>CM046791.1:6005312-6346762 GCA_025617405.1 Perca schrenkii | reverse complement strand
ATTTCCTGATCACAAAGACCTCAGACTAAGTGAGTGTCCTTTGAAGCATTATATTTAAAAATCAAAATTTTAAACTCAAGGAACTCTGTCTTCACAGAATGGGAAAGCAGAGAAAAATGTTATTACAAGGACTACAACGCTGGAAACATTCTTAAACAACTGGCAATTTAAGTCAGCAGCATTACCTAACTCATTAGCAGTCTCATTACTAGTCAAGTAAAAAAGCAGAAAAATATAAAAAGAATTATTAAATTAAATAATTATAAAAAATAATAAAAATGTAATTATTATGAAATTATTAAAACATTTTATAATTATAAAAAATAAAAATTCTAGGACTGTTTCAATGCACACAAAAGGCTTATTTGTCTTTAATCCTGTGCACAAATGGGTTAAAATCTGTGTTAGTGAGAACCTTTGGCAGGATAATCCATCAGGTGTGGCATACCAAAATTGTGTCATTTCACGGTTGCTGATTAAACGGCATGATTATTACACAGGTGTGCTGGTCACAACAAAAGGCCACTCTAAAATATGCAGTTTTATCTCTCAACACAATACCACAGATGGCCCAAGTTTTGAGGGAGTATGCCATCGGCGTGCTGACTCCAGGAATGTCCACTAGAGGTGTTGCCTGTGAATTGAATTTTCCTTTCACTGCCATAAGCTCTCTGTTGTTTTCCTGCAGAGACACTGAACATGTCCTGTTGCTACCAGATATCACACAGATCCATGACATGTGAGTGGAGACAGGAGTCAAACAGCTTCACTGAGTCTGACGTCTCTCTCATCTTCAGCAGGTAAACACTGACCAAAGGGAGACGGCTTACCAATGAAATTCATTTTATAGTTATACTCCTCTCCAGCAATTGGCTCTGTAGCTACTATAGCTTACTCCAGTCTTAATAGCTGGTAAATTGCATTTAGTAAAGTGTTGGAATAAGGTGTAAAGATGAAGCAACAGATGTGTAAACATTAAAAAACAAACTCAAAACTCAAACCCTCAGGCCATAATTTGTTTCTCTTTCTCTTTTTTCTTCAGCAGAGATACAATCATATCCTGTCAGGGAATCTTCAACTCTGCAGCTGTCCTCAACATAACAGCTAGGATCAAAAACTACATGATGGGGAGGGAGGAGAATTTCTTTTCACATTTCTTTCTTGTGAACTGAATTCACAAGAAAGAAATGTTGTGAGAAACTGAGACGAAGACTTCATGGATTCATATTTAAATACTTACTCAGGATACCTGACACTAGACTAAACCATTGACATTAAACAATTAAAGCAGTATTTTTAAAGAGTTGTGGTTAACTAAGGCTTTTTCTTTGCTAGTGCCCTCCAGGCCTCCAGAGGTGTGTTACAGAGTGGAGACAACAGACTCTGGTGGATCTTTTCTCCTTCATTTCATTTGCAAGGTACTTGGAAATACTTTTTATTATTGTAATAAAACTATTTTAAAAAATCTGATTAGTACAACTGCATACCCCTCCGTGCAGAAATAGCCAATCTTTGAAAGGTGAAATGTGAGCTGTTATTTTTGCACCAATAAGCAGCATCTCACATTTCAGAAACGTTATGTCTCTGTCAGTAATGTTCGCTAACGTTACCGGTTTTTGAAAAGAAAGATAACAAATTTAAGAACAAATTAAGAATGCATGACAAAAATTACTTCAATTTCAATTGTGGACCTAAATGTCTTTGTTGATGTTGACAAACACAAAACTCAAACTAACCAAAACTAATTTAATTTTGTGTCAAAAGACAGAAACTATATCAAAATCAGGTTTCAGTGTTTCCAAACAAATGTGGTATACAATGCATTTTGGAAACGTCTTGTCTGTCTGCAGGACCTTGACCTCCGTGATGCCGGAGGTCGTATCCTTGGATACCAGGTGAGCTACAAGCCAGTGAAGAAGCAGCAGCTCCAGGACAGAATAATTCAAAATGTCACAGACGTGACAGCGCTCCTGGTGGTGGAAGAGGGGAACTGCAGTGTCACAGTTACTGCCTTCAATACGGCCGGCTGTGGACCTGCTGCACATCTCCGCATTGACACACAAACACAGAACAGTGAGTGGCACACTGGTGTTAAGGAAAAACTCAGGAGTAGCACAACTAATTTCACATGTGAAGAAGGTTCAGGAGACCTTGATGACTTACACAGGAGCATTTAATGCACACTCAATTGAGGAGACAATAAAGCTTAACCACAACGCAGTGTGCAGTGTGATCCAAACTCATTGAAGTTCCTGTCTTCCTGAAGGTGTATTTAAACTCATGCCGGAGGCGTTCCATTTAGCTGAACCTTTAAGTAAACAAAGATATTATGTTAAAGCTAGGGCTGCTCGATTATGGAAAAAAATACTGAAATCACGATAATTTAACACGATTACTTGTTGACTTCTGGAAAGATGTTGCAATTATTGAACTTAAACAAATACACAAAAAAAACACATACAACTGTGAACTTTGCCTTAATACTTTTCATATTTAAACTTTATTTTTTCATTCAGAACTCAAGAGAAATAAGCGAAATGAGCTAAATAATTGTTTTTCTCTGTTTTTGTGATCATTGGGAGCCAAAATCATAATCACGATTAGATTTCGATTAATTGCACAGCCCTAGTTAAAGCCTAGTTCAGCCTATCTCTCTCTCTGGGAAGTATGCAAAAGTTTGGCTGACCCACTGACCTCCAAAAGGAGACAGTCCTGACACAAAACATTCCCTTATCATGCAGCTGTCTACGTAGACTCCTTGAATCTGTAGAGAGACAAACATAATAATACATAACCAGGTTTGGTTAATAGAGACTGGCCAAATATCCTCGTCCCCTGACCTGTGACCTGAATGAAGGGCACGATGCTTTCCTTTGGTCTCATCATAACACAACGTGGTGTTTCTGAAAATTCCACCACAACTGGCTATTGCATGGAAATATTGAAATAGACAGAACTATGTTTTATCTATTAAATTGCCAATCATGACTATCAGCATTCAACTGCAAGCATTAAGCAATCAACTGACAATATCAGATGTAAAGCTTGCACTCTCCACTTATGTAATATCCTGTGTGTGTGTGTGTGTGTGCGTGTGTGTGTGTATTGTCTATCAGAGAAGGAAGCAACAGAGCAGTGTCATGATGTTCAGATAACACTGACTGCAACACAACTTTTCTCTATTCAAATGTTTATTTTAATTATGAAATGTTTGCTTGTTTCATGTGTTATAACTTGTAGTGTAGCTATTTAGAAGAATGAGTCTTAGACTGTGCAGGGTGCGAGACAGTGTGAGATGTCACTTAACTCTCGGCTGTGTGGTAACGGCTTAAATCTTTAAAAAATTGTTTTGCTTCATATTGAAATGATTGAGTTAATTTATGGATCTCTGTGAAGAACCTGTCCAGGATAAAACCCGCTCCTTGCTCAGTGTCAGCTGGGACAGATTCCCCTGTCGTCACTCTGCAAAATGATAAACAGATTAACATAAGGGATGGATGCAGTGTGGTTCATTCATTTGCGTGTAGGCATTTACAAGATAAGTCACATTGTGTTAGCATGTTGGAGTTCATGCTGATAAAAATGCATGATGATAATCTTGGTGTTGTTAATCACAATCCTATTGTTGTGGTCTGTAGCTCTCCCGTCAGTCAGAAGCTTATGGGTGTCCAGTTCTTTCCCGGCTACGAAGGGCCTACTGGTCCAATGGGAGAGCCCCGCAGCCTCGCCCTCTGTCCTGCCTGTCAATCACTTTGCTGTTCAGGGGCGCTCCAAGACCCGTCCATCCACCAGCCGCTGGACCACAGTGGACTACAACACCACCTCCACTGTCATAGGAGGTACAACTGTGTTGGAATATAAAACTGTGCAGAGGAGATACTTGTCATTCTGTATGTTTCGGTTGTGCATGTTTTAATCAAAACAGGCATCAGTTTGGGTGATGGTGTCACAAATTCAGCAGGAATGTGCACTGTTGACAATTGATTTTTCTTTGGCGGGTCAGTACATATCTCTATATATCTGGAGACTTATGGTTGTTGTGCTTCGCAAACAGGTTAAAAGGAAAGTAGAAGTTTAAAAAGCTAAAACAGTCAGAAAGGCTTTTACTTAAAATAAAAAAAAAATTAATAAAAGCCTATCCCCAATAGAGCCTGGTTTACTCTTTAGTTGAGGTGAATAGATAATAAGAACATATACGTCATATTATATTCCCTGCATGTACAGTGTGTACTTACAGTGTATGTGGTATGTTTACAGATGTTGACCCTGATGAGTCCTACCTGATCAGTGTGTTCCCCATCTACCCCCATCAGCAGTGTGGATCTCCTCAGTTGCTGCCTGCCAGTCTGCAGCAAGGAGGTAAATATGCATCCAGCCTTTCAAACAAAGCACTAAATAATAACTTAATCCAGTTAAACCTGCGACTTCAACCCTCAGCTAAGACCTTATCATCCCAGTTGGCATTATTACTTTTACATCAACACCTTACTGGATGGATAAGATGGAATAAGGCTTGCCTAAGATTAAACTAAAGATAGTTCCTATGGCAAAAGGGTCACAGCATGGATGGATTACAAAACGGTCTACCGGGCACAGGCTGACTTAAAAATGTCGCTGAAAAAAACACAAAACTATCACAAAGAGACGCTAAATGACGCGGACATAGACAAAACAACTTCAAAAGACACAAATTGACGACAAAGAGACACAAAATTACTACAGAGATAAAAACCACAAGGAGATGCTAAATGACTGAAAATGGGCACAAAACCAGGGAGGCAACTAATTTTTTACATTACCGATAAATCTGTTGATCATTTTCTAAATTAATCGAGAAGTTGTTTGGTCTATAAAATGTTAGAAAATTGTGAAAAATCTGTGTTTCCCAAAGCCCAAAATGATGTCCTCAAATGTCTTGTTTTGTCCACAACTCAAAGCTATTCAGTTTACAGAATACTGGAATCTGAGAATATTTTTATTTAACATTATTTAAACCGATTAATAGATTATCAAAATATTTGGTGATCAATTTAATAGTTAACGACCAATCAACTAATCTCATCAGTTCTACATAAAACAATCAAAGACATACAATAAGGACTACAAATGACCCAAAATGACTACAAAGAGACACAAAACGGCCACAAACGACTACAAAGGGTCTCTTACCAGTCTGTGCCCAACGGCACATGTTTAGATCTTATTATTAAGGAATTTTGCTGACATTGGAATCAGAGATTCAATTTTGTTTATTGGGGATTTACTGTGTAACATAATTCGGTCCATTGTTTTAACTGGAAATATTGGTCTGCCACAAGACAGAAAACCTTTACATAGACGTTTACAGGAAGATTTCATGTGTGTTTTCTCAGCACTGATGGAGCCGGTCCAACTGAAGGTCGGGGTCGTGACCAACACCACAGTGACAGTGGTGTGGGTGTGGCAAAGGAAGGCTGGACCAATCAGAGTGAACAGATACAGAGTCATGCTGACAAAAGAATTGGAGAGCAAAAGTAGGTTAACAGAGTTTTCTCACTGCTGTTAGAAAGTTCAAAGTGAATTTGTTGATGCATTAGTGAAAAGTTGTCGAAGTACAAAGAATGTCCACTCTTCTCCAGCACTGTCTTTGTGGCCGGACCAATGGCAGCTCACCTTCAACAACCTGAAACCCAACACTGAGTATTCTCTTCTCCTATTGGCTGATGATGTTTCCAGAAACATCATCCCTGTGAGGACAGACTTTGGTGAATTTAACTGGTTTTCTAAAAGCAGAATGTGATTTAATGATCCCAGTGTGGAAAACATTTTAACTGTTGGATATTGAGATGTAATCACCTCTCGAAAAACAGGAATGAGAAGGGCGCGATGATTTGTTTTTTGGTGGCTCTTGGGTGTGATTTTCTAACTTTGTGGTAGTTTTTTCTTTCATCATGCTTACAAGAAATAATGAATATGACATCTAAATTTGAATACTGGAAAACTGGAATATTATATCTTACATTATGAATTAAAATAGAACAATCACTAATATTCTTTGCATCTTGTATAATCAGCTAAAATAACATAAAATAACATATCCCAGTGCTTCCCATCACTAATTTACTGTGTTATAGTCAGTGTGACTGCAGGTAGAGGAATAAATGCATTTACACACAATAATCCTTTGATTCTGAGCGAACTAGGAATGTTTATTTTCAGATGAGATGCCAGCAGTGGCTACAGCGACTCCTCTGCTGCTGCTGGCTGTTACTGTGCTCATTATCTCCATCCTGTCCAGGACTGTGTGAGTCAACACACACTCATGGTCACATCTGAAGGCTCAAGCACCTACACGGTTCTGTTACTGTTGACTGGTTGAATACATTATTTTACCACATTCTGTGAACTAACTTAGCATCGCTGTCAAAAGAAAGTTATGGAAGGTAGAAATATGTCAAGAATGCCGAAAGTATGTTGAAAAGCAAATCAGACACATACTGTACCTTACATAATGTTTTGTTCCAAAAAGCCCTTAAAATCAGATTAATGGGCCTTGACTTTCTTAGTGTTTCAGCTGAATTGAATTAAAATTCATCAATAATACCATTACTCACAGAACAGTATGAAAAGTCTTTATTAATACGGCTAATGCATAGCAAAGAGTCATACCAGCAATACCATTACTGTGCAGGTACAAGTCGTACTTCTTCCCGCCCATCTCCAGCCCCCGGGCCAGTACGACAGGCCAGTGGCTGATGGACCCAAACCACTGTCAGTTAAAAGCGTTATTAACGGAGTTAACGCAAACCCATTTTAACGGCGTCAATTCTTTTATCGCAAGATTAACGTTCTTTTTGGCCTAGCAAACTTTTTTCACATGCTGTTGCAACAACTAGTAACGTTAGACGTACTGTATAAGCAAAGTGTTAGTGTTACATCTCAGTTAGGTTAGGTACTTGGAGGAATTGTGCAATAATGACAGATTTACACATTTTTCTTTTGTTTACAGTAAATAAATAACAAAAAAAAAAATTACAAATTTTAAAGTCAAGTTTATAAAGTAACTTTCTTTCCATTCATTTGATTCCCAATCAAGATACACTGGTAAGAATTGCTTTCCATTGTTAATATGTACTTAAAAACAGGGGTCCATTCTTCGTACGTTGCTTAAAACATCCGAGATCAAATGACACATCCTAGATGATATCATCGTGCTAATCATGATCTGGCTAATTAGGTTCTTCGAACACACCTGCTGTTGATGATTAGTATAGCTGGATTGAGTTAGTGAGATGATTGCGCGTTCATGCGCTTGTTTAAAAGGGGAGATGTATCGATAGGAGAAACATTGATCAGCAATGCTGCTATTGGCTGCTCAACATGGCCAAAGAGCGCGCTCAGTTTTTCAACGCAGCAGAGCAAGAACTATTACTGGAATGGTATGCTGAGTTTGAAACAATAATTAAAATGCCAGGGAACACCTCAAAGTCTGCAAAAGCCAGGAGAAAGGGCTGGCAAAAAGAAGCAGACAAATTAAATCCCTAAGTGTTCCATGTTATGGTTATATCACTTATTACAGTATATATTCTTGTATTTTAATAATTTCATAATTGCTTAATGTCAGAGCCAGCTCAGGACCCACTAGAACATGGGAACAAGTAAAAGTGAAGTACAAGAATATTCTTCAAACTAGTAAGCTTTTCTACTTCTACTGTTTAGTCTCTTTTACCCAAAAAACATTTTAAATGATGTGTTTGTCTGTTTATAACAGCAACCAAGAAAAAGGCGGAGCATAAAAAAAACAGGTGGTGGTCCTGCACCCCCCACATTATACCCCCGGCAGAAGAGCTGGCCCTTGGGCTAAATGCGAACCGACCCATTGTGGAGGGCATCCCTGGGGGACAGCTCTTCCTTAGACCTACAGCCAGGGACCAGTAACACCAACACCTTAATTACAGGGAAATGAGTTTTAAATCATCTTGCTACAGTGTAAATAATTTGTTGCTGCATTAAATTAAGTATGTCTATAATCCAAATGGCTGGTACAGTCATTCCAACAGATAAATACTGAGTCAATTGCTTTGACTTGTAAAGGTGAAAACTGCATAACTTAATGTAGTAATGTTTTGCAATATGTTATTGATCATATTTTTTTTCCTAGTGTAGTTCATTGTAATGCCATTGTGTTCTCTTTTTTTTCCGACGAGTCAAACTTTTAACATGTGGCTCCCAACAAGTTGATAATGTAGATGAGACCCTCCCGAGAAAAAACGATATCTCTCAATCAGTAGATTATCGCGCTGCGCTAAAGGATCCTGTCGATCTCGCAAAACGCGATTGCTTCAAAAAGCTCTTTGAATTATTCTGACACCTTCAGCAACAGGTTCCTGACGTAAAAACGGACAAGACATGGCTGCGACAGACTTCCCAAATCACCTCCGTTTATAGCCTATAGCCGGGATCTAATCCTGTTGACATGAAATAAGCCTGCTCGCGAGCAGGTTTAAGATTGCGCACCTGTTGCTATGACAGCAAGTCCAGGATGAGCGTCGAAGAACTAAACAATCCAAGATCATGCCAAATCGCCAACAATCAAATCCAGCTAAGTGAGTTAGCGACGTACGAAGAATGGGCCCCAGTTCTGAAATGCAAAATAATAGAATTTTATTCATGTTATAAAACATGCGATTAATCGCGATTAACTATAGACATTTGTCGATTAATCATGATTAAAAAAAGTAATCGTTTGACAGCCCTAGTTTTCTTTAAACTTGGGTGTTATTATGTTTTGGCTCGTGTATTCCCAGGTCATCAAGTGCTCTGCTATACTCAGCTTTAGAGACAAATCCAACTTGGTCACAGAAACAATCCTGTTTATTCTGTTGCTTAATCTCATATTCAGTTTTAAAGAAAAAAAATCTGCACCTTTTCACTCTGCAGTTTCATTCCTTTCAGGAATTTTCTGGACGTTAGTCTCAGTATCTTGAAACAAGACAGACAAGTGTGATTGAAGAAACCTCTCAAAACAAGTAGATTTAGGGAAAAATTTTAATAATCTCATCTGATTGGCAGTTTATGCAGCAATAAACTTTGAGTCATTTTAAAATGATCCACTCTATAGGAATTTCCCTTCATTCATTTTAACATGGTTTAAGTCAGTCATTTTTAGTAATATTTATGTTATCATGATGGTTCCCCTCTGATTAATATTGATGTCAGATTATGGGATCCATCTCTGAAATCGGACAATATTTGACTCTTTATTAAATTTAGGGGGGACTGTTTACAACTCTTCATTGATGCGTAATGATGTTCAATTCACATATTTAGAGTAAACCCCTCAAAGATTACTGTTTTTAAGGCTTTAAACTTTTATATCCATTGACTCTTCCCTGATTAAAATCCAATTTATTATTCCCCACAACAGAAAACTGCAGAGATAAACCTCCTGGATATTGAGGACTTCCAGGTGACGGACGTACTCGGAGAGAAGAGTCTCATCACAGTCTGTCCGAACTCCCAGCCCTCCTCAGAAGAGGACCTACATGAAGACACTTCTCTGCTGTTGATCAGCCACCTCATCATCAAACTGTCAGCCCTAGAACTGGACCCAGAGTATATTTCTGATGCTCCAGTGATCACAGAGCACCCACTGGTTTCTCTCCAGTCCTACCATGCTGACACAGTGAGCTTCCGACATCCTGACACAGTTTTCCCATCTGAGGAGAGCAGTGAGGCCGACGCTGCTGTGCTGCATCAGACACGTGAAGCAAACAGCTGCTTTCCTCAGAAAGAGGAAGAGAGTGACTTTTCTGAGAGGTTACATAAGAAGGAGAAGGAAACTGCACTGAAATGTCATTTTCGTGAATTCATGCCAGACAGTCACTGTGCTTATCAGATAACCTGTGAAGCAGAGTATGTTCCTTCTTTTCTGGGGAAAAGGGATGTGTAAACAGTGAGTGGACACTGGTTTTATCTGATCTTTGAGACTGATTATGGACAGCATACTTCAGTGCAACATGCCGGGTTAAACACAGGTGGAAAAGTAAGAGTAAATGGTTACAGACATGCTGGTGATTCCTGGCTGTAATCTCTATCAGGGATGTCGTTAGGCCTATTTTAGGGGGGCTGAAGCTACCCCAAAATGTTCCTAAGCCCCCCTAAATAATAAGAACAACAATTCGATTTATCCTCATTCATATTTAGATGCAACAAATGATATATACAGCTACAATAAACAAAGCCGAAAAGTCGGAAGTGAGATGATGCACCGCACCGCATAGACGCACTGGAGGTGCTGCAGCCCCCCTTGTTTGCAAACTGTGAACCCGGATTACCCAATGGGCATTAATCATTATGGTGATAATTATCCAATCAGAATAAAATAAAAGTTGTTTACAAAAAATGAAGTCTCGTGATTGTGTGTTTTATAAGTCAGTATGATGACTGGCCGCATGCACTGTGTAGATTGGCTAATGATAAAGGTGGGTGGGCATAGAGCAGGTTGTTTACATCGTACTGATTCAAGATCAGGGGTCCATTCTTCGTACGTTGCTTAAAACATCCAACATCAAATGACACATCCTAGATGATATCATCGTGCTAACCTTGATCTGGCTAATTAGGTTCTTCGAACACACCTGCTGTTGATGATTAGTATAGCTGGATTGAGTTAGTGAGATAATTGCGCGTTCATGCGCTTGTTTAAAAGGGGATATGTATCGATAGCAGAAACTTTGATCAGCAACGCTGCTATTGGCTGCTCACCGTGGCCAAAGAGCGCGCTCAGTTTTTCAACGCAGCAGAGCAAGAACTATTACTGGAAGGGTATGCTGAGTTTGAAACAATAATTAAAACGCAAGGGAACACCTCAAAGTCTGCAAAAGCCAGGAGAGAGGGCTGGCAAAAAGAAGCAGACAAATTGAATGTTCCATGTTATGGTTATATCACTTATTACAGTATATATTCTTGTATTTTAATAATTTCATAATTGCTTAATGTCAGAGCCAGCTCAGGACCCATTAGAACATGGGAACAAGTAAAAGTGAAGTACAAGAATATTCTTCAAACTAGTAAGCTTTTTCTTCTTCTACTGTTTAGTCTCTTTTACCCAAAAAACATTTTAAATGATGTGTTTGTCTGTTTATAACAGCAACCAAGAAAAAGGCGGAGCATAAAAAAACAGGTGGTGGTCCTGCACCCCCACCTTATACCCCGGCAGAAGAGCTGGCCCTTGGGCTAAATGCGAACCGACCCATTGTGGAGGGCATCCCTGGGGACAGCTCTTCCTTAGACCTACAGCCAGGGACCAGTAACACCAACACCTTAATTATAGGGAAATGAGTTTTAAATCATCTTGCTACAGTGTAAATAATTTGTTGCTGCATTAAATTAAGTATGTCCATAATCCAAATGGCTGGTACAGTCATTCCAACAGATAAATATTGAGTCAATTGCTTTGACTTGTGAAGGTGAAAACTGCATAACTTAATGTAGTAATGTTTTGCAATATGTTATTGATCATATTTTTTTCCTAGTGTAGTTCATTGTAATGCCATTGTGTTCTCTTTTTTTCCGACGAGTCAAACTTTTAACGTGTGGCTCCAACAAGTTGATAATGTAGATGAGACCCTCCCGAGAAAAACGATATCTCTCAATCAGATTATCGCGCTGCGCTAAAGGATCCTGTCGATCTCGCAAAACGCGATTGCTTCAAAAAGCTCTTTGAATTATTCTGACACCTTCAGCAACAGGTTACTGACGTAAAAACGGACAAGACATGGCTGCGACAGACTTCCCATATCACCTCCGTTTATATAGCCGGGATCTAATCCTGTTGACATGAAATAAGCCTGCTCGCGAGCAGGTTTAAGATTGCGCACCTGTTGCTATGACAGCAAGTCCAGGATGAGCGTCGAAGAACTAAACAATCCAAGATCATGCCAAATCGCCAACAATCAAATCCAGCTAAGTGAGTTAGCGACGTACGAAGAATGGGCCCCAGCTTTCTAAGAACGAGTTGAGATTGAAATAGTGGAATTAATTAGTAACTGATCCCCGGTCAGATTGGGTTGTATCAGCGAGTGAAAGTGTGGAAAAGGGAGAGAAAGAAGCGGCTGCTATAAAAATGTCCCGCGAATAAAAAGCTTTTTTGAAAGAGCTGGGAATGACGAAGAGAGGGATGTCGAGGAGCTAGCCAACGTTAGCTTGGAAAAATCGCTGCCTTCTACCAGCTACACTCAGCCACAGCTAACGTTAACTTTAGCGAAGTTGTTGTGGAAAAAGACAGAGATGAGGCCGATCATAAGCATTACAGAACAAGGTAATGGCTCCACAGGTACCATCATCTCTGAAGGCCCTGAACTACAGGGACCGATTACAGAGACCGTCCGGGAGGAAGTTATACCCAGAGGGATATTAGCCTTTCAGAATCGGCGGCTAAATGTCCAGCATCTCGGAGGGGGGACGAGGCTGGCGGCAGAAAGACCCGCTCTCTCACTAACGAGGCGCTGACCCGACACCTTCACAACGGTGAAACGGTACCACGGGAGTGGATTCTATATTCACTGTCCACCGGAGACATTTGTTGCGTTGCCTGTAAAGTGCTACCAACACACAGCAACACATTTGTAGTAGGGTTTAGCGAGCTGCTGAGGGAGCTTGACTTTGAGGATTTGATCTGCGACTTTGCAAAGAAAAAGACAAGAAATTAGAACTTCTAAAGGTAAGAGCTTTTATGCTATCTGTAAATTGACTAGGCTAATATAATCTTTTGTGACCGTGTGACCAGATAATGTACATATTTTGTTTAGTTTATTGAAAACCCATGCATATCAGACGTATTGCATCATAATTTTGTGATGCTGCTATAGGCCTGTGTGAGACTTAGTGGTCAAGTGCAGTATATGTTGGCTTTTGCAGTTTGTGAAGTAGCAGCTGACTAAGTGACTGTTATTTTGCAACCTGCACTCAGCTGTGTTGTGCGATGGCATTGTTGTATCTTCAGTCAATCACGTTTCAGAATTACTATTGTGCTTTCTGCTTGGGTGCTTTTTATTGAATACTATATTGCCATAGTCTTGAGCCATACAATGCTTTGGTATGATATAATTCATTGTAACATTGTCTTGTGATGGGTGAGTCAGATGGCAGTACTTGGTTTATTGAACTGGAAAGGCATACTTCTTTTTTTGATTATTTTTTTATTTAATAGTGACAGTGCATAGACAGGAAAAGGGGAGAGAAAGAGAGGGAATGACAAGCAGCAAAGGGCTGCAGGTCGGATTCAAATCCGGGCCGCGCAGCCTAGCCTACATGGGGAGAGCGCTCTTACTGAGGCCGCCCCTATTCATTAATGTTTTGACCAGTAGTGATTTGGCATGTGATTTATCTATGCCTATTATAAAGAAGCAAATAGGCTAATCTGTAACTTTAGAATTTGTCACATACTTCGCTGTTCTGAGTTCGCGGTGCAGTACGCACCGTAACATGTAGTCTACTACTGTGTAGTAGACAACTGTGTAGTAGACTACATACAACCCCACTGAAACACATGTGAAAATGAAATGAAAGCAGTCCTACATACAGTCAACAGTATATACAGTAATCATTACTCCAAATATTTTATTCCTTCCGCCATTGGGTTATTGTATTTAGACAGTAGCCACTTTAAATAGGATCCGTATTAATATCTTACATGATAAAGTATGCAGTGATGCGTATTCTTTTTCTTGTACTGCTATTTTTCATATTTGTTTAACTTACCAACTTATTAGCTATTTGGCCTCTGTCAGTTTTTGGACATTTTGGATGTTGTTTCATGTGACCACTTTGCATTTCGAAGTCATGAAATTAGCATTAGGGTTTAGTTTTATCTTAAAGGATAAGACAGAAGGAACTGAGTAGAAATGGAAGAAGAGGATATGTCTGTCACGTTTGACTTGTTAACATCTTGGTTTCTTGACTGGTGGTTGACATATGTGTAGCTCTAATACAGTAACGAAAGATGTGAGTGCAAAGATTTTGCCAACACAAGTTACACATACCCTGGGGGCTAAGCCCCCCCTTTCTTTCAATCCTAGTGACGTCCCTGATCTCTATTACACAGCAGATAACATACTGTATCCTTAACCACTGGAGGGGCAAAGCACATTGCTTTGGCTGGTGGGTGGCACCTGAATTAAAAGAGTGTATTCTCTTATTTGTGGCCATTTTAAGAATTCTCAGATGCAGGCTTAGCAGACTGAAACCAGACCTGCGTTAAAACATTGGTGGGGGCTTGTTACTTCCGATTCCAGCGAGATGTGAAAGATCTTGAAGGTTTTTTTCAGATGCCAAAACACTGCACAGTGGTTTTTATTTTATCTTTTGTCACAAGGTAAACAGTAGAATTATGCCATTCCCATAACAAAGTAACAGGAGTATGTGCTTCTATGTATTTGGCCACAGCAGCATCTTGCTGAATGACACACAGTTTATCTTTCTTTCTGGACGATTCTGCTGTGTTTAGCTGGGGCCTTTGGTGTTGGCACCCTAATGGCTTCATTCAAATGAATCAAGGGGCTGCATGGCTAAAACTCTGAACACAGCTTTAACTCTACACTGTCAAGGTGTGTTCAGACTCAGTACAAAGTGAACTTTGTCTACCTTTATTTGCATGAATTTGTGTTTGGAGAGTTGCTACTGAGCTCTGACCCACTGTTGCGTTCTGTGTGGTGGTCCTAGATGCAAGTATCCCTATAAAAAAGTGGGTCACATTCAGATATTTCATTCAAATAGGTTTACTTCAGATCATTTGCCTGGCAATAGACAAAACCTTTTGGGCCATGCGGCTTTTATCGGTGTGTACAAATGCGAGTGTACAGACACTTATTATGGAGGCCAGGTAAATGGTAACATCATGGTAACATGGACACATGCACAACAGTACCATGTTATACAAAATATTGCCACTGACAATGGGAAGTTGTTATATTAAGCAATTTAATATGTCTGAATATTCTGTCAGCTGGTTTGTTAATTACCTTATAGACAGAACTCAGTGTGTGCAGGCGGAGGGCAGCACTTCTCGCTATCTCAGAATAACAAAAAGCGTGCCTCAGGGGTCAGCCTTGGGGCCACTGCTATTCATCCTCTATATCAATAACATTGATCATAACGTGTCTAAAGTAAAATTTCATTTTTATGCTGATGACACTGTACTGTATTGCTCAGCACCCACCATAGACCAGGCTCTCACCCAGTTACAACTTGCTTTAAACACACTTCAACAGAATCTTTATGATTTAAAACTTGTTTAAAATGCTGGGAAATCAAAAGTCATGCTTTTTCAAATTCAAAGTACAAATCAAATCTGCCTTCAATCCTCACTTCCCAGGGTACGAAGATTGAATGTGTGGCTAAGTACAGATAGCAAAAAGATTAAAACTTAAACTAGGGTTTTATTTCAGAATAAAATCCTGCCTTTTGTTCGGATCTAGAAAGAGGCTGGTTGCTGCCACTTTTATGTCTATACTTGAATATAGTGATGTTTTATACATGCATGCTTCGTCTCAAAGTTTACATGCACTGGACACTGTATACCATGGACCTCTGAGGTTCATCACTGGTTTTAAAGCCCTCACTCACCATTGTGAACTGTATGAATGTGTTGGATGGCCTTCTCTATCAACACGGAGACTTCAACACAGGCATATCTTCATATACAAGGCTATTTTAGGTCTACTTCCAGTGTAAATAGTAACAGGACTTACAATCTTCGTCCCCAGGAAATTTTCCTTCTGTCTGTTCCAAAGGTTAGAACTGAGCTGGGGAAAAAGGCATTTAAGTTTGCTGCTCCCTCTACATTGAACAAGTTACAGAAATCCATGAAACTTAATGAGCTGGTCTCATTGGTTGCTTTTAAGAGGATGTTGATTAGGGTTGGGTACCGAACCCGGTACTTTTCTCAGTCAAGTTCAAGTCTCGATCAAGTTTTTCTGACCTATGACCATCTCCTGCACTCCTAATTATGAACATAAAAAGATTAACTTAAGAGAGGCGCTGATAGAAAGGCCGAAGGTTGGATTCCTGCCACGTGTGAATTCTTCTTAAGTCTGTTTCCCTCCTCAGAGAGAGAGAGCAGAAGTGAGGCGCTCATACAAATCAGAATGGATGTAAAAGAGCAATATGCTTGTACCAAAGTGATGCCTTTAAGTGTAGAAATAACCGCACGTCTCTATCTGCAAGGTGAAGGAAATGAGGGGTATCCAGACAAAATGGTTCAACTGGCTTTTTAAAGGCTAAATCTGCCAACGGGGGAATTTTTCTGAGCGTATTGTCTTTAAAAGTGACAATGCGAATGCCAAAAATAAGAAGTCTCAGCGAAGAAGATAATCAAATGTATAACCCCTGTTCTGGTTGAGAAAAGTAAATGAATTGTTCTGAGTCTGCTTTGCCAGGCTGCTGTGCATCATTGGTGGTGCGAGTGCGTCACTTAGTGGTGAAAAATGGGTAGTGCATCTTGTGACGTTACTGTTGTTACAGTTTTTTACAATTGCTTACACACTAAAATTAAAACTTTCCCACAATTAGCAAAACCTTAGACTCAAGGAGCAAAACACTAGGCTAGATCTGCACAACTTTAAGCACATTGTCAGCTTCACACTTTTTGCAAAACATTACACACAGTGTTTGCAAAACACTAAACACACTTGTATACATTTGACACAGAAATTTATCATGATGTCACTTCCTTGCAATTTCAAAGCAAAGGCTTTCAAATGAACACACATGAACCAATTGGTTAAACACAGCCACCAGGTACGCAAACACATGACTGCTAAATTGTAGACACACCAATCGGGTTTAAGCACTATGTAAAATGCAGCAGGTAAGTTCACCTGCCTTCAACCAAAATGGAAGATACTATAAGAAGAAGAATGAGAGAGAGGGAGAATCCACAGAGGAGGAAGAGGAAGAGTCCCAGCCAGAGGTAGAGGCACACCAGTGGACCATGTTGTGAACCACGGATTGATGCTGAGGGAGACTGGACTATGAGTCAGCTAAATCTTAGTAGATATACAGCGGTATCTGTCATAAGGACATTTAGACAAAGAAACAGGTAAAAGAAAATCTGTCTACCCTTACAGTAATCAGCTGCTCATTGGATGCACCTTATCAGCACTTTTGATACCCATCCCTGTGACATGAGGATTGAGGGTCGAGAATGACAAGGAGGAAGGGGGCCCATATTCACGTGAGGGTTTACAATCTCAGGCCCCAGGCTCAGGTAGCCCTCATTGAGGCCCCAGGCTCAGGTACCCCTCATTGAGGCCATGGAGGACGACTGTGACCAAATCTACGCTGCAGCTGTGCAAGGATGGATTCGACATTCAAGACGGTTCTTCCCACGTCGTCTTGCCAATGAGGATATATATCGCCTGTGATGTTGATGAAATTCTCTTGGCCGGATCCAGCTAGGCGAAGAGATAATGTCGAGTATTTTCTGTACTTTTTCAGATCTTTTTTTTTGTTTTGTCTGTTTTTTCTGTGATTGTAACCTGTACTGGATAGAATATTTTAGGTTTGTTGTTTGTGGAGCTAACAGTGTTATGCACACTACTGTCGTAGAATGAAAACTGGGACATGTTTTGTTGTTGATTCTCCATGTTGACTGATTTGGGTATATGGAGAGAAATAAATTATATTTCCTCAGTCTGCAGCATTGGTCTTGTGTAGTGTTTGGTGAACTTATTGTAAATGTCTCTGTGTACTTAATTTACAGTACTCTAATCACTGAGAAGTAGAATTGCTAAAAGTGTTTTAGGTTAGCAACAGCAGTGTGTATATGGTTAAAACTTAATTAAGTCAAATGAAAGGTGTGTGTTTCATATGGTAACAAAATATGTTTTCTATAAATTAGTGTATAGTTTTTGCAAGAGTGTTTCATTTTGCAAAGGTGCAAAGGTGTTTTGCTAATTGGGTGTAGTGTTTTGAAAACACGGGCCCTTTTTTGAAAATCGTGCTTAAGCAATTGTAAAAAACTGTAACTAGTGGATGAGTTTAGTTCCCACACGTGTCAAATGGTGAAATACTGCTGTACGGCTGCTCTTTACATGTCGGATCCTTGGAGCAATACGTCCGTAAGTGTTCTTTTGGTTGTTGTGTGCAGATATCATAATTAACACTTATGGGAATATGTATGTAATAATATAATTAAACTCACTTTTGGTACCAGAATTTTTCTCTATTTCATTTTTCATTTGGAAACTGGCTAAATTCAATAAAACTTCCTCAACTGAGCAAAAAGGTTTAACGCTTTCATTAATTGTTAAATACAATAATAAATATTTTTTTAAAACAAGATGATCAAACAAGGGTCTAACATAAGAAGTGGACTTAATAAGTCCCATTTGTATTGTGTTCACTTCAAGAATAAGTACTTGTGTGTAGCCTTTTTGTCCACAGCAGCAATCCTCTGCCTGCCCAGTGTGTGTGTGTGTGTGTGTGTGTGTAAATGGAGAGTGTGAGCTTAAGAAGCTTGTTTACTGCTGTATTTGACTGCACAGTGTGGAGAGCAGCACTGAGGCAGAGGGGAAGAACTCATCTTTCTTTACCAATCTGTACAGCATTACTTTCTTTCAATTCTTTGCTGTTAGTCATTTTTTAAATGTTTGTACAAGGCAATTTTTCGTTTCCATTTTCTATAAGAAAAAGAAAAAATTAGTGGAGACGAGCTGGAATTGAGCTTTTGAAGAAAGAAAGTGAAAAACTAAATAAACGAGGAACAGTTGGGTTTTAGTAATTTCCTGTCTGGTGTTTCTTAAGTGTGTGTGAACGAGAGAAAGTGTCAGACAGCAGATGGGGGTTAAATGAAGATAATATGAAAGAAGACACATTTTGATGTTAAGGTTCCATGTTTGTTTTACCGATGACTGCTGATTTCTTATTTTCTTATTCAACTGTTGCTCAAACATACTGTAGGTGTCATACACTGGGGGCGCTTGGCTAGCTCTCTCTCTCTCTCTCTCTCTCTCTCTCTCTCTCTCTCATATATATATATATATATATATATATATATATATATAACACTAAAAACAGATATGTGGAATATATTTTGAATGTTCAGCAAAAGTTTTAAACATGAGCAAAACAACTTGCTCAATAACATCTGAGGGAGTCAAGGGGTTTATACATTCATTGAAATAATGTACCTAATTAATTGTTGATGTCAACAGGCATATTTAAAGAGGTTATTTCCACAAACAAAAAACACAAAGGGGAGGGAAGAGTAATGCCTTCATGTTGACTCTGCAGGGATGACATCAAATGAGAAAAGTTGCTCTACAGTTGAATTAATATTTGAAAGCCCATGCATTATATAATCCATTATATTTTTCTATATTGCATTGTTACCTGCTGCATACATTTTGTGTTTCCCTTTATATTACTAAAGACATTTACACCATAAATGTTTGCATAAGAATTCACCAGAATGCAGAAATGAGTTTGTAACGCTAAAAATGTCCTGGAGAAGGACCCACAGACCCACCCATAAAATGTGTCCTCCCCAATGTTGACGGTAAATCTGCGCACTTGTATGATAACTGTTACCTTTGTATTTGACATGTTGTGCGTTAAGGCCTGTTTTTTATATTTTATAAATGTAATGAATTATAATTATTACTAATTTTAAATTAGTATTCGATCTTTGAGCTGGTTCATGACAGTGACCATGAGGTCTTATCTTCACAGTTCTGCAAGCTTAGCGTACGCATTACAATTACATTTAAATTCAAAGAAAATTTGCAGCGCTCCATGTAAGAGAGACAAAAAGTTTCCTCCTGTTGAGAAAAACTTGAACTGAACACATCAAATGATATGCAACCTTACTAAATGTCTCTTTAAATCTGCACAGTTTCCAGCAAAGTGCAGTTAAATATTAAATATGTTATAGTGTTTAAATGTCATGTGCACTGATGGGCAGTAACGCGTTAGAAGTAACGCGTTACTGTAATCCGATTACTTTTTTCAAGTAACGAGTAAAGTAAGGGATTACAATTGCAAAAACAGTAATTAGATTACTGTTACTTCCCCGTAAGCAGGCTGCGTTACTGCGTTACTTAACCATGATTTTGTTTCGTGAGACTGTCTCGTGAGTGACAATGACGTATGAGCACCGCGACGTCAGTGGTAAACACCGACATGTGTAGTGTTGAACAATAGACAACATGGGGCGCGGGAGAGAGCAGGACCATGCAGCGTTTAATGCTTGGAAGTACCGACATTACTTTGAGTTTGACTCAGTTAAAGGTGACAAAAAACATCAGCGTCCGCTGTACACTCTGCGTGGGAAGAAAACTTTTATCTACAGCGAAAAATTCCACTTCAAATCAGAGCAAGCACCTAGCAAGCCGGCACAGGAATGTGAAACTCACTGGAAAAAAAACCTGAACCCCAACTGACATGACTGCTGCGGGTACATCCAGATCTACCGGGCGAACCTCCGTGGGCCCCTCTCCTGCTAAACAGGTAGAAATAGACTTCAAAGCGACAGGACTTAGTGCCGCTGAACTGAAGAAGCTTGTTGCTGGCTATATTGTCGAGGACATGCTGCCAATTTCCACTGTTGACTCTGAATCGTTCCGACGCGTGTTTTTGAAAAGTAACTTAGTAAAGTAACTAGTACAGTAACTAATTACTTTTGAAAATAAGTAATCAGTAAAGTAACTGGATTACTTTCTTGGAGAAGTAATCAGTAATCAGTAACTAATTACTATTTCCAAGTAACTTGACCAACACTGGTCATGTGTTCTGGCTCCATCCGTCTTTTTACAGTCTTTCATATGAGTTTATTTCTTTTTGTGCGCAGTATCTCAAACTATATTTGCTATATTTGGACTTTCTCCAACCTAAAAGCATCAAAGACCATTCAAACATATAGACAGTCCTCTCAGAAATCTGACAGGACACAACCAAGCTTTGGGACAGGAGACTCATCAACATGGGAACTTGTTGATGAACTCAGAGCTTCTCCTGTTTTGGCTGTTAGACACCGAGGTGTTTAAACATTCAATAAACATGCACAACTTGGGAAACGTGTGTTTATTGTTCGAGACAGTTTTCATACAGTAACTTTGTATATAGGACAGGTTATGCATTCAATTTAAATACAGATGACATGGGCAATAATACAATTTTTACGACATTTAAATTCTTGTTATTCATTTAAACATTTTAATACAGATCCAGTTTAACAATGACACAATTGTAAGGGTTCATTTTTATGCAGCTAGTGTTTATTTCTCTTAAACACTTGTCGCACAGTAGAAAATCTACACTTCAATTTGAGATTGTCGAGAAATGTCATTGTTAACAAATAAATCCACATTCACGTTAATCTTGATTACAGATCATTTGCAGTACTTAAAAGAGCACAATTCAACTTGGAAACATAATCCTTTGTACTCTTCACTCTATAGACCACCTCACATGGAAGACCTGGCTGCATTGACCTCTTCTTTATCGCTACGACTTTAAAGACCTCATAGGGAGGAATCAGCACTTCTCTTTCTTTCCTAAATTTAGAATAGTGGGAGATATTTGCTCCCGTGCACGTGAAAATCTTAAAGCATGACTTGTCTCCAAACATTGCATTGAGGTAATCACCCAGTGAGGCTGAGGTGAAAGAGCCAAAGCGAAACTCTTTGTTTTTAACATCTTGGCGAAAGTACACGTTGACTCTACGGTAGACAGTCAGACATTTTTTTTTCTTTTTGGCTCTTAAAGCTTGAATGGCAGTAGTCAGGAGAAAGTGAAGTGCGTGATACCTGAATGTGGTATTGTACTGAGGTCCCTGGGTTCGAACTGCAGCATTGAAATCACGATAGACTTTGTCAGAGGTGTAAGAATAAATAGCTACAAGCTGATCTTTTGTCAGTTCTTTGGTAGATTTTCCGTGGATAATTTCCTCTGAGCTGTCCCAGACCTCTTTGAAGTTTGGGTTGTTGTTCTTCTCATTCTGCAGGTATGTTGTTACCTTCTTCTTCATTTCTTCTTCACACCCATTGTACATGTCATCAACAGAGTTTTCAGCCATGTCCAGTGGAAACACAGATTTACCGACCTTAAAAAAAATAATAGAATTTGAGAACATTAATCTTGTATTCTGATCATCTTACGGATGTTAGTGCACAGGAGTTATAATGAAACAACCCTACCATTCCTTCAGAGATTGCCAAAATGAGCCCTACTACCAAAAAAAAACCCCACTATTGGCACCTTGTGCTGGTAGATAAAATATAGTAGCTTTGTTTTCTGGTCATCTAACATATTTTAGTGCACAGCAGTAACAATGAAGCAACCCTACCATTGCAATTCCTGGAGAGACTCCATAAATGAGAACCACTGCTGCCAAAACGACCATCATTGCCATCTTCCACCAAAGCAGAAACCTGGAGACACAGCTGTTAGATAAAATAATCTCTGGCAACTTGTTGAGTCGAGCAGAAAGACCGTCAATAGACCAACATGGTCTGGGTACAGTACACTTAAGAAGCAATTAAGGAAGTTAAAAAGTGGGTGTAATATACAGTAGAACAGGAAGGAAGAGGTGGATGTGAAAGATAGACATGATCAAATATGGGAAAGTAATGGCTTATCTTCACAACTCTGTGACGAAAGAGAGCCAACAAGTCTCCTCCTGTTCAGAACAGCTTGAACTGAAACAAAACATAATATTAGTAACATTTTATTTTGTGAAGATGAAAGTATTATCTCTCAAAAAGCAGCTTCCAAAACAGTTTCCAGCGAAGTGCAGGTAAACATTGAACAAGTTTTAAGATCTTTTACAGCAGTAAAAGTAATACCACGCTGTATAATTACTCCACTACAAGTGAAAGTCCTGCACTCAAAACCTTACTCAGGTAAAAGTATGTTAGTACATCACAATATACTTTAAAGTACTTAAAGTACAAGTATTGTGCAGTAAAGTTTCCCTGTCACTATTTATTATATCTGATATTTCTGGATTAATATTCCTGCTGCATTAATGTGTATGTTGCATTTCATTGCTGTAGATGTTTAAAGTCGTGCTAATGTTAACTCCTTAATATACTGTTGGGTAGTTTAATCTACAGCGATGCATCATCTTCTATAAGATCATCATATGTTTGGAGCGTTGCTGTCCTGTGAGAACCACGTATCTCTAAAATAAGGCCCTGTTTTCAGCTTTGTTAGGATTCAGGTTTCAACTGATCCAAGAGGCTTTTTACAGACGTTGTTTAGTTTAAGAAGTAGGAGAATTTTCTCAACACTTAAAGGAACACTTCATCCTTCAGTTTATCACAAATATTTAACATTAATACATCTGGACATACATAGTTTTTACTGGACTGGAAAGGGGACGGAAAAGTTTAGGTTTAAGTTTACTGACATTTCTGTTAATCCAAAAATCAGAATACAGAAAAACACCAGTAAAAAATCACTAGAGAAAATTCCTTCATATTAACACATAATTTTAGCCCATATTTCTACAGACTTTTCTAACAGTGTAGTGGAGTAAAAAGTACAACATTTATCTCTGAGATGTAGAGTAGTACAAGTATAAAGGTGCATAACATGCAAATACTCAAGTAAAGTACAAGTACCTTAACTTTGGCAGAGATCTGTTTGAGGTAATTTAGAAGTAGTGTCTTCATTACATAGTTTATCCACCAGAGAGTACTGACGACAACACAAACTTTATTCACAGCTTCTTTCCTGCACACACGTAGCTCAGTCCAAACAGATTTAAACACTGTCAAATGTCCTCCTCAGTCTCAGTGCATCTTTGGTCTTTAATAACATTTAAAATGTTTGTTTTCTTATATGCTTATGTAAAAGGGAGGAAAATCAGTCGAGATATTTTATAAACTCTAAAATGCAGATATGTTTTAATGATCTGGTCATTCCAGTGCAGTTTTCATTAGAGGCTGTGTGGACAAACAAAAATAGTTGTCATTTCATAGGAAAAACACACACACACACACACACACACACACACACACACACACACACACACACACACACACACACAGTTGTGTTTCTTTTCATCTATTTAGAGGACATAACATTGACTTACATTTATTTCCTGGAGATTTACCTAACTAACCCTAACCATAACAGCTACTTGCCTAGTCCTAACAAACACACACACACACACACACACACACACACACACACACACACACACGGGCCCTTGGAATTGTCCTAACTTTTCCCCCTATACGGCGCCCCTGGCCAGACTTAACAAAGTAAAAAAAAAAGAAATTAAGCGATGCAGGAATGTGGATCAGTCGCATCTTGAACTGCAACAATGTTAGACATCAGTTTCAGATTCAGATTCACTTTATTAGCCATTTGCAGTGTAACCCACATTGGAAAAAATGGGCAAGTAGCTCAGAGTGCAAGGTCAACACATAAGAGGACACAACATAAAAACAGACAAACAAAGCCACATAAAACCTCAATATTAAAATGCTATACAATAAAAATCCATACATAAATTTAAAGTGCCTAGTTTAAGATGCTTTGTTTAAAGTAATCACAGCTTGTGGAAAGAAACTGTTTAAATGGCGATCAGTAGAACATTTGACAGAACGATACCTTCTCCCTGATGGAAGCATCTCAAAGAAAGCCCCTGCTGGATGGCCTGAGGCATCATTAGCCAGTTGCAAAGATCGATTCAAGAGTCTAGCTTTATATGTCAACTCCAGGAGCGGTAAAGTGCAGCCAATAATTCTGCTGGCTGAGCGAACCACTTTATTCAAAGCCTTCTTCTCTTTCAGAGTGACATTACCAAACTACACAGTAATACAACTGGTTAGAACACTCTCAATTACACAATAGTAAAAGTTCAATAGAATCTTAGTATTTTGAGTAAACTCTCGAAGACATCAGTACAAGTTGTCGATACTAATGTCATTTTTCAACAGTTTGACGTAATTTCATCAGTTGTTACACACAATGTAATAATTTTCTTTTAAAAACAAGATGATCAAACAAGGGTCTAACATATAATAATAATAATAATAATAATAATAATAATAATAATAATAATAATAAATTGAATTTATATAGCGCTTTTCATGGACTCAAAGTCGCTTGGACTTAATAAGTCCCATTTGTATTGTGTTGGGTGAATAAATCAGAACCAAGCTCCTTTTATCATGACATCTCATATATTTACTGTATACCACATTCTCCTGCCTGCCTGCAGGTGTTGCTGAACACTCAGAAAGGCGGGAAAAAATACCTTTTCTTTTTAATACACACAGGTTTAACAAAATATCAACAGGGAATCCTCTGATCTGCAGAGACTTGGAACATTTGACTGTAAACTTGGGCCACAGTCCCATACAGACACGTTTATTGTGAATATCAGTAGCTGCTCGAGGAAAATATGCTTATGTCAGCCTTCCTGAAAGCAAAAGCAGTCAATCTTCAAGCTATATTACTGGATGTGTATCAAACAGGCATCCTGTCTCGTATGTGTTCTAGTTTCACCACATGCAAAGATTTTTTTTTTACTCATAAATCACACTAAAGGGTTTGCCTGATACCATTGAATACTGGCCAGGATCCCAGATACCCGAAGGCCGAGGCCACGGTAGTGGAGAAATACCATTGAATACGGGATGGGTCTCTGGGACCTGAAAGCCAGGGCCGCGGAAGTAGACGTGACATGAAATGAAACAAGCGTGGGTCCCCGGAACCCGAAGGCCAATGTAAAATGTCAGATAAACTGAACGGGTAACAGGGACCCGAAGGACAACAGAAATTATAATTAAATATAATAATAATCTATTGTCAAAAAAAACAAACAAAAAAACATGAAACATTACTTTATCTTGAGACAAAGGAAAAGTGCCAAAGCACCCCTAAATTTGATCCCGGCACCCCTAAAAAAAGAATTGCTAAAAATAAAAAAATAAAAAAGTCTGTGGTAATTTGTTGTGCGCTAAGTAGTTCTGCTCTAGTAATTTTGCAACATTCTGATACTAAACCCAAATTCCAAATGCCTAGATCATTCAGAAAACAAAAATCTGAGCCATTTTCAGAAAATAGTGCTTGTCAGCCGTTAAGTCAAAATCGCGGAAATCTCAAATTTTCAAAAAGTTATTGATACAGCATTTTGAAAATGTCGGCTTCCCCATGGATAAATATCAGACTTAATTTGTAATACCACCTGACCTTTGCAGTAAATGCCCTGTGGCTCAGCATTACCATGATGGTCCAAAATGATGTTAAAAAAGTACAGTTATCACAGAAGCATTTTGAAAAATGACATCAAAAGGGTTCCGGGTACCCCTGAAGCTCTGATCCTAGAATCGCCCCTGACTAAGGCTGTTGCATATACATGTATTTAACCCCCCTAAAAGGCAGGAATCATGCACATACATTAAGTTCTTCAAACAGCTGACAGTGCCCTACCGACTCAACACCTGCTGAGCCTCTTCTCCAGGTTTACAACTGTCACAACTTCCTTGCCTCTGACAAACAGCGAGCTGGGTGAAGACTCTCCAACCCCACTGCTGCGACACTTGTAGCGGCCTTCATCAGACGTATTTACACGGCGGATGGTCATGCGACCTTCAGGCTCAGTCCTGATGTGCGAGCCGTCTTTATAGAAATCAGCTGAGAGGTTGGAGGATTGCTTTGTTCTGCAGTACAGAGTGACTTCTTTTCCCTCAATCACAGGGAGGACGGGACTCTGCAGGATTACCGGTTTATCTGAACATGGAGAGAGATGGAAAAATGTGTTTGCTTGTCCCTCTCTGGTTCTTACACATTTCGTTGTTGTTGTCTTTTTTCACACTCCTACCATGAAAACCGATGTTGAGAGAGTTGCTCCGCTGCCTTTCAGGAGACTCGTACCAGTAGATTGCGCTGTCATTCTGCTTGGCAGCGTAGAGCTCGTAGCCAAAGGAGGTAGGGACCCCCCAGTCCTCACCACAGCTGGACATCTTTCCGACAGACTTGGGGTTGGAGCTTGTGGCCCTGAAGATCTTCCACCCATGAGAGCTGCTGTTGGCCCCACAGTTCAGAGACAGTTTCTTATACTCAAACAGCTGAGACGACTCAGGGAACGCTGTGAGCGAGGCAGGCGCAGAATCATCTGGGGACACCAACGTCAAAATGAAAGTGCGCTCAGCTGCAGTTCCTCTAATGTCCACCAGCTGACACTCTGTTAGTTCAGCTGCTTATCAGTACAAAGGCCCGTAGCCAGCCTAGTGGAAGGGGTGGGGTGGGGGGGGTTTCACCTCATTTTGTATTTACTTATGAGGTTGACCATTTAACGTTAAACGTTAGATTGTTAACATGTTGTGTGCCAGTTAAAGGTGCCGTAGGTAGTATTGCGAAGATGGGTTAGGGTTAGGGTTAGATATATTTGATCATCGACAACTTCTCAGTCCCTCCCCCTTTCCCGCTAAAGCCCAAAACGTGAGAATGAATGTGTGTGCATGAGCAGTGATTGACACGCAGTTAGACCCCCCCCGCCCCCTGATTGGTGCATCTGAACAGCCCAGCCAGCAATGACATGTGGGGCCCAGATGGGTTCCATGGTATCTGTGTGGGCATGGGCTTTGGCTGGGTGAAATCAGCGGGTCCCATGTAGGTTTTGTAGTATGAGTCCCACATAGGAAGCCCATATGAGCTGATTACATGGGCCCCATAAGGGACAGGCATGGGCCAATTGGGCATGGGTTTGAACTGGGAACGCATATATGGGTCCTGCATGGCATATTTATGGGCCAAGTGGGCATGGGTTTGAACTGGGAACACTATATGGGTCCTGCATAGAATGTTTATGGTCCAAGTGGGCATGGGTTTGAACTGGGAACGCATAAATGGGTCCTGCATAGAATGTTTATGGTCCAAGTGGGCATGGGTTTGAAGTGGGAACGCATATATGGGTCCTGCATAGAATGTTTATGGTCCAAGTGGGCATGGGTTTGAACTGGGAACGCATATATGGGTCCTGCATAGAATGTTTATGGGCCAAGTGGGCATGGGTTTGAAGTGGGAACGCATATATGGGTCCTGCATAGAATGTTTATGGGCCAAGTGGGCATGGGTTTGAACTGGGAACGCATATATGGGTCCTGCATAGAATGTTTATGGGCCAAGTGGGCATGGGTTTGAAGTGGGAACGCATATATGGGTCCTGCATAGAATGTTTATGGGCCAAGTGGGCATGGGTTTGAACTGGGAACGCATATATGGGTCATGCATAGCATATTTATGGGCCAAGTGGGCATGGGTTTGATCTGGGAACGCATATATGGGTCCTGCATGGCATTTTTATGGGCCAAGTGGGCATGGGTTTGATCTGGGAACGCATATATGGGTCCTGCATGGCATTTTTATGGGCCAAGTGGGCATGGGTTTGAACTGGGAACGCATATATGGGTCCTGCATAGAATGTTTATGGTTCAAGTGGGCATGGGTTTGATCTGGGAACGCATATATGGGTCATGCATAGCATATTTATGGGCCAAGTGGGCATGGGTTTGAAGTGGGAACGCATATATGGGTCCTGCATAGAATGTTTATGGTCCAAGTGGGCATGGGTTTGAACTGGGAACGCATATATGGGTCCTGCATAGAATGTTTATGGGCCAAGTGGGCATGGGTTTGAACTGGGAACGCATATACTGCCGTACAAAGCCAAAACGCAGTAACTACATATTTGGTCAAAATTGAGTTTAGACTGGAAATGGGCTTTGTAACATCTCCTACGTCTTGTGACAAAAACTCCTGGTTCAACTGTATCCCATTTCAGAGAAATCACTATGTCAAATTTGCAGTAACTACAAAATCCAAGCTAGTACCAAGGCAAACCGCAGTATGTGAAGTTACTGCATTCTGCCTTTGTTTACCCGACTTTGACTCGGTAGCTAGTACCAAGGCAAACCGCAGTAAGTGAAGTTACTGCGTTCTGCCTTTGTTTACCCGACTTTGACGCGGTAGATACTGCGGTCTGCCTCTGTATCCACATTCAAATCTACCAATCTGTCCGCCTCGCGCACAGCATCCTTATCACAGAGTCTGATATAACGCCGTGCGAGAGGTGACACTGTGATACAGACCACCAACAAGCCAACATCATTAACCCAGAGAAACATGGCACAATCCCGAGTAAAACTTATAGTGTCTCTAGCTTTGAAACGCAAGTATCCAGACAGCGGTAAGGAACATGGGAAAATATGAACACCTAACCTGGAAAATAACACCTAAATCAATAAATTGCCGTCACTAGCTAGCGAGCCGCTAGCATATAAACCATTTTAGCTTACCTGCTCCCCTTGAAGGCAGTAACGTTAGCATCTATCCACTCTGGAAACACTGTCATAACTGTTTTGTTTCTTGTTGTCTTCATTACTTACGCTACTGTAATGTATTTTATTAGGTAATCTCTCAGTTGAAGCTTAAGAGGAAGTTGTAAACATAGAGCTTTTATTTTGACGGGAAAAGGGAAGTGGAAAAAGCATTGTATTTTCTGACCGTTGTCAGTGGTTGAATTAAGTGAGACATGCCGTCTTTGTGTCTTTATTTTAGAGCCCAAACAGTGAGACAATATAAGAAACGCTCAGT
The DNA here is from genome assembly GCA_025617405.1 of Perca schrenkii. Classification (NCBI taxonomy): domain Eukaryota; kingdom Metazoa; phylum Chordata; class Actinopteri; order Perciformes; family Percidae; genus Perca; species Perca schrenkii. The sequence continues at coordinate 6,317,167 of CM046791.1, read as the reverse complement.
TACACTAGTTTCATTTCATTTTATGAGTATTTTTTTATATGGAGATAGGCTACGTTTTCAATAATAATATTAATATGTCAATATCTATTTTCAGTTGTCAGCGTAAAACATCTTTTTTTTAATGTCTCACAAAATTGACTGTGACACACGAAATGGACATATGCACACCGTCTCACGCAACAACACAATTTTTCATATAAAGTAAGGCAGCATACTACTGTGACTGTGCCTAACGCATCTGCTATATAATGTTGTCTAGCTTGGGAGTGTTCACACACACACACACAAACACACACACTCTTGTTATTCTGTTTGAGTAATGTTGTTAAATGTATATGAATTTTTAAGTGCCGTTTTATAAGTAACCTTGGTATTTAATGAATTCATTTTCAATTAACATAAAAACAAACACAAACCAAAATACCAACATTTTGATTGTGTGTAAAATTATAAGGATGTTTCGGGGAAAATAATGAGAATGACAATTTAATCATTTAAGACTGATGTAACAGGGACATTACGACAAAATACTATTCTTGAATACACTGGATGAAGGTTACTACCAAGCACTTTCAACACTCAACCTATAAACATCCATAAACAAAACATAAAACTAATTAAAACAAATGAAAATGTATAAGGAATAAAAAAAGAAAGTTGGATTAACACATTTCAATTGTAGATACTGCACTCTGCCTTTGTAATAGTGTTTTAGTTGCTTGAGGTTAGACAAAGGCAGAGTGCAGTATCTACATTTTTAGGGTCAAAGGTCATATCAATGGTCTTTTTTTTATGTATAACATTTTCCTTCCTGTAAAGGTATTACATAAAAGTATCAGCACTATTGTACCTACAACATGTTTGGCGGGCCTGTATGAAAACTTTGAAGCCATTTTTCTCAGTTTCAGTGTTGGCGTAGTTACTGCACTTTGCCTTTGTAGGGCAGTATATGGGTCCTGCATAGAATGTTTATGGGCCAAGTGGGCATGGGTTTGAAGTGGGAACGCATATATGGGTCCTGCATAGAATGTTTATGGTCCAAGTGGGCATGGGTTTGAACTGGGAACGCATATATGGGTCCTGCATAGAATGTTTATGGGCCAAGTGGGCATGGGTTTGAAGTGGGAACGCATATATGGGTCCTGCATAGAATGTTTATGGGCCAAGTGGGCATGGGTTTGAACTGGGAACGCATATATGGGTCCTGCATAGCATATTTATGGGCCAAGTGGGCATGGGTTTGATCTGGGAACGCATATATGGGTCCTGCATGGCATTTTTATGGGCCAAGTGGGCATGGGTTTGAACCGGGAACGCATATATGGGTCCTGCATAGAATGTTTATGGTTCAAGTGGGCATGGGTTTGAACTGGGAACGCATATATGGGTCCTGCATAGAATGTTTATGGGCCAAGTGGGCATGGGTTTGAACTGGGAACGCATATATGGGTCCTGCATGGCATATTTATGGACCAAGTGGGCATGGGTTTAATCTGGGAACACATATATGGGTCCTGCATGGCAGAGGCGCAAAGTAACTATGTAGGCCTATTGAGTTATGTAATTACTTACTGTACAATTTTTATTAACTTGTAGTAACTCTACATTTAGGCTAATCAAGCATGTTGAGATTGAGTAATTGTAACTCAATACATTTCAAGTCACGCTAGTCCCCAAAGAACAAACATTGCATACATGTAGATCTTTTGCCAAAACAATCCATCAGTCATTTTTGTTAGTCGTGCAGAAAATGAAAAATGTAACTTCCCAAAAATGTAAAAAACATCAAAATAGGTCAAAGTTTACACTGTGTTGAATTAGGCTGATTAGTGGACTCTCAGAAAGGTTGCAGGCCTACCATAACAATTCAAATAATAGCCCAGTCCCAGACGCCTGTCCCTTGGGGCAGAAACACATATTTAGACAAATAACTATGCTCGATATCATCGGCCGATATTGGCTTTAAAATTCAATATCGGTAAATATCGGTATCGGTTTTTGAAATGGTTTAAAATGACTAAAGTATGTCATTTTATACCTTATTGGAAAGCTTGTTTCCTCTCAAAGCGAATGCAGACAAAATTTGGGTGTAGGTTGTTGGCCAACCAGCATAAACACAGGGTTTGTAGAGTAAATAAATTCTTGAGCAGGGTAGATCTAAGCCCCAATGAGTGGAATGAGTTGAATTTTTGTTCTTGTGTGGCTATTTGTTTTCAGTTTACCTCAGTCAAAGAAATGTTCAGTTGGCATCTTCTCTCGAAGGGGTAGTAAGCACCACACCCCAGTTAGCCTACCGGTTGCTGGCTAGTCCTTCAAAACATTCAAATCCCCAGTATCAAGGGAGTCAAGGAACAGTGGGCAGTAAGCCTATAAACGATCATATATTTCGGTATCTGTATCGGCTAATATCGGTATCGGAAATTAAGCATTGGACAATATTGGTATATCGGATATTGGTTCAAAATCAATGTCAAGCATTCCTACAAATAACCCCATACGGTTATCCACATCCCATAGATGCCTGTCCCAATGGTCTATTTGATCAAATAAAACTCCGGGATCCTATTCGAAGTTTTACGGTACTTCATTTTTGAAGATGAGGCCAAATAGCTCACAGACAGCTATCCCTTTATGGACATGAATATGATGCATTTATTACCTCTTAGGAAATTGTAATTCAATATTTGTTAGAAAAGGACTTGCAGGAGGCCTCATCATCAATCTCTCTTCCACTTCTGTGTTGTTAGATGTCCTTGGCCAAGGAGTAGCATGTGTTCTATCAAGGTGTAGCTCAAACACAACAATGACTGATGTGTTGGCTGTAAAAGGTACAGTAGATCTGTTTGAGAAAAAAATAATGGAAAAACACTTGTTTTGTATCTAATCAATTATTAATGATTAATAGATTGTTGGCATTTTAACTTTTGGTAAAGGAAAACCCACATCCAGCCCTAGTCTGGAGAAGTGACGGTGGTTAAAAGTAACTAATACTCTGAGTAGTTTTTTTTTTTACAAATTGTACTTTTACTTGAGTATTTCTCTAACACCAGTACTTTTACTTGTAACAGAGTAATATTTTAGCAATGTAACAGTACTTGTACTTGAGTACAGATTTTCAGTACTCTTTCCGCCTGTTATGCACACAACACCTAATTAGGCTCATTCATAATGAAGCCAGCGGAGCAGTTAACGTTTGTTAATTCTCTCAATTTACGAATTTTACTGTATTTAATTGTTATTTGGTCAGGCAGTTCTTAGGGACATCTATAAGGGGCCTGTATGCTAAGGCCTTGTTTCGCGCTCAATACGTTAGCAGTCCATTAGGAAAGCACTGCTGCTAGCTGTGACTTCAAGGAGAACTTCTATCAGACATTCACAAATTGAGGTAAGTTGAAATATTATTTTGCTATGATAAAATAACACTGCAGATTGTACAGTGGTCTGTATTTTTTGGTTTGTGCTGTTTAATCTGATGTAGAATCTAACCAAAAGGAAAAAACAGCAGGGAGAGGTTGGACAATAATTAATATATCACGATAGACGGAGCTCTGAAGCAGACCTGTGCGTCGCTTAGTGTTCGCTCTCTCTGGATAAAGACGAGCAGCAGCACAGACACCAGGGGCATCGGACCGGGGGATAAAACCAATACTGATTACCAGGGCCCAAGGGGAGAGAGGGCCCTTGAAAAGTCTGGAATATATTTTATTTTACCTGGATATTTTTATTTCCTAATAACATTTCATAATGCATATCAGATGAAATGTAAAGTTAGTGTATTGGCAGAATAACTTGGTTGATTGACTGACTATTTTGTATACAAAAAGGTCTCACCCCCCCCTTGCTAATGTGCCAAATGGTTTAGTCCACCTGCATGCATTACGTTAGCCAGTTCAGTTGAGCGTCTGGTGGAGCGCAAACTTCTGCTGTAGAAATGTCTTTTCTCAAAGAAAGCCAAATCATGCTACCAAAAAAGAAAGGAAAGACAGGAGGAGGAGAAAAACAGAATGAGGGAAACAATTGGTAACTGACTTCTTTTCAAAGAAAGGTGAGCACTAACTAGAAAACGAAATCCATGGTGCTTGTAAGGGACCAAGCAGTTAGGCATGAGAAGTCGCAAGGAGATTGCAAAAAAGGTTTTTTTTATTTTACCCACAAAAAATTCTGACAACAAATAAAGATAAAGTTTGGGCCCTTAAAAGAGGTCAAACAAACAAACTGAACTTAAGCTCTGAACATAACAAACTCAAAAATACAACGGACCTCCTATACAAGAAACAAAGGGGACTTATATACTGGGTGATCAGACCAGGTTTGACACCCAGGGAGAGACTAACAGTAACACTAATATGTAAATTACATAACATAACATAACAAATAACAAAAGAAAACAACTAAACACTTACTCCAAAAGAAATATAATCTTAATTAACATTAACTGAATAAATGTACTAAAGACCATACAAATCAAAACTCAAATATCTTGAGGACAAATAAAGCTAACTCCCCCCTGACATAACAAGTAGTGGTAGAGTCCAATTAAGCCACCACTCCTATAAAGCTGCTGTTCCAGACGCCACCCCTTTGTCCCTGCAGCCTGTATGCCTCACTCCAGGGTATGGAATCCGCAACACTGGTAAGCTCAAAGAAAACGGTTGTATTAGAAAACCAATCCATAACTAATAAAGTATATATGTAAACCAAATCCAGTGCCCTGTAAGTTATTTAAAACTAAATAAATGTTTACAACAAAATATATAATGTGTCTGAAAAGATATAGAAACCAATCTTAAGGAAAACCGCATGAACTAAGATAAATGTGAGTGTATGAGGTTACCGCCTTTAAGATTGCTGTGTGGCCACAGCTGTGGCCATCACAGTGCTAAACTGCTTGAATATTTCCGTGACTGTTAGCGCTAAAAAACCGACTGAGACAACCCATTGAAAGAGCAGAACATGCACTTGTTGGAGCAAAAAAGAACCTTGCTAAATTGACTTATGTCCTTTGTTTTTAGGTGCACTGAAGAGTAATGCAATGACTGAAAATGTGAAGTGGAAATGGCGCTGTTGAAGTGGTTTTACCGGCGCACGTGACCGTGGAGGGAGAGGGCTGCAAGAGCCCAAAGAGAAAAAAAGGAGCGTCCACCACACAGACGCTGAAAAAGACTCTTGCCATCCCATTCCCTTTCAACTCCGTTCCACTTTTTCAAGGAGGCTTTTGCTATCTTCTGCCTGACCACGCCCACCTCACCTGTTGCCTATAAATTGATTGTGAACCCTTTGGCTCATTTTTTGCTCACTCTGCCGGCACTCCAATGCAACCTGTGTGAGTCTTCAGGAGTTAACGTGAATCAAGTTATCATTTGTTTGTTTTATGCCATGAGTTACTCTGTCTTTGCTATGCTACCATGTGCACTGCTAACTGAATGCCATTGTTTGCCAGCCATGTGCCATAAGTAATGTGGATAAATTGTTTGTTGTACTATCTGAAAGCCTGTGCATTTGTTTGTATGTAGTATGTGTTAATTGACCACTATCATTAATTGTATTATGTTTTTGTTATCCCTTTCTGCAGCACACAGTAACTGCAATGAATCCATGTCACTCTGAATGATAAATAAAATACCACTGGTGTTGCATTGAACCCTGCCTTCTCCCTGTTTCATTCCTCACTCCATACCACCTGATGTCTTCTGACCGAGACTGTTTGCTCACCACACCTTCACTCCAACTGAACCATTCCCATCACCTTACAGTTCCTTCAGATGCCATGAGTGTATTAATGTATTTTTTGGAGAGGTGTTTTTTTTTTTCAGAGATTGTTTAAAAATATATTTTTGATTTGTTTACCGGTATGTTGTGACATTTAAATTGTTTTTTAAAGATCATTTTTGTTGTTCAATTTAACAATATACTCCTTGCAGTTCAAAGCGTCAAGTGTCTTTTATTTATCTTGGCCTTACATTCATTCTTCGTTTTTCTTAGATTGCTTCCTTAAATCATTTTGCATGGTTGGGCTTAGGCCTTGCATGAATTGCCCAGTTAGGACCCACATAAGATCCTTACAGAGCCCACTTTAAGCCCATAGGGGAATTCACGGCTGGATCCTGGTGCAAGCCCACTTTAAACCCCTTTAGGCAGGTGGGGCCCAAATGGGTCTGACATGAATTACCCAGTACAGACCCACATAAGACTCTTACAGGTCCCACTTAAAACCCATCCGGGCATCCACGGCTGGCCCCCGTGTGGATCCCGGGAGCAAGCCCATTTTAAACGCCCTTTAGGCAGGTGGGGCCCAAATGGGTCTGTCATGAATTACCCAGTTAGGACCCACATAAGACCCTTACAGAGCCCATTTAAAGCCCATCTGGGCATCCACGGCTGGATCCTGGGTGCAAACCCACTTTAAACCCCTTTGGGCAGGTGGGACCCAAATGGGTCTGACATGAATTACCCAGTTAGGACCCACATAAGACCCTTACAGGTCCCACTTAAAACCCATCTGGACATCCACGGCTGGCCCCCTTGTGGATCCCGGGTGCAAACCCACTTTAAACCCCTTTGGGCAGGTGGGGCCCAAATGGGTCTGACATGAATTACCCAGTTAGGACCCACATAAGACCCTTACAGGTCCCACTTTTAGTATGTCTGGGCTTCCACGACTTGCCCCAATGTGGATTCCGGGTGCAAGCCCATGATGGGGCCCACATTTGCTGCCCATGAAGCCCCCATCTGGGCCCCACATGTCATTGCTGGCTGGGAGGGAGCAGTGGATTTTTGCTAATCGCACTACAGGCTGTAGGTGGTGCCAGAGGAGCTGGATTTTTTTTTTTTTTGAAAGCAGAAGTTCAAGTAGTGGTAGTAGTAGAAAGAGTGCCCCAAAACAGGAAGAAGAGGAAGTATAAATGTGGTTTGTGATTCTCCGAATCTTACCAGTTACAGTGATGTTGACAGTGTGGCTGCTGTCTCCGTGTTTACATTTACACCAGTACACCCCGCTGTCAGACAGTTTGACCTCTTTCATGTCGCAGTTCGATGAAACCTGGTCAGCCCAGCTCAGTGCACACTGGGACAGCTTCTGGCTGGGAACAGAGCGGTTCATTTGTCATTTACAAATGTGGAAATAATTCAGTTTTTATTAACCCCTCAGGTTGACCCATTTCCAAAACGTTTCTATATCAGAAATTTGGGTTTCTTTCAATAAAATTGTCAAAAAAAAATGACGTGGATGGTTCCATACAACGCTCTTCACAAGTAAAAAAAAAATATCAGTTCACTACGTCCATTAAATTGGGCTGTATATTCAATTTAATAGCATTTGAAGAAAATTTTGATAAGAGCGTCGAAAAATGTGGCAAAAATGTCAGAAAAAGCTTAAAAGAACATGTGAAAATGTCATGGTTTCCTTGTTGTTTACTGTCTCCTGTATTCTCTGTTGTGTTTGACCCTGTTTCATCCATGTCTATGTTTCTTGCTGCTGTTTGACTGTTTTCCTTTGTAGTGTCTGTTTTTTTCCGGTGTCCTGTCTCGTTTCACTTCCTGCCTTGTGTGTTTTCTCGCCTCTGTGATTGTCTGCCCTGCCCTGATGTGTTCCACCTGTTCATCAGCCCTCATGTCCGTGTCCCTCGTATTACCCTCGTCATGTATTTAAGCTGCGTTCCAATTTTCAGCCCGTAAATTACGACTTCAAGTCACACCTCACGACTTGGTAGCATTCCAGGCAAAGTCATGACAAACCCTTCTATCTAGCGTTAGCTAGCGGCTACCTAACATTGACGTTAACTAGCGCTAGCTGATACTAGCGATACTAGCAATTTCTAGTCTGCGACACTTTTTCTTTTTTTTTTTAAATGGCGTGCACCTATGAGCACCAACGGAGGAAAACAAAATCGCCGCCTAGTGCATACACTTGTAGCGGTTATGTATCTTTGTAAGTCCTTGTAAGTCGCACGTGCACGACTACCACCCCCCCAGGGCTCCCCCAAAGGCCACGGTATAATATAATTCGAACACTGCTTCAGATACAGTATTTGGAGACCACTAAGGCCTAAATTAACGCATCCAAAAAGCAACATGTTATAGGACCTTTAACACAGGCTCGCACCTACATAATAAGCTTTTTTAAATTTAAAATGTTCAATGCCTTATCATGCTGATGTGACCGAGTGCGACCCGACTTCGAACATCATTTCTAAATATCAGTCCGACAGGCTCGGTTCGGGTATCCATCCTATAGTAGTTGACGTTAACTAGCGCTAGCTAGCGCTAGCTGATACTAGCGATACTAGCAATTTCTAGTCTGCGACATATTTTGGGCTTCATTTCATAAACATAACCTGTAGTAGTACAAAATTGTATGTGTTTTGTTTTGATTACAATTAGCGGACTTACTTTACATTGCCTATTTATGTCTATTAATTTCTATTTCTCACCGTTAATCACCGGTGTCTGTACAGCATCAACAGGGGTCGCCATTGTGGTTTATGTGTGTGTGACGTCAAAAACTGGGAATACAACAATCTGGTACAAGTTCATGGGTAGTAAGCTATGGGTTTGACTGCCGTTCCAGGGAACTTTCACAGGTAGAAGGTTGTGGAAACATGGGTTACGGGTTGCCTGGAACGCAGCATTAGTCTCTGAGCTTTCTTTGTCTGTTGTCAGGTCATTGTGTTTGCATCCCCTTGCCTCTGTGTTCCTTGTGGTTTTGACAATCTTTAGTTTTCTCAGTGTTTTTTGGAACTTGTTTAGCCCGCCTGCTTGCCTCAGGACTCCCTTTGTTGTATACCTTTCATTTAATTACATCCTCAAACATTGCGCTGCCTACTTGTCTGTGCACTCAAGCCCGCTGTTCCTCACCCATAACAGAAAAGCATAAAAAAATAAAAAATAAACAGGAAAAAAGTCAAAGAAAGTGACAAAAATGTCGGGAAATGCGACAAAGTTGTCGAAAAAGTTTTAATTTTGACGCAGAAATACAAAAAGTTGCATGGTTGACGAAAAGACAACACGAGGGTTAATCTAAAATAAGCCTCATTGGTTTACGATGGCACTTTGTTTACTCTGTGGATTTTAGTGAAACGTTGCACCTCACCATCACATCAACTGAAAGTTTAAAATTCCCGCTGTCTTGTGGTTCTTTTAACCTTTTAATATCTGGCCGTCTTTTAAACAGCCCCCTGTTTAACCGAACGCGTTTTTTTAAGGAGTTTTTTTAAAGTGTTTTATTCACACCAGTGGTCCCCTTGTGCCCGTGCCCCTCGTAGCGCCCATTCTGGGTGCTGCGTTTTAACCCAAACCTAACTTGTCATAACAAAAACCGAATGAGACTTAATGACAGAAGCGTTATGTCATAAACGTTTATGACTTGTTTATAATGTTTATGATACGTTCATGACAGTGTCATGTCACTCTTATGTAGTTACCTTCAAGTAAAGTAAACCGAAAAGTACAGTATCTCCCTTTGTTGAAATAAGTGGTAGTGGAAACACAGTACCATGAGTAACAAAGATGGTTCTGCAACAAATAGAAAAAAGCAAAAGCAAAACTAACAGGCTTTTGTTAGCTTGACCAGAGACCGGGGGTGTCAATGTTCCGAGCCCACACATCTCTATTTTCTCACAAAAGTAGCCTGTGTGAATTTCACACTCCTATGATGAGGTGTGATGCGCTGTTGAGCAGCCCAACATTATGGCTATTCTCTACAAAAGACTATTAGGGCCATATGGGAAAAATGTATTTGACTTCTGATTTCTTCTTTTCTCTAAAAAGTCTTAAATCAAAATTAAGTAAAAAAAAGAAGTCTTGGTCGCGCCGCTCACGGACTTGCCCGTGTAGACCTGCATTTTCCACGCGTAGCTGGATGCGGCGTCGAAGGCCGCCCACTCCTTTAGTCCATACCTGCCGGGCTTGCTGGGCATGTACTGGTGGAAGGAGCATCGACCTTGGTGGACGTGATGGGCAAGGAGAATGATGAGAATAGGAGGAAAAGAGTAAAGATGAAAAAGTTACAAAAACACACGCACACACACACGCACACACACACACACCATGAAAGGGAACCAGCTGCTCGGCCACGGTCATGTCGGGGCCCGGGTTGTAGAGGCGTTGTTGTTCTTGTTCTTGTTCTTGTTCTTGTTCGACTTGGTCATCTTGGTCTTGTTCGTCGTCTTGGTCATGTTGTTCTCGTTCGTCGTCTCGTTGTTGGTCCTCTTCGTATTCGCCGCCACGGCGGCGAGGTTGAGGGCGACGGGGATGATACGTTGTCGAGGACCATTCGATTTTGCCGTTTCTCGACACAAACCTTTCTCTCTCCTCCTCATCCTGCTCGTCGTCGTCTTTGCCCTCTTTGTCTTCTTCTCCCCTTGGCCGTCCACCCTCTTGTGCTGCGTTTGTTCCTTGTTCTTCTCCTTGTTCTTCTCCTTGTTCTTGTCCTCGTTCTTGTCCTTGTTCGTCTCGGTTGTCAGCGTCGTTGTAGTTGTCTTCTCCTGCGTCGTGGTCGTCACGGCAGTCTTTTTCTCCGTCGGCGTGTTTGTCTCAGTCCTCTTCTGACGCACACCCGCCGGATGCCCATTCGACGTCCTCGTCGGAGTCGTTGTGGTCTGTGTGTCTTCTTGTTCTTGTTCTTGTTCTTCTTCTTTGTCTTCTTCTACCTCTTCCACTTAGGGGACATTGCGTGCTGCGAGGGCGAGACCCCGATGCAACTCCAAATTTAGAGTCACACAACGGGCCATGCCGGAGTCGGAACTGGCTGCTGAACCGAGTACAAAGAGTACAAAGGTCCAAAAGAAGAAGAAGAAGCAAAGATGACAAAAACAAGAAGACAAATGTGAACAGTGTATATATGTGTGTGTGTATAATAAAAGTGTTTAGTAGGACGAGGACGAGGTTTGTTTCTTTTCCCCTTTCCCTTACCCTTTCTGTGTTACTACTACAAGCCAGGCCAGGGTCCCCCGAATACCATTGAATAACGTGCGGGTCACAGAGACCCGAAGGCCAGAGCTGCGGTAGTAGAGAAATACCATTGAATAACATACGGGTCACAGAGACCCGAAGGCCAGGGCTGCGGTAGCAGAGAAATACCATCGAATAACATATGGGTCACAGACAGAGGTGTAGTGGTAAAAAAAAAGAGGTGGGTAAACTGTAAATTCTGATGGACCACGATGTGGTCACCTGGTAAGGTGGGCCACTGCCTACCGGTGTATGTGTATCCTTATGACATTGCTATAGGCTATCATTTGATGGTACTACCAAGTATCACTGGTTGTTCCCTCATCATAGGTCACACAATCACTATTCAATTCATACATTAATCTAAGTTCTTGTTAAAGAGACTCAAGAAGGAATAATATAGTTGAAATCTATAAAGTTTACTAAATGACTAAACAGAGAAAACTAAAATATTTAATAGAGATAGAGAGGGAGGCTTATATCCAGGGCTTCCAATGCAATGCACTTTTACATAATGATTAGGGTTTAGGGATTTGGGATTATTTTCATAATCGATTAATCTGTTGAATATTTTCACGATTAATCGATTAGTTGTTTGGTCTATAATATGTCAGAAAAATGTGAAATCAGTGTTTCCCAAAAGCCCAGGATGATGTCCTCAAATGTCTCGTTTTGTCCACAACTCAAACAAACTCAATTGTACCCTAACAGTAAAATCTGGCCAAAATGGACTCAGCCGACTCCGGTATGGATCCAGTGGAGATTATGTTGGATGAACTGTGTGATCTTCTTTTCGACTTGGTGGTGCTAAAGGACATGTGGAGGGAGGCTAGCAGTGAGTACCAAAAGGAGAGATTTTTTTTGGAGGCTCGAGAGAAGGTGTTGGAGAGACCTTGGTTAAAGGACTCTATTCCGTAATGGGTGATACGCTTCATTTCCACTCCTATTCCTCTGACTACTAATAGAGTTAATCCATGTAAGCCTGTTTCTCGGCCTGATAGCATGTTGGCCACCGGTGCTTGTTTCATCAACCAGCCTGCTCCTGTTGCTACGTCTCCTAGTCGTGTCACTCTTCACCCTGAGGGAGAGCCAGAAAAATGTGTGACTTTATTCCAATATGCTGTTATGTGTGTTAAAAAGACTGAGGAGGCCAAAACAGTCAGCCTTCTAGCTGGAGGGGAAAGGTCCAGCACAGCTGCTAACAGCTCCTCTGAACTCCTGTCTGTCGGCCCTGCTGCTACCTGTTCTGCGGGCAACCCCTACAATAAGCAGTCTTTTGTGGGGACCCGTCTGGCTATATTTCCTGGGAACCGTGGAGGCCACAAGAGAGGAAGTGGTCGAGATGGATCCCAACGCCATTCCCCGCTTCAAACTCTCCTGAGACTGTAGCCTGTGCTGTCCAGCGGCCCCGAGCCCGTGCTGTCCAGCGGTTCCGAGCCCATGCTGTTCACCCTTCACCGATGGCCTTCAGAGGGGATTTGCCCTCGCCGCCGGCCGCCAGAAGGGTTTTGCCCTCGCCGCCAGCCTTCAGAGGGGCTTCGCCATTGCTGACGGTCTCCAGAGGGATTCTGCCTTCATGCTTGGCCGCCTGAGGGGTATCGCCTTTGTCGCCGATGGCCTCCAGAGGGTTTCTGCCTTCGCCACCGGCCTCCAGAAGGGGTTTCACCTTCATCGACGGTTGCCTGAGAGTCTTCGGCGTCCTGTTTGGGCGCCAGAGGGTTCTCGTCTTCGCCGCAGACCCCCAGAGACTCTTTGCAGTCCTGTCCATCCTCCTGAGGGACTCAGCCTTCGCCGTCCTGCTCGGTCTCCTGAGGGGATCAGCCTTTGCTGCCAGTCGCCTGAGAATCCTTGTTGTCCTGTTCGGCCGCCTGTGAATCCTCGTCCTCCTGTTCGGCCGTCCACATTCACTGTGGTTCACTGTCCTGGACCCCAGGCTTAGCTGACCGCAGCCTTTCTGTCCCCAAGCTCAGCTGTCAGTTCCCTACTGCCCACCTTCTTCTGTTCCCTAGCCCCGTTGTTCTTTTGTCCTTCCTGCGCTCTACTTGGGTTATTTTGTGTTCGCCGATTTTGTACCTTTGCCTGGATTGTTCTCTGGACAATAAACTACTTACCTTTCCTCCCTGCTCTGAGTTGTGCATTTGAGTCCGCCATTGTACCCCGACAATTACAGCTGCCTCAGTTACATAATATATAGTGGTTCTAAACAGATAAGTTTAACAGATTATATTCAGAAATCCATTTCAAACATCTGGCATTGAATAACAAAGAAACCTAATCACAGCTGCTCACACACCATGTTAGCCTAACAGAAAAATCACTGAATTCACCAGCTAGCTAAGAGTAGTGCTAGTGTGTGTGTGATGCTAACGTTTTAAACTGTGACAACACACGTCAAGAAGGCTAGTCGCTAAGTTAACAACACTAACATACTATCATGTTTTGATTCATACTATTATTTACGTGTAATTAACAGAAGAAAGACAATATAAGTTGCACTGTAGTTTCCATAAGCGTAATGGCTGCCGACTTCTGCCCCTAGAGTTCACTCTGCCATTTACTGGTCAATGTCGCCTCCTAGTGGCAACTAGGAGGCGACAGTGCAACTGACTTAAACATCACTAGACAGTCTTTTCTTGCTGTAACTACATGCATCTTAAAATAACAAAAATAATGAATAGGCGAAAAACTAAACTGTTCTAAATTGTATTTTAATTCAATGTTAACAAAATAACCTCAAAACCTGGCGCCACACTACACACTAAAATGACATGCATAGCCCAATTATTTAAACTAAAAACATACAGAGCAAAACCTCTTCTCAAGTCTCCAAGTCTAAACACATTTTCTACTTTACACACCATTTTACACATCATTTATTACAGACGTTAAATACACTACTAGAGCTGATTTCTTGCTAAGAGTTGTAGACTCGTCAATTAAAACACTGAACCTCTGGTCTTTAGTTAGTATGTGGTGCAATATTTTCTGTCTCATTTCCTTTGCTGTGTGATCAATTATACCTTTTGCAGTATATCTGGAATGGAGAGTGGTGCCCATGTCAAGACCATTTTCTTGCTGGAGCACCACCAGCTCCTGGTAGTCTGTGTATGGCCTGTTGTTCTTTGCTAGTATGTATGCTGTTCGAAACAGTGAGGCTGTCTTCTCTGCTTCCTCCGCCACTTGTTTTTGTATGGAAACACCAATTGTGTTTTTTGTGTTCACTGTATTTTCTGCTGCCTTGTGACTTTTTGATGTCCCATGCTTGTAGATTTTGCTCCTTAAGCATGACAGCTGATATCGTTGATTGCCATTGTGGCCGTATGTAATTTTAGTCTGCGACCATTCATTCGAGAGAGACATGCTCGTCTCTTTAAACACTCCAAGGCATTTGACAGTTTGGCAAGTACGACACCCAAGAAAATCACAATTGATAATTAGCCAAGGGTTAGCTTTTTTAAACTGACTGTGTTGCTTTTCAGTCCAAATGTGTGGGTGGCATCTTCTCTCGGTCTCTGTTCTCTGTTTGTCTTACCTCTTTTACTCCTCTTTCCTCCTCTCCTCTCTCTATCTCTCTCCTCTCTATATCTCCTCTCTCCTCTCATAATTGTCTGCCTCACCTCTGTCTGTAAAATGAAGTTAAAATGGAGAAAAGACAGCTTAGCACACCCCATCCTGTCAAGTAACTGGTCACATTATAAGGCCTATAGACTAACCCTTTCAGACAAACCATTAAAATAAATTATTTTGAATGCATTCAATGTTTAGGTATCCAGTCTGAATGCTATAGCCTATCTACACCTTTAAGTTAATTGACTTAATACTGTCTCTGTGCGAGTATAGTACCATTTCGAGAAGGGCAAGGTGGAGGGGGGACTCAATCATTTCAAATGGTAGTCACAGTAAACTAGCCTAGTTATTTATCCAAATACTTCAACAGTTCTGCCCATAGCCAGTTCCGGAAGTAAAACTCCCATTGATTTTTCTCCATAAGGATTTAGATTGTCATCCATGATGTCTAAACCATCTGAGATAGACTGACCACGAGCTACGTGGTTGTAAAACAAAAGTTTCTGCTTCTGTAGAAGCTAGAGGTCTGTATGAAATCAACCTTGTTACAAGAAAGACATGTTTTTATCTGCAATCTTATGGAGAAAAACTACACTACCCAGAGTCCTAAGCTAAACAGCGACGCCTCTGATTGGTCCAACTTGCTGTTTCCATAGAAACGTTTACCGTACCCGTGAAATCGTGAAAACATTAACTAGCTAGCTGACTAGCAAAGGGAGCTTGTTGTCACAAACTTTCAGTGGTTTAAATGCCAGAGAATGCATATAATTACATCCAATTATTTATCTGATAATGTATCCTTAATTTTACTTGTAACATGGGCTAATGGGAAAAGGTAGAGGTGACTTGTTGAGTCAGTGGCATGAATCTACTGTGAACCAAATTAGCCTAAAAAACATGAAGTTTAGTACTGTTTTCCGAGCTCACTCACTTTTGGGCTTGTAGCCGAGGCCGTTTGCTGGCATCAGGAGGAGGGCTGCTGTCTTGATGGCGCTTAAAAAATTGCCGGATATCCATTTTTACTAGGGCTAGTGACTGATGAATCTTGATGCAGTCTGCTGCTTCCTGCTGGCTACGCAAGAGATGCTCAATGGTGTTTTAAGCCCCCAATGTTGACTTTAAGGCAGCGCTGTGACCATTGACTTCATAACTTCAAGGCACCTAACCATTGCCTAATCCTAGTGCCCGCCAGGCATCGCTGCCTGGAAGGCGACGTTGTGGGCTTAAAACACCAAACACCGCAAGAGATTGGTCAACACTGACAGTAATGCAGCGCAATATGAAAGACTTCGTCTTAGGTTTAACAACCTAAGAAACTAATAATGAACAATATGACACTAAAATGACATAAGCTTAATTTAAAATGGCTAAGGAACTATAGGCTATTTAGAGGTGGATAAACGCACTTTGGAGGTGGGTAAAAGCTATTTCCGAATTTTGGGAGGTGCGCATACGTGCGTTTAGCATCCACTACATCCCTGGTCACAGAGACCTGAAGGCCAGGGCCGCGGTAGTAGGGAAATACCATGGAATAACGTATGGGTCACAGAGACCCAAAGGCCACAGCTGCAGTAGTAGTGGAAAAATACCATTGAATACTGACCAGGGTCCCCGAGCCAGGCCAATACAAAAAGTCAAATAAACTGAACGGGTCCCTGTGGGGCATTGTGTAATTTGAACAATATGTACAGTAAGCTATTGGGGTTGGGAAATATGTTAGCTGTGCAATATCGTATTGTGCAAGGGCTGTGCTACACTTATTACGGAGAATGCAGCCGACAGGGTTGTTCAATTAGAAGTGCCAATGAAAGGAGTAGTTAATGTGCTTAATATATGTATTTGGAAGCATGTTTGGTGTTGCATGAGAGTATGTGTTGAGAGATGCTTTTTTTTCCTTTTCTTTTTTCTCTGTATTTTGTGTTGTCTTTGTAACCCTGCAGAACGGACAGAGTCTCAAACAAAATTCCCTTCGTGGACAATAAAGTACATATAATCTTATCTTATCTTATATTTAACCTCAGTAGAATCATAGTTGTTGGATAAAATAATCTCTGGCAATGTGTGGAGTCGAGCATAAAGACCCGTCAATGGGACAACATGGTCTGGGTACAGTACACCCATATAGCAAGCAATTAAGTAAGTTAAACAGTGGGTGTAATAGCTTATCTTCACAACTCTGTGACTGAAAGAGCGCCAACAAGTCTCCTCCTGTTCAGAACAGCTTGAACTGAAACAAAACATAATATTAGTAATGTTTTATTTTGTGAAGATGAAAGTAGTATCTCTCAAAAAGCAGCTTCCAAAACAGTTTCCAGCGAAGTGCAGGTAAACATTGAACAAGTATTCAGATCTTTTACAGCAGTAAAAGTAATACCACGCTGTATAATTACTCCACTACAAGTGAAAGTCCTACATTTAAAACCTTACTCAGGTAAAAGTATGTCAGTATTATCATCACAATATACTTAAAGTACTTAAAGTACAAGTATTGTGCAGTAAAGTTTTCCCTGTCACTATTTATTATATCTGACATTTCTGGATTAATATTCCTGCTGCATTAATGTGTATGTTGCATTTCATTTCTGTAGATGTTTAAAGTCGTGCTAATGTTAACTCCTTAATATACTGTTGAGTAGTTTAATCTACAGCAATAGCATCATCTTCTATAAGATCATCATATGTTCATATGAGATGGCAGCTGCTGGCAAGTTTGGAGTGCTTATGATGTTTTTAGTTTAATAATTGAGATGGCTTTGACAATGGCTTGAGAAACGGCATGGATGAGAGACCTTACAAAGCAACTGTGTCCACCCAAACAAACTTTTAGTTACTAAACAGTGGGATTTTGGAAAGAAAACTTTGTTGGATACGTTCCTGTATCCCTGCTGGTACCCAGCCAGGCGTAAATTAAAGGCAAATTAACGGAGGCGATTTAATCATCTGTATGTGCCTGCTATTGTCTGGGGATATACACCAATGTCCCAGTCCGATGCCCGACTTTGGACCTAGGAGATCGATGGAAAGTGCGACAGGTGCCATGTATGTAGGCCTTCCAGTCGATGCATCGATGGGTGCAAACATTTGTCCATGAGTGTTGCTGACCTAGGTGGAGGGGTGTGTGGCGTCGTGGAGGGAGCAGAGCTGGGCCTGGGAGACGCAGCGGTGTCCCTTGCTGGGTGCGCGAGGCCCGGGGGATTGGACTCGCGGCTCCGTTCAGTTCGGTTGCCCTGTGCGGATTTGGAGGATGCCGGCATGGTTGAGCCAAATTTGGATTCATTCCTCTTGACGAGGGGACTTCACCTGCTTCATCTTAACATCAGAAGCCTTCTCCCAAAAGTAGCCGAGATAGGTCTCCTCAGTAACAGCAATAAGGTGGGACTTTTTTGTTTTACTGAGACGTGGCTGGACGATTCCATTAAGGACGCCGAAATTGAAATAGAGAACTATTTTTTAATCAGGAGAGACCGAAACTGTAAAGGTGGAGGTGTGTGTGTTTATGTGAGAGCGGCCATTGGTTTTAATCAGAGAATGGACTTGAATAATGACCAGATTGAAGCGGTCTGGTTAAAGATTCTGTTGTCGAAGAGCAAGCCTATCTTAGTTGGAGCATGCTACAGCAACCTGACCAGACTATGTTTTATGAACTTCTGGAAGAAGTCTGCTCAAAGTGTATGGACTTTGTTAAATCGCAAGTTATCATGATAGGAGATTGTAATACTGACATTCGAAAGACTTTCCGGCTATAAGATATTAATTATTTTTTGTCACTCATTTAGTTTACATCAGCTGATTAAAGAACCAACACGTGTCTGTTCTTCCACTCAAACTATTATTGACCTCGTTCTAGTGTCATAAAAGACTAGAATAGCAGCAAGTGGAGTAATTAATTATGGATTGAGTGATCATTCTATTGTTTTCTGTACTCGAAAGATAAAGAAAGCTCAATTGCCATAGCTCTATAAGAATCAGGTCGCTAAAAAGGTATAGCAAAGAAGCACTTGATGACTGCTTGAATCTAATAAACTGGTCTGCTGTGTTGCAATGTATGGATGTTGATAAAGCATGGTGCTCTTTTAAATATATGTTTTTAGAAGTTGTAGACAAATTAGCCCCATTTAAAGTAGTACGAATTAAACAGAGGACAGAACCGTGGATAAATGATGATATTCTTGAGGCAATTAGGATGAGAAATAAGAAGTATGACACATTCAGGAGAAATAAGGATGATCAGAATTGGGCAGAGTACAAAAAGGTGAGAAATGAAGTGAGCAGATTAGTGGTGTATGCTAAAAATGCCTATTTCAATGAGAAAATTGTGGAATATAGAAATGATTCACGTAAATTATGGAAGTCCCTCAAGTAGCTTGGTTACAGCAACAGGTTGAAAACAAAAACCAGTAACATAACTCTTGATCTGGGGAATAAAGTTACAGCAGAAAAGGTGACAGTGGCAGATAGTTTTAACAACTACTTCTCATCAGTTGCTAGTAAATAGGTGGAAAAGCTACCTGAGCAGTCAGGGCAGTACGGTGAAAGTCACATCCTTTTATTCTCAGCAAGAGGTTAAAGCAGATGGCTTTTCTTTTGAAAAGGTGTCAGAGGCAGTTGTAGCCTACTTGAGAAGTTAAAAAATTGAAATAGCTCGAAAGCCACTGGCTTTGACAATATTCCTTCTAGATTCTTAAGAGATGCTGCTGAGGTTATCACCCCATGTATCACTCATATCATTAACATGTCTATAGAGCAAGGACATTTCCCTAATGATTTTAAGCTTGCCAGAGTGATTCCACTTTATAAGAAATGGAATAAATTAGACCATGGAAACTATAGACCTGTTTCTATTCTGTGTGGTCTGTCAAAGATAATTGAAAAGATTATTTTTGATCAGATTGACAAGTATCTAGTATCACACAATCTACTCTATGAGTTCCAGTCTGGCTTTCGTAAGTCACATTCCACTGACACTTGTTTACTGTATCTAACTGACTACATCAGGAGGTAAGTAGATAAAGGTCATTTTTGTGGTATGGTCATGTTAGACCTACAGAAGGCCTTTGATACCGTTGACCATGGCATTTTGGTACGCAAATTAAAAGCCATTGGTTTTAATGACTTAGCAGTCAGATGGGTGAGGTCTTATCTGAAGGATAGGAAGCAGGTGGTGGATATTGGGGGAACAATGTCTCAACCACTATGCATAGACTGTGGGGTCCCGCAAGGGAGTGTCTTGGGTCCAGTTTTTTTCCTTTTATATATTAATGACCTTAAGTCTGTATGTTCATGTGAACTATTTTTATATGCAGATGATTCTGCGTTATTGGTTTCTCATAAAGATAAGAACATAGTTGAAAGAACTCTAAGTGCAGAACTACTGAATGTCAGCAGGTGGATGTCTGACAATAGGCTATCGCTTCACCTAGGGAAAACGGAAGCCATACTGTTTCGGGTCAAAGATAAAACTGAAAAGATCCCCCGGTTTTAAGGTTTTAGTTGGAGATAATGAGATTAATGTAAAGGACTCGGTTACTTACCTAGGTTGTGTGCTGTACTGCCACTTGACTGGAGTGGGCCAAGCGCAAAAGGTACTTGCCAAAGTAAATCAAAGAGTACGTTTCTTGGCAAGAATCTCAAGGTTTCTGGACAAGAACGCAATTTTAACTCTGGCAAGTGCTCTAATTCAGCCTTATTTTGACTATGCATGCTGCTCATGGTATAATGGTGTCTTACAGCATCTGAAACATAGGCTTCAGACGGCTCAAAATAAGGCTTTGAGGCTTATTCTGAACCTGCCTGTGAGATCTCATCTTGATACTTCTCATTTTGAGACTATTGTGTGGTTAAAAGTTCAAGATCGAGTCTCTCAGATTCACCTGTGCACATAGGACTGTGTATGGGGTTGTCCCCAAATATTTACAGTAATCAATTATTATTTTAACAGAGTAAGAGATGTTCACAGCCACTCCACCAGGGGAAGCTTTACTGATTTTGTACCTCATAGATTTAAGAGTAATTTAGGTAAGGAGTCCTTTTTGTATGTAGCAACAATCCTGTGGAACAGGTTGCCCGGAAATCTAAAAATGGTCAGAAGTTTAGGAGGTTTTGAGCAGGCACTGAAAAAATGGCTCAGATGCCAATCGTAGTTTGAGGATTTATTACTGTATTGTTTTACATATCTATTTAATATATGTATGGTTTGTGATGATTTATGCTTGACCTGCTGCCACTTGCTCACCCCCCCCCCCCCCAAGGGACCACAATGGAAATAAGCCTCAGGGCTTTATTGTGTCATCCTGACTTTGTTTTTAATGTATGGTGCATAGTTGTATCGTATTTTATAATGAAATGGGCAAATAAAATCACTCAAAATCAATCAATCAGCGTTGCTGTCCTGTGAGAACCACGTATCTCTAAAATAAGGCCCTGTTTTCAGCTTTGTTAGGATGCATGTTTCAGCTGATCCAAGAGGCTTTTTACGGACGTTGTTTAGTTTAAGAGATAGGAGAATTTTCTCAAGACTTAAAGGAACACGTCATCCTTCAATTTATCACAAACATTCAACATTAACACATCTGGAGATACGTGGTTTTCACTGGACAGGAAGGGGATGGAAAACTGGCATCTGAGAAGTAACTATAGCTGTCGGTCAAATGTACAGTGTAAGAAAAAAATCTGTAGAAAAACGGATAATGTCCTGGCAGAAAATTACCAGTACCTTTTCCGTTTAAAGTTTATTGACATTTCTGTTAATCCAAAAATCAGAATACAGAAAAAGACCTGTGAAAAATCACTACAGAAAATTCCTTCATATTAACACAGAATTGTAGCCCGTATTTCTAAAGACTTTTCTAACAGTGTAGTGGAGTAAAAAGTACAACATTTATCTCTGAGATGTAGAGTAGTACAAGTATAAAGGTGCATAACATGCAAATACTCAAGTAAAGTACAAGTACCTTAACTTTGGCAGAGATATGTTTGTATGTGTCTTCATTACATAGTTTATCCACCAGAGAGTACTGACGACAACACAAACTTTATTCACAGCTTCTTTCCTGCACACACGTAGCTCAGTCCAAACAGATTTAAACACTGTCAAATGTATTCCTCAGTCTCAGTGCATGTTTGGTCTTTAATAACATTTAAAATGTTTGTTTTCTTACATGCTTATGTAAAAGGGAGGATAATCAGTGGACATGTTTTATAAACTGAGCATATTGTCTTTAAAAGTGACAATGCAAATGCCAAAAATGTGAAGTCACAGCGAAGAAGATAATCAAATATATAACCCCTGTTCTGGTTGAGAAATGTAAATGTGAATTGAATTGTTCAGAGTCTGCTTTGCCAGGCTGCTGTGCATCATTGGTGGTGCGAGTGCATCGCCTAGTGGTGAAAAATGGGTAGTGCATTTTGTGACGTTACTGTTGTTAAAGGTATAGTGGAGGATTTTCTTTTTCCGGGTGGATCATCAAGACTATTGGTCCTCCTAGTTGTCAATCATTCTGGTGATATGTTTACGTAAGGCCGTCGTATGTGCACGTCCCTAGCTTTCAGGTGTATATGTGTGGTGAGCTTGAGGTACGGTTTTCAGCCATTCATCTTTTCTAAAATTTGGGAAAATCCTCCACAATACCTTTTAACTAGTGAATGAGTTTAGTTCCCACACGTGTCAAATGTTGAAATACTGCTAGGCTGTTCTATACATGTCGGATCCTTGGAGCAATACGTCCGTAAGTGTTCTTTTGGTTGTTGTGTGCAGATATCATAATTAACACATTAAACTCACTTTTGGTACCAGAACTTTTCTCTATTTCATTTTTCATTTGGAAACAGCTAAATTCAATAAAACTTCCTAAACTGAGCAAAAAGGTTTAACGCTTTCATTAATTGTTAAACACAATAATAAATATTTTTTTTAAACAAGATGATCAAACAAGGGTCTAACATAATAAGTGGACTTAATAAGTCCCATTTGTATTGTGTTGGGTGAATAAATTCAGAACCAAGCTCCTTTATCATGACCTCTCAGATTATATATTTACTGTATACCACATTCTCCTGCCTGTCTGCAGGTGTTGCTGAAATACTCAGAAAAGTGGGAAAAAAATGATAATTTTTCTTCTTAAAGTTTTTTTCAATTGTTTACACGCAATTTTGACCAGGTTCTTTTTTTAAAAATATAACCACAATTATCCAAACACTACACTCAATTTGCAAAATTCCTAGATTGTTTGCAAAATGACACACTTCAGTCAAAACATATACACATATTTATGAAAATGCTATTAGTTTTCATTTACAGTTTTTTCCAACTGCTTACACACAAAATCTTTTCATGTCACACGATTTTTGAAACCTCTCACTCAAAGTGCAAAACTACACAGCAAATCTCCAAAACCATAAGCTATTTCTCAGCCTTTCACTCAGTTTTCAAATGCATAAAACACTTTTTTCAAAACATTACACACAATTCTCTACCTAAGACACAGAAATCTAACAGGAAGTGACTTGCTATCCATTTCTAAACACAACCAATCAAAATGCTACACTTATTTACCAGGGCACACACACACTCCTCACATTTGCAAATACATTATATCATAACTGAACACAAACCAATCATTGCTTTAGTGTAACATTACATTGTTTTTTACAGGTGCACTTTTCAACCACTTTCAGCAGATTACTTTCACTCGAGAACATTGTAAATGTAGCTATAAACCTATGAATGACAAAAGAGCTTTAGATTTAGCACACACACAGTGTGTACATGGTATATCCAATAATGTACTATTATGAAAAAAGTGTTTGCCATTTGATGCAAATGCTTCATTTTGAGATGTTTATGGTATTTTGAATGCAGTGTTTCATTTTGAAGG
Source organism: Perca schrenkii (assembly GCA_025617405.1). NCBI lineage: Eukaryota > Metazoa > Chordata > Actinopteri > Perciformes > Percidae > Perca > Perca schrenkii. The sequence continues at coordinate 6,293,780 of CM046791.1, read as the reverse complement.
AGATGTGAGGCATTTAGCATTTTGTGTGCAGTTTTAGGAATTGTGTGTAGAGTTTTGAAAAAAGGAGACATAGTTTTGAAAACGTGTGTAAGCAGTTGGAAAAAACTGTAACCAACACAGTCTTCAATGATCAGACACTATTGCTGCCAGTTTCACACTGCTGTGATAAATAAAAATCACATTTGTAAAAAAACTAATTTTAGGAAATAGCATGTACTAGATATTTGGCCAGACATTGTTATGTAAGGGATAATTTAGATGACAAAAATATAGTGACAAACCCACAACATTCTTCATGATTAGTTTGAGACATAGGGAGAATGTACACAAATAGGCCTACTATAAACGTACCAAGCACTGCACAACACTGATGCTGCAGACTGAATATTTCAAGTATTTATTTCAATACTTACAGTATTTCTTACCATAATCAGTTACAGTACAGTTTTTTCCAACTGCTTACACACAATATCTTTTCATGTCACACGATTTTTGAAACCTCTCACTCAAAGTGCAAAACTACACAGCAAATCTCCAAAACCATAAGCTATTTCTCAGCCTTTCACTCAGTTTTCAATTGCATAAAACACTTTCTTCAAAACATTACACACAATTCTCTACCTAAGACACAAAAATCTAACAGGAAGTGACTTGCTATCCATTTCTAAACACAACCAATCAAAATGCTACACTTATTTACCAGAGCACACACACACTCCTCACATTTGCAAACACATTGGGCCCTATTTTAACGATCTGAAACGCAAGTATGAAACGCAAAACGCAAGTAGCTTTGTGGGCGGATCTCGGGCGCTGTTGCTATTATGCCGGCGGGATAAATGAGTCTTGCGCCCGACGCAAATCTAAAATGGGTTTGTCTGAAGTAGCTAGGTGTGGTTTGGGCGTAACATGAAAATAACCAATCAGAGCGTCATCTCACATTCCCTTTAAGAGCAGGCGCGCTTGTTCCATGGCGGATTGCTATTATGATGGCGGATTTGCCTGGCGCACGCCAGTGGGAGCTGTCCGGGATGCGGCAAAGTAATAAATGCCCGTCTTGTCCGGGTGGCGATGTTGCTGCGGCCTCTCGGGCGCATCTCCTCAAGTCTGGAGAGGATTGCTGCAGCCATGGAGCGTGGGCCTCCAAACGCACCACCTGCTCCTGTTGTGCCCCTTCCTCCTCCCCCCACTCCATCTCCGTCCACCCGCTCCATCAGGAGCACATCGCGCATTACTCCCGGACCAGATTCCGCCGGAATGTCCAATCCCACCGTAGTTCAACATCACGTCTCCTCAAATCCTCAGATATTTCTTCATTTATGTCATCAACACATCCATCATTCATGGAAATGTTGTGTAAACCACAACAAGCCACAAAGAATGCTGCGACTTTTTAGAGGACTGTACTGTAAAGTTCCTCCTGATCTATCCAAACACCTGAAGCGCATTTTCAGTAATATATTTCTTTGTAATTATGTATGGTTTGCAAAAATGGGAACTGCTGCGTCCGTTTAGATGAGAGAAGTGTATGTGCTTTGTGCCCACGCTACATTATGGCCAAGCATGCGCCCCTAAAATAGCATCTGAATAACGCACTACTGACTTTAGACTAGTGTCACTGACTTTAGACCAGGTTTTTCCTGGTCAGTGGCGGAATTGTTTTCTGAAACTGCAAAATAGCATCAATAATGTTTGCGCCTGAACACACCTCCTCTTTTTCGCTGAACCGCCCCCGGGAGTGCAAATACATTCCCTATTTTACCGACGTGCGTCTGTGGAGGGAAAAGTCCGCTGTGCGTCGGGTGCAAAATAGGAATGATACATGCGTCGGTGTAAAAAGGCAATTGCGCAGAGTGCAAGATAGGGCCCATTATGTCATAACTGAACACTAACCAATCATTGCTTTAGTATAGGCCTATACAAAGGTCAAAGGTCAGATTACCTGTTTTGAACAATGGATGCCAACAATAGACAGAGAGTAAGAGGAGTAGGAGGGAGAGACAGGAGATAACAACGAGGAGGAGGAGGAGGGAAGAAGAGTAAGAAGGAGAGTCATCTCTGATGAGATCAGGGAGAGAAGCCCATCTTGAGTAGCTTTACAGTGGTGTCCATACTGCATGCAACTATCTAATGACTATTTCAGCATTACAAATCAATCAGACTTTGTTTTGCACAAAGTGCATACAATTCTGCCCCCCCCCACACACCTCCCCCCCACCCCAACACACAAGCACGGACAAACACTCACAACACACACACGCACACACACAAACACACATACACACACACACACACACACACACACATATTCTTTATTCTATAAATGATATCTTTGGTTTACATATGTTTATACTTTTGTTTTCTTGTTTCATGCTACTGTATACAACACTGAGCTACTCTTACTAACGTGATGTTTTGCCCAATAAATATTTTCTGTTTTACTGTAACATTACATTGTTTTTTACAGTGCACTTTTCAACCACTTTCAGCAGATTACTTTCTCTCTAGAACATTGTAAATGTAGATATAAACCTATGAAAGACAAAAGATTTAGATTTAGGACAACAGTGTGTACATGGTATATCCAAAAATGTACTATTATGAAAAAAGTGTTTGCCATTTGATGCAAATACTTCATTTTGAGATGTGTTTATGGTATTTTGAATGCAGTGTTTCATTTTGAAGGAGATGTGAGGCATTTTAGCATTTTGTGTGTGCAGTTTTAGGAATTGTGTGTAGAGTTTTGAAAAAAGGAGACATAGTTTTGAAAACGTGTGTAAGCAGTTGGAAAAAACTGTAATCAACCAACAATGAAATCAATGAAACAAATAAAATCTGTAGACAAATAAAAATTACTGCATGAAGTACATACACTTTGACTCTGAAGAAAAACTACTGTAAAAGCAACAAGAATACTGTAACTACTCATCATCTCTCCGTCTGGCTGGATCAGGCCATATAGCACACCTGAGTGCTGCGTTTTCAAATTAGCACATGTGTGCTTCCACACCTGGTGGATGTGTTTATCCAGTTCGTTCATTGGTGTGGTCATTGGCAATCCGGGGCTTTGTAATGACAAGGAAGTAACCTCACAATCCTTATCTGTGTCTAAGGTGTGAAAATGTGTGTAGAGTTTTACAAATCTATGTGTGTAATGTTTTGCAAAAAAGGGGGAAGCAGACATCGTGTGTAATGTTGTGCAAATCTGTGGAGGTGTTTTGCTCATTGGAGTAGAATTTTGCAAATTGTGTGGACATCTTTATTTTAGTGTGTAAACAATCGTAAAAAACTGTAAACATGAGCAAAACCATTTGCTCAAACACATCTGAGGGATTCAAGGAGTTTATACATTCATTGAAATAATGTACCTTATTATAGATGTCAACAGGCATATTTAAAGAGGTTATTTATGCAAACAAAAAACACAAAGGGGAGGGAAGAGTAATGCCTTCATGTTGACTCTGCAAGGGATGACATTAAATGAGAAAAGTTGCTCTACAGATGAATTAATATTTGAAAGCCACTGAATTATATAATCCATTATATTATTCTATATTGCATTGTTACCTGCAGCAAGACATTTCCACCATAAATGTTCGCATAAGAATTCACCAGAATGCAGAAATGAGTTTGTAACGCTAAAAAATGTCATGGAGAAGGACACCCTCATAAAATTGATGACGGTAAATCTGTGCACTTGTATGATAACTCTTACCTTTGTATTTGACATGTTGTGCGTTAAGGCCTGTTTTTTTATATTTTATAAATGTAATGAATTATAATTATTACTAATTTTGAATTAGTATTCGATCTTTGAGCTAGTTCATGACAGTGACCATGAGGTCTTATCTTCACAGTTCTGCAAGTCTCCTCCTGTTGAGAAAAGCTTGAACTGAACACAGACAATGATATGCAACCTTACTTATGTCTCTTAAAATCTGTTTTAAATGCACAAACAGTTTCAAGCAAAGTTACAGTTAAATATTAAATATGTTTTAGTATTTAAATGTCATGTGTTCTGGCTCCATCCGTCTTTTTACAGTCAGTCTTTCATATGAGTTTATTTCTTTTTGCGTGCAGTATCTCAAACTATATTTGCTCTCCATGTACAAAACTAAATATCAATTTGTAAAGAGGACTTCCTCCAACCTAAAAGCATCAAAGACCATTCAAACATATAGACAGTCCTCTCAGAAATCTGACTGGACACAACCAAGCTTTGGGACAGGAGACTCATCAACATGGGAACATTGTTGATGAACTCAGAGCTTCTCCTGTTGTGGCTGTTAGACACCGAGGTGTTTAAACATTCAATAAACATGCACAACTTGGGAAACACGAATGTGTTATTATTTTTTAAGACAGTAAAAATACGTAGCTCTGTCCAAACATTTAAACACTGTCAAATGTCCACCTCAGTCTCAGTGCATGTTTGGTCTTTAATAACATTTAAAATGTTTGTTTTCTTACATACTTATGTAAAAGGGAGGAAAATCAGTCGAGATGTTTTATCAACTCTAAAATGCAGATATGTTTTAATGATCTGGTCATTCCAGTTCAGTTTTCATGAGAGGCTGTGTGGACAAAGTTGAGTTCTGTTTCATTTCATCTCTTCAGAGGACATAACATTGACTTAATTAATAATAATTAATTTCCTGGAGACTTACCTAACTAACCCCAACCATAACTGCTACTTGCCTAGTCCTAACACACACACACACACACACACACACACAAACACACACACACACACACTTGATGAGTTGATGGGTGTCACTTATGAAGCCACTTCCTGATCACACACACCTCGGCTGCTCAGTCTGAGTGTATCTGCTGGCTTCCTCCTCCACCGCTCATATCTTAATCACATCACACATGAAAATAACATGTTCTCTGTCTTTAGTTCTTTAGAGGGGAAATAGCAGGTGGAGAAAAGGGATGGACGCTTTTGGATGTTTAAAATGAGCTGGTTTTTGAGTATATTGCCATTTTCACCATTACAGTAAGATGGACATTTGGTCTCCTAAACTGCACCTTGCTACGTGGACTGTGATGAGCTTCCTCTGTGTGTTTTCTCATGGTGAGTTGCCCACGCCATGAGACAACACTTCATAACAAAAGCCTTATATTTAATGTAGCTACTTATTCAAATGTTAAATCTCCAGGGCGGTTTTCCGTTTCCCAGATATGTTTTGTGGTTGATTTGGATTCGTTTAAAGGAAGGGACTTAGATTAAGCTTCCAAACATGCCGAGTTTACTGTAACTTCAAATATTTTGTTGTATGTCAGTGTTATTTGAGGGAGGTCCAGTGGTGAAGATAATTTACTTCAGTAAAAATAACAATGTCACACTCTAAACATAAGTGTTGGTTCCCAAACTTCAGGACTTCTGTCACCTTAAAACAAAATAATATGTACAGTACATGCGACCCCTTGTCGGTTTAATGTGGTATGTGTGTCAACCAAGTGATTTTCTCTTTGGTACATTTAAAGGAAATATTAGAGGCTGGAAAAGCTGAGTGACCTCAGAGACTGTGCCCCTCCCCCTCCTGCATCTATACAGAGTGACTGAACACACACACACACACACACACACACACACACACACACACACACACACACACACACACACACACACAGCCATTTCCTGACGACACAGTTCTAATACTAATAATATAATAATAAGACCTCTGTCTTCACAGAATGGGAAAACAGAGAAAAAATTATTTTCAAATCGTGAGTTGATGTTATTACAAGGACTACAATGCTGGAAACTTTCTTAAACAACTAGCAATTTAAGTCAGCAGCATTACCTAACTCCTCAGCAGTCTCATTACTAGTCAAGTAAAAAAAGGCATGTACACTGAAGAAAAATATAAACAGTTTTGTTTCAAATAAAAAATCTAGGACTGTTTCAATTCACACAAAAGGCTTTAAAACATTAAGGCAATTAGTGCCAATCATCCAGTAGATGGTAGTTTAATATTAACAGTCCATGGTTACAATGCATTTTTCCAACAGTGCAGGTCACGTAAGCTGATGAAATACTACATAGACCCAGGATAGACTGTTTTAAAGCTGTTGTAACTGTTTTAAGCTGCACCAATTCTTAATTATGTATAGTTTCATTTATGTTGTCAGATCTCTGAGCTGGTTCATGACAGTGACCATGAGGTCTTATCATCACAGTTCTGCAAGATTAGTGTACACATTACAATTACATTTATATTCAAAGCAAATTTGCAGAGCTCCATGTAAAAGAGACAAAAGTCTCCTCCTTTGGAGAAAAGCTTGAACTGAACACATAAAATGATATGCAACCTTACTAATGCCTCTGTTTTAAATGCACAAACAGTTTCCAGCAAAGTGCAGTTAAATATTAAACATGTTTAGTGTTTAAATGTCATGTGTTCTGGTTCCATCCGTCTTTTTTCAGTCAGTCTTTCATGAGTTTATTTCTTTTTGCGCGCAGTATCTCAAACTATATTTGCTCTCGATTTGTAAAGAGGACTTCCTCCAACCTAAAAATATCAAAGACCATTCAAACATATAGACAGTCCTCTCAGAAATCTGACTGGACACAACCAAGCTTTGGGACAGGAGACTCATCAAGATGGGAACTTGTTGATGAACTCAGAGCTTCTCCTGTTTTGGCTGTTAGACACCGAGGTGTTTAAACATCCAATAAACATGCACAACTTGGGAAACACGATTGTGTTTAATTTTTTAAGACAGTTTTCATACAGCAACTTTGTCTATAGGACAGGTTATGAATCCAATTTAAATACAGATGACATGGGCAATAATACAATGTATTACAACATTTAAATTTTTATTCATTTAAACATTTTCATACAGATCCAGTTTAACAATGACACAATTGTAAGGGTTCAGTTTTATGCAGCTAGTGTTTATTTCTCTTAAACACTTGTACAGTAGAAAATCTACACCTCAATTTGAGATTGTTAACAAATAAATCCACATTCACATTAATCTTGATTAAAGATCATTTGCAGTACTTACAATGGTGCATCCTAAATTGTACATGTTTTGTTAACTGTATGTTAAGCATGTGAAAGTGTTTACTTCGGAAAAAGAGCACAATTTAACTTGGAAACAGAATTATTTGTACTCTTCACTTTATAGACCACCTCACATGGAAGATCTGGCTGCATAGTTGACCTCTTCTTTATCTCTACGACTTTAAAGACCTCATAGGGAGGAATCAGCACTTCGCTTTCATCCGGAAATGTAGAATAGAGGGTGATATTTGCTCCCATGCACGTGAGAATCTCAAAGCATGACTTGTTTCCGAAAAGGTCTTCATCGGCGTAACCACCCAGTGAGGCTGAGGTGAAAGAGCCAAAGCGAATCGATGTGTTTTCAACATCTTGGCTAAAGGACACGTTGACTCTACGGTAGACAGTGAGACATTCATTTTTATCAAAGGCTCTTATATCTTGAATGGCAGTAGTCAGGAGAAAGTGAATGTGGTCTTGTACCGAGATCCCTGGGTTCGAACTGCTTTGTTGAAATCTCCATACACATCTTCGTCAGTGTAAGTACGGATAGCTACAATCTGGTTTTTTGTCAGTACTTCTGTAAGTTCTTCTGACCAGTGTACTTCGTTCTCTGAGCGGTCCCAGACCTCTGTGAAGTTTGGGTTGTTGTTCTTCTCATTCTTAAGGTCTTCTGTTACCCTCTTCTTCATTTTATCTTCGCACCCATCGTACATGTCGTCAACAGAGTTTTCAGCCATGTCCAGTGGAAACACACTGTTTTTCCCAAGCTACAGCATCAGATTCACGGGCCCCCTTCAAAGAAATAAAAGACATTTTGAGAACATTAATCATGTTTTCTGGTCCTCTTGCAGATGTTAGTTTACAGCAGTTACAATGAAGCAACCCTACCATTGCAATTCCTGGAGAGACTCCATAAGTGAGAACCACTGCTGCCAAAACGACCATCATTGCCATCTTCCACCAAAGCAGAAACCTGGAGACACAGCTGTTAGATAAAATAATCTCTGGCAACTTGTGGAGTCGAGCAGAAATACCCGTCAATGGACCAACATGGTCTGGGTACAGTACACTTATATATGAAGCAATTAAGGAAGTTAAAAAGTGGGTGTAAGATACAGTACAACAGGTTATTAGTGTCCTTTTTAATAAGGAAGAGGTGGTTGTTGAAGATAGACATGACCAAATACGGGAAAGTAATCGCTTACCTTCACAACTCTTTGACAAAAGAGAACCAAAACATAAACATAACATTGAACATTGAACAAGTATTCAGATCCTTTACAGCAGTAAAAGTAATACCACACTGTATAATTACTCCACTACAAAGTTGTGCTAATGTTAACTCCTTAATAATCTGTTGGGTAGTTTATTCTACAGTCACATTCTACAAGATCCTCATATGTTTGGAGCGTTGCTGTCCTGTGAGAACCCATGCATCTCTAAAATAAGGCCCTGTCTTCAGCTTTGTTAGGATGCATGTTTCAGCTGATCCTGCTGATGCTGAATTTGCTCTCACGATTTTTTGCCAGCTTTCCTTCCTGTTTTAGGAAGCAGCAACTGTATTGTCTTTTGCCTGTAAAACCGTGTCTGTGTTCTTCATATTTCTGTAGAATTATAGTCTGCTCTTCTTATGTAAAATATACGGCTCTGGCAATTGGTCATGTAAACACTGCCTCTTTTATGTTAACGCTGGATTGGGAAATCCTGGGTTGATTGAACTAGTTATTAACAGTCGTGACACAGGTTATGCGGCAGTTAGGTGAGGTGAAGCTGGGTAACTGAAAGAAATCCAGGGCATCTTCAGGCCTCGTCATTCCAGTGCAGTTAATTTTCATGGGAGGCTGTGTGGACAAACAAAAATAGTTGTCATTTCATAGGAAATTTGAATCCTAACACACACACACACACACACACACACACACACACACACTCACACACACACACACACACACACACACACACACACACACACACACACAGTTGTGTTTCTTTTCATCTCTTCAGGGGACATAACATTGACTCACATTCATTTCCTGGAGACTTACCTAACTAAACCCTAACCATAACTGCTACTTGCCTAGTCCTAACACACACACACACACACACACACACACACACACACACACACACACACACACATACTTGAGTTGATGGGTGTCACTTATTAAGCAACTTCCTGATCACACAGACCTCAGCTGCTCAGTCTGAGTGTATCTGCTGGCTTCCTCCATATCTTAATCACATCACACATGAAAATAACATGTTCTCTGTCTTTAGTTCTTTAGAGGGGAAATAGCAGGTGTAGAAAAAAGATGGACACTTTTGGATGTTTAAAATGAGCTGGTCTTTTGAGTATATTGTCATTTTCACCATTACAGTAAGATAGACATTTGGTCTTCTAAACTGCACCTTGCTACATGGACTGTGATGAGCTTCCTCTGTGTGTTTTATCATGGTGAGTTGCCCACGCCATGAGACAACACTTATAACAAAAGCCTTATATTTAATTTAGATGCTTATTCAAATGTTAAATCTTCAGAGCGGTTTTCCATTTCCCAGATATGTTTTGTGGTCGATCTGGATTCGTTTAAAGGAAGGGACTTAGATTAAGCATGTTATTGTGTTAAGTGTATTAAGTGTTATTGGAACGAGGTCCAGTGGTGAAGATAATTTACTTAAGTAAAATAACAATAAACGTATATATGTTGGTTCCCAAACTTAAGGACTTCTGTCACCTTAAAACATAACATGTACATGCGACCCCTTGTCGGTTTAATGTGGTATGTGTCAACCAAGTGATTTTCCCTTCTAGGATTGGTACATTTAAAGGTCCAGTGTGTAACGTTTGTAGTTGTTCCTTATCAAAATCTGTATTGCCCTTCACAAACTTGTCCTTTTTTACTGGGGTAGATTCTCCATATTAATGCGCCATCTTGAAATACGTTAGCCGGTAAGAGATATACAGGACATACTGCTCGCCTTTCGCGTTTTCGAGTCATAGCTGCTGCTAATGGGTATTGTCGCTTCCCGGCCCCGGCAAATTTGAAGAAGGAAACATGGAGGACCACACGTATTCAAAATCCAAAATTTCACTTCTTCTTTGCCCAGAATAAGAAAACTGATATTGAAAAGAGTGAGTCTGGCATCATCAGAAAAAAATAGTGAACATTGGAGCTGCTTTAGAAGCACACACCAAATCCCAACTAGTTAATTATCCTCCAGAACGCTGCAGTCTGATTTTCTTTCTCTCTCCTTTCCGTCGGGTGGCGCGCAAGCCCGCGCGTGGTGTGAAGCGCGCATCCGCGCCACCCTCCACCCTCCACCATGCACTCCAACCAGAGTGATAGAGAAAAACATGGCTCTGACTCCAACCATAGGTACAGATATACTGACAACAATGGCTGATAGACGGCCTTTGTACACCTACACACACAGAAACACACACTCACCTAAAGAATTATTAGGAACACCTTACTAATACCGTGTTTGACCCCCTTTTGCTTTCAGAACTGCCTTAATTCTTCGTGGCATTGATTCAACAAGGTGCTGGAAGCATTCTTTAGAAATTTTGTTGAGCTTGTGCAAATTGTAGCCTCATTTTCTTATTTTTAGTGGAGATGAGTGGTACCCGGTGGGGTTTTCTGCTGGTGTAGCCCATCCGCCTCAAGGTTGTGCGTGTTGTGGCTTCACAAATGCTTTGCTGCATACGTCGGTTGTAACGAGTGGTTATTTGAGTCAAAGTTGATCTTCCATCAGCTGGAATCTGACCCATCGGCCCATTCTCTTCTGACCTCTAGCATCAACAAGGCATTTTCACCCCCCAGGACTGCAGCATCCTGGATGTTTTTCCTTTTTCAGACCATTCTTTGTAAACCCTAGAAATGGTTGTGCGTGAAAATCCCAGTAACTGAGCAGATTGAGAAATACTCAGACCAGCCCGTCTGGCACCAACAACCATGCCATGCTCAAAGTTGCTTAGATCACCTTTCTTTCCCATTCTGACATTCAGTTTGGAGTTCAGGAGATTGTCTAAACCTGGACGACACCCCTAAATGTAAAGCAGCTGCCATGTGATTGGTTGATTAGATAATTGCATTAACGAGAAATCTTACAGGTGTTCCTAATAATCCTTTAGGTGAGTGTATATATATATGTACAGGCCAAAAGTTTGGACACACCTTCTCATTCAATGTCTTTCTTTATTTTCATGACTATTTACATTGTAGATTCTCACTGAAGGCATCAAAACTATGAATGAACACATATGGAATTATGTACTTAACAAAAAAGTGTGAAATAACTGAAAACATGTCTTATATTTTAGATTCCTCAAAGTAGCCACCCTTTGCTTTTTTTGATAACTCTGCAAACCCTTGGTGTTCTCTCAATGAGCTTCATGAGGTAGTCACCTGAAATGGTTTTCACTTCACAGGTGTGCTTTGTCAGGGTTAATTAGTGGATTTTTTCCCCTTATTAATAAAAAAAGCAAAGGGTGGCTACTTTGAAGAATCTAAAATATAAGACATGTTTTCAGTTATTTCACACTTTTTTGTTAAGTACATAATTCCATATGTGTTCATTCATAGTTTTGATGCCTTCAGTGAGAATCTACAATGTAAATAGTCATGAAAATAAAAAGGAAACGCATTGAATGAGAAGGTGTGCCCAAACGTTTGGCCTGTACTGTATGTCCTAGTTACCCACTAAACTGTCATAATTCAACTATGACAATGTAAAATCTGTTTTGCATTCACCCCTTTAACCCTAAAATAAAGTTAAACTTATCAGGATCCGCTTGTCCCCAGGGGTCCGTTCCAGGTAGGAGGTTTATCAAACTCTGAGTCTAACCCTGATGTCTGAGTTGATTTACCCCGAGATGGGAAACTCAGAGTTTTCGGTTCCAGAACAGCTGATATGAGTTGGTTCAATCAACTCGGAGTATGTTCACTCAGGGTTACGCGCGTGCACATAAGGCAGTATGAATGGAGCCATGATTCTAAGATTCACCATGGTAACAACCACAAACAAAAGGGTCAGCGGAAATACTCATGCGCACAAACAGCGAGTTTGAACCATAGATATTAACAGTCTATGGTTTGAACATGTATTTCTTTAAAAAAGCAAGACAGCGGCTGCTGCTGCAAAAGAGAGAGAATTGGTGTGGGAGAAAATTGCTGCTTGAGTCAATGCGTACGCATTCACAGTGTATTTATTTCATATTTAAATATGAAACTAATACACTGTGAATGCGTTCACCAGTAATATTATAAGTTAACTTATAATATTACTGGTGAAAACTGGAATTGTATTACACCTATAATTTCATTTAGGTGCAATCCTGAGGGCAAGTAAGCAGTTAAAGAAAACTGCCGTTTGCAAAAAACGTAATGCGATACAAAGAATCTGCTGGGATGTTAAAGCCTGTCCACGATGGTTGATGTTAGTGATATGAGGACGGATATCTACATATCTAATGGACTGTGATAATAAATACCTCTCAAATGGGTTATGTGGAAATGAAAATACATCTATAGTCGGGACTCAATACCGACGTAAACTCTCTGTGAATTAATATAGCTTTTTCATCAATGGGATCGTCAACAAAAGGACATGCGATGTTTGAGAAAAAAACGTTTTATTATCCATAAACCAATACGTTTTTTTATTCATGCAGATAATACTGCATTAAAATGCACCTGATACAGACTGAATGACAGAATGAATGAATGAGAAAATGAGTTTCTCCTCCCTCTCAGAGGGAGGAGACTGAGAGAAACTCAAGGTTTCTTGAAGAAAACCTGCTCCCGACCAGGTTAGGTTCACAGGCTCAGTTACCATAGTAACTGACTCTGAGGTTAAGTTACCTCTCTTTCTGGAACGGAAAACCCAGAGTTTCCCTCATCTCAGGGTTAACCAACTCAGAGTTTTCACTAAACCTGCTTTCTGGAACGGGCCTCAGGTTTAATGAGTCCCCACAATGTGAGTGTGTGATTAACTTTGAGTCCTCGCAATGCTGTTAGTACAACAACACACACATATTGAAAATTGCATGTCTTAGCTAAGACTTTCTGTTTTTTTTTTGGAAATACCAGCTTTGTCCCAGTACTTCTCCAAACCTTTTTCTTTTATTTCAGTGTTGCCTTTGGTTTGGTGCCATCTTTTTCTAGAGCTAGATGTTATTAGACCAAATGCAAATGCAATGATGAGAAATGTCTGGGTGGAGGAAGAGCAGAGAGATTAACAGTTGCTTCACAGAGCAAAGTTGTACATTTGGGCTTAGTTTTAATGCAAATGATCTACAATCAGAAAGTGAGTGTTGAGTAAAAGGCAAAGGAAAAAAATAGGACACAGCTGATAACTGAATTTGAGCAAATCCACTGAATACCAAAAGTCGATTTCTCTCTTTCACTCTTTGCTGCCTGTTTCTAGGCTCCAGATTACGTCCCTGCACATCAAGATCAGACACTGACCTACGCCATCAGAGACCTCCTGAAGTTTACGGTCTACAGAGCTGCTGTGGCCTGCAGAGAGGACTCCGGCATCTGGAGCGACTGGAGTTCTGATGTCAGCATGAGGACGCTGGACAGGGGTAACACTTTACATTCAAACTGGAATTCAATTATATGATGGGGACAGAATTCACAGGAAAGAAATGTGGTGAGAAACTGAGACGAAGACTTCATGGATTCATATTTAAATACTTTCTCAGGATACATGACACTAGAATAGACTAAACCAATGACATTAAACAATTAAACCAGTATTTTTAAAGAGCTGTGGTTAACTAAGGTTTTTCTTTTTCTCACCAATAAGCAGCATCTCACATTTCAGAAACGTTATGTCTCTGTCAGTAATGTTCGCTAACATTACCTGTTTTTGAAAAGAAAGATAACAAATTTAAGAACAAATTAAGAATGCATGACAAAAATTACTTCAAATTTAATTGTGGACCTAAATCTCTTTGTTTATTTGTGACAAACACAAAAATCAAACTAACCAAAACTAATTTAATTTTGTGTCAAAAGACAGAAACTATATCAAAATCAGCTTTCAATGTTTCCAAACAAATGTGGTATACAATGTCTTTTGGAAACGTCCTGTCTGTCTGCAGGACCTTGACCTCCATGATGCCGGAGGTCGTATCCTTGGATACCAGGTGAGCAACAAGCCACCAGAAGCAGCATCTGCAGGACAGAATAATTCAAAATGTCACAGACGTGATGGCGCTCCTGGTGGTGGAAGAGGGGAACTGCAGTGTCACAGTTACTGCCTTCAATACGGCCGGCTGTGGACCTACTGCACATCTCAGCATTGACACGCAAACACAGAACAGTGAGTGGCACACTGGTGTTAAGGAAAAACACTTAGGAGCAGCACAACTCATTTATGTGAAGAAGGTTCAGGAGATGACTTATACAGGAGCATTTAATGAACACTCAATTGAGGAGACAATAAAGCTTAACCACAACGCAGTGTGCAGTGTGATCCAAACTCTCTGAAGTTCCTGTCTTCCTGAAGGTGTATTTAAACTCATGCTGGAGGCGTTACATTTAGCTTGAACGTTTAAGTAAACAAATATATTATGTTAAAGCCTAGTTCAGCCAATCTCTCTCTCTGGTAAGTATGCAAAAGTTTGGCTGGCCCACTGACCTCCAAAAGGAGACATTCCGTTACCATGCAGCTGTCTACGTAGACTCCTTGAATCTGTAGAGAGACAAACATAATAACACATAGCCAGGTTTGGTTAATAGAGACTGGCCGAATATCCTCGTCCCTGACCTGTGACCTGAATGAAGGGCCCGATGTTGTCTACGCTTTCCTTTAGTCTCATCATAACACAACATGGTGTTTCTGAAAATCCAACCACAACTGGCTATTGCATGGAAATACTGAAATAGACAGAACTATGTTTTATCTATTAAATTGCCAACCATGACTATAAGAATTCAACTGCAAGCATTAAGCAATCAACTGACAATATCAGATGTAAAGCTTGCACTCTCCACTTATGTAATATCCTGTGTGTGTGTGTGTGTGTGTGTGTATTTTCTATCAGAGAAGGAAGCAACAGAGCAGTGTCATGATGTTCAGATAACACTGACTGCAACACAACTTTTCTCCATTCAAAAGTTTATTTTAATTATGAAATGTTTGCTTGTTTCATGTGTTATAACTTGTAGTGTAGCTATTTAAAAGAATGAGTCTTAGACTGTGCAGGGTGCGAGACAGTGTGAGATGTCACTTAACTCTCGGTTGTGTGGTAACGGCTTAAATCTTAAAAAAAGTGTTTTACTTAATATTGAGATGATTGAGTTAATTTATGGATCTCTGTGAAGAACCTGTCCAGGATAAAACCCGCTCCTTGCTCAGTGTCAGCTGGGACAGATTCCCCTGTCGTCACTCTGCAAAATGATAAACAGCTTAACATAAGGGATGGATGCAGTGTGGTTCGTTCATTTGCGTGTAGGTATTTACAAGATAAGTCACATTGTGTTAGTATGTTGGTGTTCATGCTGATCATGGTGATAAAAAATGCATGATGATAATCTTGTTCTCGTTAATCACAATCCTGTGGTTGTATTCTGCAGCTCTCCCGTCAGTCAGAAGCTTATGGGTGTCCAGTTCTTTCCCGGCTATGAAGGGCCTACTGGTCCAATGGGAGAGCCCCACAGCCTTGCCCTTCTGTCCCGCCGTCATTTTGCTGTTCAGTGGCGCTCCAAGACCCGTCCATCTTGAGCCGCTGGACCACAGTGGACTACAACACCACCTCCACTGTCATACGAGGTACAACTGTGTTGGAATATCCAACTGTGCAGAGGAGATACTTGATATTCTGTATGTTTCGGTTGTGCATGTTTTGATTAAAACATGCACAACCAATTGACAACCAATCAACTAATCTCATCAGTTCTACATAAAACAATCAAAGACATACACATAACGACTACAAATGACCCAAAATGACTACAAAGAGACACAAAACGGCCACAAACGACTACAAAGGGTCTCTTACCAGTCTGTGCCCAACGGCACATGTTTAGATCTTATTATTAAGAAATTTTGCTGACATTGGAATCAGAGATTCAATTTTGTTTATTGGGGATTTACTGTGTAACATTAATTCGGTCCATTGTTTTAACTGGAAATATTGGTCTGCCACAAGACAGAAAACCTTTACATAGACGTTTACAGGAAGATTTCATGTGTGTTTTCTCAGCACTGATGGAGCCGGTTCAACTGAAGGTCGGGGTCGTGACCAACACCACAGTGACAGTGGTGTGGGTGTGGCAAAGGAAGGCTGGACCAATCAGAGTGAACAGATAAAGAGTCATGCTGACAAAAGATTTGGAGAGCAAAAGTAGGTTAACAGAGTTTTCTCACTGCTGTTAGAAAGTTCAAAGTGAATCTGTTGATGCATTAGTGAAAAGTTGTCGAAGTACAAAGAATGTCCACTCTTCTCCAGCACTGTCTTTGTGGCCGGACCAATGGCAGCTCACCTTCAACAACCTGAAACCCAACACTGAGTATTCTCTTCTCCTATTGGCTGATGATGTTTCCAGAAACATCATCCCTGTGAGGACAGACTATGGTGAGTTGAACTGGTTTTCTAAAAGCAGAATGTAATTTAATGATCGCAGTGTGGAAAACATTTTAACTGTTGGATATTGAGATGTAATCACCTCTCGAGAAACAGGAATGAGAAGGCGTGATGATTTGTTTTTTGGTGGCTCTTGGGTGTGATTTTCTATTTCTCATAAAATAACATATCCCAGTGCTTCCCATCACTAATTTACTCTGTTATAGTCAGTGTGACTGCAGGTAGAGGAATAAATGCATTTACACACAATAATCCTTTGATTCTGAGCGAACTAGGAATGTTTATTTTCAGATGAGATGCCAGCAGTGGCTACAGCGACTCCTCTGCTGCTGCTGGCTGTAACTGTGCTCATTATCTCCATCCTGTCCAGGACTGTGTGAGTCAACACACACTCATGGTCACATCTGAAGGCTCAAGCACCTACACGGTTCTGTTACTGTTGACTGGTTGAATACATTATTTTACCACATTTTGTGAACTAACTTAGCATCGCTGTCAAAAGAAAGTTATGGAAGGGAGAAATTTGTCAAGAATGCCGAAAGTATGTTGTAATATGTACCTTACGTCATGTTTCGTTCCAAAAAGCCCTTAAAATCAGATTAATGGGCCTTGACTTTCTTAGTGTTTCAGCTGAATTAAATTAAAATTCATCAATAATACCATTACTCACAGAACAGTGCGAAAACCAATGCACTCTTTTTGAAGAAAAAGTTAATAAGTATTTATTAATACGGCTAATGCATAGCAAAGAGTCACACCAGCAATACCATTACTGTGCAGGTACAAGTCGTACTTCTTCCCGCCCATCTCCAGCCCCCGGGCCAGTACAACAGGCCAGTGGCTGATGGACCCAAACCACCAGGTGAGTTTCATTTTCTTTAGCGCTGTCAGTTAAATGCGTTATTAACGGCGTTAACGCAAACCCATTTTAACGGCGTCAATTATTTTATCGCGAGATTAACGTTCTTTTTGGCCTAGCAAACTTTGTAGTTTTTTTCACATGCTGTTGCAACAACTAGTAACGTTTGACGTACTGTATAAGCAAAGTCTTAGTGTTACATCTCAGCTCAGTTAGCTTATGTACTTGGAGGAATTGTGCAATAATGACAGATTTACACATTTTTCTTTTGTTTACAGTAGAATCAATTACAAATTTTAAAGTCAAGTTTATAAAGTAACTTTCTTTGCATTCATTTGATTCGCAATCAAGATACACTTGTAAGAATTGCTTTCCATTGTTAATATGTACTTAAAAACTGTTCTGAAATGCAAAATAATAGAATTTTATTCATGTGACAAAACATGCGATTAATCGCAATTAACTATAGAAATTTGAAATTAATCACGATTTAAAAAAATAATCGTTTGAAAGCCCTAGTTTTCTTTAAACTTGGGTGTTATTAATGTTTTGGCTCGTGTATTTCCAGGTCATCAAGTGCTCTGCTATACTCAGCTTTACAGACAAATCCAACTTGGTCACAGAAACAATCCTGTTTATTCTGTTGCTTAATGTCATATTCAGTTTTAAAGAAAAAAAATCTGCATCTTTTCACTCTGCAGTTTCATTCCTTTCAGGAATTTTCTGGACGTTAGTCTCAGTGTCTTAAAAACAAGACAGACAAGTGTGATTGAAGAAACCTCTCAAAACAAGTAGATTTTTGAGATCAACAGCAGAGAGGTTCTCTGCTGTTGATCAGCCACCTCATCATCAAACCGTCAGCCCTAGAACTGGACCCAGAGTATATTTCTGATGCTTCAGTGATCACAGAGCACCCACTGGTTTCTCTCCAGTCCTACTATGCTGACTACACAGTGAGCTGCCGACATCCTGACACAGTTTTCCCATCTGAGGAGAGCAGTGAGGCCGACGCTGCTGTGCTGCATCAGACACGTGAAGCCAACAGCTGCTTTCCTCAGAAAGAGGAAGAGAGTGACTTTTCTGAGAGGTTACATCAGAAGGAGAAGGAAACTGCACTGAAATGTCATTTTCGTGAATTCATGCCAAACAGTCACTGTGCTTATCAGACAACCTGTGAAGCAGAGTATGTTTCTTCTTTTCTGGGTAAAACGGATGTGTAAACAATGAGTGGACACTGGTCTTTACTAATCTGTGAGACTGATTATGGACAGCGTACTTCAGTGCAACATGCCGGGTTAAACACAGGTGGAAAAGTAAGAGTAAATGGTTACAGACATGCTGGTGATTCCTGGCTGTAATCTCTATTACACAGCAGACAACGTACTGTATCCTTAACCACTGGAGGGGCAAAGCACATTGCTTTGGCTGGTGGATGGCACCTGAATTAAAAGAGTGCATTCTCTTATTTGTGGCCATTTTAAGAACTCTCAGATGCAGGCTTAGCAGGCGTTCAGACTGAAACCAGACCTGCGTTAAAACATTGGTGGGGGGCTTGTTACTTCAGATTCCAGCAAGATGTGAACGATCTTGAAGGTTTGTTTCAGATGCCAAAACACTGCACAGTGGTTTTTATTTTATCTTTTGTCACAAGGTAAACAGTAGAATTATGCCATTCCCATAACAAAGTAACAGGAATATGTCCTTCTATGTATTTGTCCACAGCAGCATCTTGCTGAATGACACACAAACAGTTTATCTTTCTTTCTGGATGATCTTTCTTTCTGCAGTGTTTAGCTGGGGCCTTTGGTGTTGGCACCCCAATGGCTTCATTCAAATGAATCAAGGGGCTGCATGGCTAAAACTCTGAACAAAGCTTTAACTCTACACTGTCAAGGTGTGTTCAGACTCAGTACAAAGTGAACTTTGTCTACCTTTATTTGCATGAATTTGTGTTTGTAGAGTTGCCACTGAGCTCTGACCCACTGTTAATATGTCTGAATATTCTGAACAAACTGTCAGCTGGTTTGTTAATTACCTTACAGACAGAACTCAGTGTGTGCAGGCGGAGGGCAGCACTTCTCGCTATCTCAGAATAACAAAAAGCGTGCCTCAGGGGTCAGCCTTGGGGCCACTGCTATTCATCCTCTATATCAATAACATTGATCATAACGTGTCTAAAGTAAAATTTCATTTTTATACTGATGACACTGTACTGTATTGCTCAGCACCCACCGCAGACCAGGCTCTCACCCAGTTACCACTTTAAACACACTTCAACAGAATCTTTATGATTTAAAACTTGTTTTAAATGTTGAGAAAACAAAAGTCATGCTTTTTCAAATTCAAAGTACAAATCAAATCTGCCTTTAATCCTCACTTCCCAGGGTACGAAGATCGAATGTGTTGCAAACATAGACTGTTAATATTAGTGGACAGAGCATGTGTGACGTCACCCATTGGTTTGTGGAGAGCTGATATGAGTCGTCGAGTTTGCGTTTATGGGCGCAGCCATCGTGGTTGCGGATGTGACATTTTTAGACGAGAAGGAGGAGAGAGGGAGGAGCCGTAAACAGTTGGGCGGTATCTGACTGTATATATTTTTTTTGAATTAGCAACGCTGCTTACACCCTTCGTTACGTTACACACGTTCACTGGCTATCTGGATGCAACTTCTGCTGAAAGCTAGCATACATAATTCAAGGTAAGATTTAGCTTTGCTAGGTTTTAAATATATCTTTGTCCCATAATCAAATAAGAGGAGTCACATTGTAAAGTAAATGTATCTGATGTTACCATGTAAATTGTCTGTAACGTTAGCTAGCCACTTATGGTAAAACATTCATTTTCTGCAAATTGAAGTTTAGCTACGTTTTCCTAATTTAAACGTAGTGTCAGCTAAATGCAAAATGGTGATTGTCAATGCTTATCATTATCTAACGCTAACTATTAGCAAATGTTTAACCAAGTTTCTTAGAAAGTTTGGCTAACTGTAATAACCATAAAGCACCGATAAAGTTTTGCTGCTGTTAGCAAGTATCATCAGTCTATGGTTGGTGCATTTAGCCTTTACATGCTTTTAAGAGCTAACGTTAGCAGAAATAATATCATTTAACTGAGTTAAAGTTACACTAAAGAACAATACACTGTTGTTAATTCATCTGTATTCTCCTAGATCATTAATGAAGTACAGTTACATGCTAGTGTGCATATATATTTAACTATGAGGGGCTCAAATGGAAATTGATGACTCTTTTTCTTTCTTTCAGAAATAGGAGTGTGGAGAGCCACGATGGCATGTGCACCCAACCCAATTCCTCAGAATTAAGTAATAGTTACTTTTCTTTTTCCACTGTGCATTACAGACAACCAACAGACTGGCACACTATGCTCACTGTAATTGTAAAGGCAGCTTTTATTTCTTTACCCAGGCATTTGGACTTGACTGAACAGTGCTTTAAGCTTTATATGTTAAGCTATATTTTTATATTGTGGTTTGTAATGTCAAACATTTCTACTGTAATTAACAATGTGGCACTAGTGATTCAACTACCTCTTTTTATTATGCAGAATTCACTTGTGACAGTGAAGTTTGCCTTTACCTTGATCCACAGCAGTGATTTATGTGTGGAATTTACACTGGATTGTAAAAAGTGAACTACATTATTTAATTCATCACTTTAAACATAATGTTAAAAATATTGCCAGTTTGTGGTTTATGTAGTTTTTGAAGTTAATGCCCATTTCAATGTGAAATAAAGGTCTTTCTAAAGCTACATTTGTTGTTTTTCTGAAGTAACTATAGGAACATACAGTATTGTAGTCATACAAGACATTGGTAATTTGATAGAATTTATAATCGATTAAAAGTGTCTATTTGGGCTTTAATCAACATAAATGATTTCTTAAATGTTACAATACTTACTTGAATGTTGACAAAGGATCAGTAAAATGTAGTTTGTGCTTTTGTGTGTCTTTATGTACTTGTCAATTTTAATCACCATGAAAACACTTCACCAAAATCCTTTTAGATTAATTTATATATTTGAATATATTTTAAATACGTAGTCAAGTGTTAAGTAGGTAATTAAAAATGCACTAGGTGCTGTTTAATCTGTGTAGGGTTATTGTAAATTCATTACAACAAAAGTATGATCACAAATTGCAAAGAAAAAATAAACAACTTATTCAATGTAATAATTAAATCAATGTACCTTATATTTACTGCACTGATATTTTTTAAGTATGACAACTAAAAACATACAAGGACATGCAATGTCAATATCTAATTCTAACAGTTTAATCCTATACATAAAATATCTCAATTATATGCCTTATACATATTTCTAAAGTGCTAACTTTTAGGTTTGAATGGTGAACGGAACGCAGAGCCAGGAGTGTGAATTAACAGGTTTTATTTAAAGTATCGAGTCCAGGTTTCTGAAGGGGGAAAAGGACGTCAAAGTTTCTAGGATGGAGAACGGGTCGGTGGTTTCTGGGAAGGAGCGGGTCCGTCAGAGGAAGATAGCAGGCCGGCTAGTGGTGGGGGGTCCAGTGGTGGTGGCTGTCTGCTCCGGTGGATGGCAGGAGTGAAGCGGTAGCAGGAGTCAGGTTCCAATGGCAGCTGAGGCACAAGAGAAAGGATAAGGACAGGCAAATGTTTGTAATAGACAAACATGTAGTTAAGGCATGGTAGATCACAATGAATTATATTAATATATGCGCTTGTACATGAATCTATGCTTCAGTTGAGGACATGCAGTATTAAGTAAACATACTGCTACATGTCAAATTTATCTTAGACAATGTGTATTGTACGCAACACTTTTTTAATGATATATAAATTTTGGTAATAAACAGCACTTGTAAATATAGATTGTAACATGTATGTGACTCATCTTAAAACAGACTAATGTGCTGACAGAAGGTCTTCAAATAGATTAGCAGACACAACTACAGTAAGTGGAAGAAAGACATCAGTGTAACAGCATCAACGCATATTCTGGCCCACTGCCCCGCCCGGAGACCTCCGTCTCCGAGTCTACGCGTTCCCACCGCGGCTTTGTCCGAGGGTGAGGGTGACGGTGATGCTGTGTGGGTGCCCAGCGGCAGGGATGATATTATGTGCCTGTCCTTCGGGCACCTCCGGGTAACGTTGCCCAACTCTCGGGCAGGAACATATATTTCAGTATATTCAAGTAAAAGCAGTCTCTGCTTGTCCTGTGCGAATGCGCCACACGAAACTCAGATGTGAGGGGGTAATTTCTAAATCACACGCAGTCCCAAAATTATTCTAATCCCGTGCGAATATAGGGTTTAATATGACTTTGCACCATAGCATTAACTATATCAGGCTTTGATTTTAAGCTAACATTAGCTACCATTACATGTAATGGTAGTGTTAGCTTGCGGGTTAGGGAGGCATGCGCATCGATTAGCAATAACACCAGATATGGTTAAAAATAGATCACCAGCGAGACCGTTATGCATACCCACTGTATACGACTGTAACGTTAAATATATATTTGAATCCGTTTATACGGTCTGCATAATGTTAGCCCGCTAGCTTGGTTAGCAAGGTGCAATCTAGCTAGCAAACTGATATGAATTGGGATGCTAACGTTCGCTAACGAAAAACAGTATTTAAAAAAATGTAACGTTACTTACCAGAAAAACTGAACTGCCGACTCCTTTGAGTGTCTGGTCGTCCAACCGAACGCTGAACAAGACATTATTAGGCAACCAAAGTGTCACAGTCCCCACAAAGAAAGCTGGTCAAACTCCAAAATGAAGTTGACGTGCCTTGGATAAGCTTTGCTAAAACTCTTGTCATGATTGACAGGCCGCAAACTGTCAATCACATCATAGCCACGCCATAAAACACCCTCTGCTTTATCGCCGATTTTAAAATAAACGAGACCCTAATTCAAAAAATGAACATCATTCTGTGTTGCAGAAGACTTAAAACTAGCGATTGAGACCATAAACTCATTATGAAGAGGTTTACTGAGGTAATAAATCAAGTGAGAAGTGGGTCACTTTCTCATAGACTTCTACAGAAACCGACCTCCTTTTGCAACCGCACGTGTCGCCCCCTGCTGGAATTCAGAGAGAATGCAGGTTTATGGCACTTCCGCATTTGCAGCACTTTGCGAAACCGGATGGACTGTCCACTAATATTTACAGTCTATGGTTGCAAAGTACAGATAGCAAAAAGATTAAAACTTAAACTAGGGTTTTATTTCAGAATCAAATTCTGCCTTTTGTTTGAATCTAGAAAGAGGCTGGTTGCTGCCACTTTTATGTATATACTTGATTATGGTGATGTTTTATACATGTATGTTTTGTCTCAAAGTTTACATGCACTGGACACTGTATACCATGGTTCATCACTGGTTTTAAAGCCCTCACTCACCATTGTGAACTTTATGAATGTGTTGGATGGCCTTCTCTATCAACACAGAGACTTCAACACTGGCGTATCTTCATATACAAGGCTATTTTAGGTCTACTTCCATCCTACCTTCTGACCTTTATCAGTGTAAATAGTAACAGGACTTACAATCTTCGTCCCCAGGATCTTTTCCTTCTGTCTGTTCCAAAGGTTAGAACTGAGCTGGGGAAAAAGGCATTTAAGTTTGCTGCTCCCTCTACATTGAACAAGTTACAGAAATCCATGAAACTTAATGAGCTGGTCTCATTGGTTGCTTTTAAGAGGATGTTGATTAGGTTTGGGTACCGAACCCGGTACTTTTCTCAGTCAAGTTCAAGTCTCGATCAAGTTTTTCTGACCTATGACCCTCTCCTGCACTCCTATTATGAACATAAAAAGATTAACTTTAGAGAGGTGCGGATAGAAAGGTCGCAGGTTGGATTCCTGCCACGTGTGAATCCTTCTCAAGTCTGTTTCCCTCCTCAGAGAGAGAGAGAGAGAGAGAGAGCAGAGTTGAGACACTCATACAAATCAGAATGGATGTAAAAGAGCAATATGCTTGTACCAAAGTGATGCCTTTAAGTGTAGAAATAACCACACGTCTCTATCTGCAAGGTGAAGGAAATGAGGGGAATCCAGACAAAACGGTTCAACCGGCTTTTTAAAGGCTAAATCTGCCATTGGGGGACTTTTTCTGAGCGTATTGTCTTTAAAAGTGACAATGCGAAAAAATGTGAAGTCACAGCGAAGAAGATAATCAAATGTGTAACCCCTGTTCTGGTTGAGAAATGTAAATTAATTGTTCTGGGTCTGCTTTGCCAAGCTGCTGTGCATCATTGGTGGTGCGAGTGCGTCGCTTAGAGGTGAAAACTGGGTAGTGCATCTTGTGACATTACTGTTGTTAACTAGTGGATGAGTTTAGTTCCCACACGTATCAAATGGTGAAATACTGCTGTACGGCTGCTCTATGTCGGATCCTTGGAGCAATACGTCCGTAAGTGTTCTTTTGGTTGTTGTGTGCAGATATCATAATTAACACTTATGGGAATATGTATGTAATAATATAATTTAACTCACTTTTGGTACTAGATCTTTTCTCTATTTCATTTTTCATAGATTCAATAAAACTTCCTCAACTGAGCAAAAAGGTTTAACGCTTTCATCAATTGTTAAACACAATAATAAAACTTTTTTTAAACAAGATGATCAAACCAGGGTCTAACATAATAAGCGGACTTAATAAGTCCCATTTGTATTGTGTTATATGAATAAATTCAGAACCAAGCTCCTTTATCATGACATCTCAGATTATATATTTACTGTATACCACATTCTCCTGCCTGCCTGCAGGTGTAGCTGAAATACTCAGAAAGGTGGAAAAAAAATACACAAGTTTAACTAAACATCAACAGTGAATCATCTGATCTGCAGAGACTTGGAACATTTGACTGTAAACTTGGGCCACAGTCCCATACAGACATGTTTATTGTGAATATCAGTAGCTGCTTGAGGAGCAAAAGCAATCAATCTTCAAGCTATATTACTGGATGTGTATCAAACAGGCCTCCTGTCTCGTATGTGTTCTAGTTTCACCACATGCTTTTTTTTTTTACTCATAAATCACACTAAAGGGTTTGCCAGTTAAAACGTGGGATCGTTGTGAAATGATATGAACGTTTCAAAGAGGCCCATTGGAGACGTGGTATATAGACATTATTTGGTCTGTTTCATTTCTTGTCCCTTGTAAATAACATATTTTTTTGCTGCAACCTGTTTGTTTTCTCTGTCTTGCCGGGCAAAAACCACTGTAAAGAAATCTGTTTAATCAGGAAATTGTTTTTGTCTTGGATCCATTAACTTGACATTTTAAGCAGTCATTAAACCTGAAAAAACATCATTGAACTTCACTTCAAGAAAAAGTACTTGTGTGTAGCCTTTTAATCCACAGCAGCAATCCTCTGCCCGCCCAGTGTGTGTGTGTGTGTGTGTGTGTGTGTGTGTGTGTGTATATAAATGGCGAGTGTGAGCTTAAGAAGCTTGTTTACTGCTGTATTTGACTGCACAGTGTGGAGAGCAGCACTGAGGCAGAGGGGAAGAACTCTTCTTTCTTTACCAATCTGTACAGCATTTTTCTATTTTTTTGTTGCTGTTAGTCATTTTTTAAATGTTTGTACAAGGCAATTTTTTGTTTCCATTTTCTTTAAGAAAAAGAAAAAATGAGTGGAGACGAGCTGAAATTTAGCTTTTGAAGAAAGAAAGTGAAAAATTAAATAAATGAGGAACAGTTGGGTTTTTGTAATTTCCTGTCTGGCATTTCTTAAGTGTGTGTGAACGAGAGAAAGTGGGAGACCGCAGATGGGGGTTAAATGAAGATAATATGAAAGAAGAACCCTTCAACTACCAAACATGTGATGTTATTTGTGCGACACAGATCACACTGTGTAAAATCAAAAGATAGTTAAATATGAATTTGTGTGAGACTTCTTACTGGAGCTCTGCCATTTTTACTTTTGACTTAATCCATGTGACAATATGCCAAGTTAATGTGCTGTATTCTTTAAAGATTAACTAGTGAACTCATCTTACTTTAACCTAACCGGTCTTGTAAAATGCTGCTCTTCATCATTTGTATTGTTTTATACGGAAGCCCTGAGGGACAAGTGAGAAAAACAAACAAAAATTCTGGTCATTTTCTACATCTAATCTAAAAAGTTCTCTATCTGGTGTAATTTAACAACAGGGTGGGAAACGTTTTGCCAGGATCATTTTTTATAAATTTTCTTTTATCTGTGAAAACAGTAGCTGATACTCATTTCAGGTCTGTGTACTTTTTCGTTCATTCGATTTTCATTTCATAAACAGGTATTATAAAACAAAAAAACAATGGTTATTTGATTTTCGTTTTAAAATACATTTGAAATTGAAATACAAGGCGTTTTTTCCTTTTCATGGTCAAAAGGGGATGGGAGAAATTTAATGTGATTTTCATTTTCTATTTCATATAACAAAAATAAAATCACTCGGAAATAGAAATGAAAAAAGGCTTGTTTTTTCATATTCAGAGACCGAATGTTGTCATTTCCAAGGCAACAGCGCCAGCCTAGCCTACCAGTGTTGCTTTCAGCCATTCAGCCCAGGCTAAAATTACTTTGGAGACCTGTACTCTTAATAATGCTTGGGGGAATTTTATTTCATAATGTCACATTTATTTATTACCCTCTCTCCCTCTGACTCTCTGTCATAATTGAAAGGAAGTCTCCTGATTGAAATGTTATCCCCAATTTCAACTTTGCCCGAAGAGAGTCGAACCAGCTGAGGAAACAGAATTTCAGTTCACGGCTGTAACGTTACCGTTACGCCACCGTTAACAATCCCAGCAAACTTTCTGTTGCTGCCGTTAAGCTTGCTGATCTGGCAGAGTCACCGGCAGTTCGGGATCAGATCATAGGGATCAGACTTCCGGTGCTGGGTCTAATATTCTAATATTAGCTGCTGCAGCTAGCTAGCAGCTAGCCACCAGCCCTGTGACCTCAGTCCCTGGTCCCCGGTGCTGACTCTGGTCTGTCTGCAGAGCTGGCGTTACCCGCTCTAGCTGAGCTGGGAATCTGCAGCGCTTGTGATTTATTGATATTTTATTTTCTTTGCAGATAACGATATGATGCACTGATGCAGGCAGGCTTGCTACCTAGCTGCTTTTAGTCTGAGTCTGTGAGATAACCAAACTTCCCTTTGAATATAACGTGCAATAGACGGAATAAACAAAGTCCCCTGAAATAAATTAAAAGTAAAACATATGTATTTAGGCGATTGAACTATAATGACTAATGCCAAATGTTGATATGTATTGCCTCATTAATGTATTTCATGATCTATTTCATATAGCCATATTTCTTTCTAAAAAACAGATGATCAGTCGCTCAGGAAGTTATAGGCTACAGTTTCCCTCAACTGCAGCCGGGACATAAAACGCTTAACGTGAAAAAGCTTAACGTGGTTTAATGTACAATGATCAATCAGATATCAGTCAGTTATCAGTCAGATAACGTCCATAATAATTGGACTTTGGGTTAGATTTTTTGACAGTTTTCAGTGGTTATGAGGGTCAATATGAGAGAGAAATTTGGTAATCATTGATCATTGAAATAGGGGATAACATTTCAATCAGGAGAGACTTTCTTGCAATTACGAACATATTTATTGTACAGACAAACATGTAAATGTACAAGTCTCTGGAGATTGGACTCCATCGAACCCAAATGTCCCAAAGGGTTTAAGGAAACCCAAACATATCCTCCGATGGAGTCCAGACACTGGTGGTGGTGAACGAGCAGAGGAACCATCGACAGCCAAGCTTAGACGAAACCCAGGTCCGAGGGCGTGACCACCGGTGGCAGAAGGGGAGGAGGCGGGACGCACTCTATTCCCTGAAACGACAACTGCTAAAGAGAGAGCAGATTTAAAGCAGGGTATCAAGCTGTGATAGGCTCGTGACAAATGGCCGACCCTGATTAATGCTGCGTTCATGCCACCTCAAAATAACAGGCACCGCCCCCCTGGTTACGTTGTTTTTCCAACTGGCAGCGTTCACATGGTCGGGATGAGTGTTCTTCTTCTTCTGTGATATTGGCCTTTGGCATAACAACTTTTTGCATGACTGCCACCAACGGTTGGCCGTAGCCTAGAGCATCAGGTGTGTGAAAACATGGAGGCCAATGTTTTCTTATGCAAGCATCCGAACAGCACATGGACAGGTGTTTGTTTGTGTTATCTGCAGGACAACCAACGGGAAAAGACATGGATAATGTGTTGTTTTTTATACATAGGCCTATTTATGAATAATTTTAAACATATTATGTCTGTGTATGTTTCTTGGCAGAGGCATTTGTCCACAATAAACAGTTTATTATCATTGAAATATGTTCAGTGAACCAAAGTCACCTCCATCAAACGTCAGCTGTCAACAACGCGTTACCAACTGGGGAAACTCGGTTAGCAAAATCCAGCCCGAGTTTCCCACCTCTGATTCCCACAGGACGTTAAGTGAATGGTGACGTTTTCACTCGGAAAAACGTTTTTCCGATGTCCATGAACGCACGGTAACTAACACTGACACAGCTGCTCTGATTACTAGGCTACTGACAAGTGACGTACCATGAAATAGCTGATCATTATGAGTGATGGAAAAGGTATATGAAGTCTTCCTTTAAGAATTTACGCTGAGCTTCATTAAATGAGAAAAGTTGCTATACAGATTCAAATTAATATTTGAAAGCAACACTGAATGCCTGACAGCCACAGCATTAATCCATTATATTGTTTGAATTGATACCTGCTACATACATTTTGTGTTTCCCTTTATATTACTAAAGACATTTACACCATAAATGAAAAAAAAAATGAAATAAAAATTCACCAGAATGCAGGAAATGAGTTTGTAATGCTAAAAATGTCCTGGAGAAGGACCCACAGAAACCAACAACAGTTGGTTTCCATCCAGAGGAGTAGAGGGGAAACAACTCTGTGCTGTGTTTTCAAGGTGTAGGCCTAGCTTACTGTAAGGAAATTGATCCGCCGTGAGCATGGTGTATTTTATTTTAAAAATTAACCGGATGTTTTATTTTGCTTCTGTGCTCAACTTCCTGTCCCGCACTCTCTGCCGTGTGCTGAATTACTGCGGAGCTCTCCGGCGTCCGGCAAAACTAGAAGCTCTGCGTATCTGCTCCGGAGGGCTGCGGATCGCCGTTCTGCAGTCAGTGGAAATACACACATCTCCTAATGAGGGGAGGTTGTCAGTACCCGATCCGTTCCATCTGCACAATCCGTTCTGCGCATGCGCAAGATGTTCACTTATGCGCAGATGATAATACTGTTTTACGACCTGCCCGATCTGTTCCATGCACGCTAGCCTCCACCCAAGCTAACGTTAGTTTAGCTAACAGCTAATTCGGCTAACCGCTAGCCGACAAATAACGCATTCGCAGAACGGATCGTGCAGGCCGAACGGACAGCTAGATTCAGTCTAAAATAACGTTAAGTCAAACATAATGGGAAAAGCAGGCTACAGCAAAATTAAGACTTTACAGTAATAACAATAAAGACAAGTATTGAATGATTGTATTTTAAATGAGCACAAGTAAAGTAGAACTGACGTAACAGCTGTAATATATGTTAACGTTTGTTTTCAAGTTTTATTTTGAGGGTCTTTTAAAGTTTACATGCTGTCTCAGCTAGCGGTTAGCCAAATTAGCTGTTAGCTAAACTAACGTTAGCTTAACTGTGGAGGCTGACGGCAGACCACTACAATCAGCTAGCCGTTAGCCAAATTAACTGTTAGCTAAAGTAACGTTAGCTTCCCAGTGGAGGCTAACGGCAGACCGCTATAATCACCTAGCTAGCGGTCCGCCCGAATTAGCTATTAGCTAAACTAACGTTAGCTTCCCGGTGGAGGCTAGTGTGGGAACAGATCGGGTAGTGTCGTAACTCCTTGCGCATGCACAGAACGGATTGTGCAGGTGGAACGGATCGGGTACTGACAGAGGTGCTGGATTGGCACGTGGCATATCCAAACACACCGGTAGCGCATCTCCTAATGAGCTGAGATGGGAGCTAGGCCTACAGTGGCGGAGGACGATCGACAGGGAGATGTGAAAGAGACCGGGGCTAGTGGGCTGTCAGGAACGTCGGAGGCATCATTGGGTGCTCAAGACGACGGCGGAGCTGGACCGAGGACATGGACCTGAAGTGGTGCTGGTCTAGATGGCGGTCGGGACCTGCGGAGACGGCCTTTAGGGGGGGTGCAGGACAGGACGACGCGCAGTGAGATGTGCGACGGACAGCGGAGCTGGACCCAGGATGAAGGGGCTGTTTTTTTATCTGTCTAAAACAAGAATGTACATTTGCTGCTAGTCAAATTCATCCATATAAAGACAGTTTTAAAACTAAAACCAAAGTCTCTGTGTGTGTGTCATGGGAATTTTTAAAAGACCTAAAATGTATGCTTTGTGACATATATCACCTTTTTATGATCTGGTGATTCCAGTACTGTACACGTTCATTATCATGGGAGGTTGTTTGAACAAACTAAAACGGTTGTAATTTTATTGGAAATTTAGATTCTAACACACTTGCATTTTGTCCCCAAAAGAAAGGTGAGTCCCCACAATGTGACTGTGAACAAATTGATGTCCCCACAACAGGAATAATACACATTTGATGTTCTGTTGGGTGTCACTTATGGAGCAACTTCACAGACACAGACCTCAGCTGCTCAGTCTGAGTTCATCTGCCTGTTCATCCACCGCTCACATCTTTAACACATCACACATGAAAATAACACATTCTCTGCCTTTAGTTAATGTGTTAGACAATAGTGGGTGTATAACAAGGATGGATGTTTTTAGAGGTTTGCAATTAGCTGATCTTTTGAGTATATTGTAATTTTTACCAGTTAAGATGGACTTTTAAGCTGCACCAATTATTAATTGTGTGGTTTCCTTTATGTTGTCAGATCTGTGAGCTGGTTCATGACAGTGACCATGAGGTCTTATCTTCACAGTTCTTCAAGCGTAGTGTACACATTCAAATCACATTTAAATTCAAAGCTAATTTGCAGCGCTCCATGTAAGAGAGATAAAAAGTCTCCACCTGTTGAGAAAAGCTTGAACTGAACACATCAAATGATATGCAACCTTACTAATGTCTCTTTAAATCTGTTTTAAATGCACAAATAGTTTCCAGCAAAGTACAGTTAAATATTAAAGGTGCTCTAAGCAATGTCACACGTTTTTTAGGCTACAACATTTTTTGTCACATACAGCAAACATCTCACTATCAGCTAGCTGCCTGTCCCCTGAACACAGTGTAAAAAAGCGCGGTCTCTGTAGACAGCCCAGAGGCCTGTACTACGAAGCAAGATCAACTTGTCCTGGATTTCTTTCATTAATCCGGCTTCACCTAACCTAACAACCGCGGTCCCGCATAACCTGAGGCCTGTACTACGAAGCAGGATTTGGCGTTAACGAGCTAACTTAAGGCTCAACCCAGGATTTTCTGTACTACGAAGGTGGATCAGTTGTTATCGGGTTCAATTGCCGTGGTAATTCATGCTGAACACCTAACCTGGTCGGGAGCAGGTTAAATTGGAGATCAGAGATCAACCGGTGTAAAAGCACCGCCTACTGACCAATCAATAGGTTGATTGATAACGGTGTCACCATTCTTAAAGAAGATCAGGCAGAGCTCGGTGCAGAGAGAGAGAGAGAGGGAAAGAGGGGGAGAGAGGGGTGCGCTCATAAAAGTTAAAACATTTAGAGACCAACAACCCCGTTAACATGGGTATTTTTATGAAATATAGCCTATATATTTTAATGGGAGGGAATTACATATCGGCATCTTGAGCCGTGTGTCGCCAATGCGCACATCGGTTTGAATTATGTTTTTATATTTTTTATTTGCTCTCATGGTCGCTTCCCACTGCCAAGGTTGCAACTGAAATAATAGGCTAAAGCAGTGGTTCTCAACCGGTGGGGCCCGCCCCGCTGGGGGGCGCAGACACTCTCCCGGGGGGGCGCGAGTAGGCTACAGGATGGGAGAAAAAAAAGAATTCAGAAAAATAATTTCCCCCATGATGAAACGCAAGTGGTTGGACTGTAACACACAAACAAATCATCCTCCTGGCGACTTTTTTGTCAAAAACTAATCTAGCAACTTTTACTGGTGTTATTGGAGACTTTTGTGTATGGAGGAAATATTTATTCATAATTCAAATTGAAAGTCCAAAGAGAAATTGAAAGTCCAAAGGGAAAACAAAGCGAGATCAAATTAAAAATATTATTATTATTTTTTAAATTTGAATTTGGCTTTTGAATTTCAATTTATCATTGGCTTTTAATTTTCATTTAATATTTGGCTTTTGAATTTCAATTTAACATTGAGCTTCACCACTAGGCTGGATCTTGTTTCACATGATAGAAAATGATGATGTAGGCTAAACACAAACGACATTTCATGCAACAACCGTGAAGTTTTCATGTAGTTACTATAATTGGGCCTGTGTTAGTGAGGACTAGATTAGGACTGGATTTAAAGCTGATTCTGGTTCCCAACTTCGCCCCAGGTGTGTCTGTTTAAAACACAACTCAGACAACTTCTCTCTTTTGATGTTATATTTAATTAAGCAACAGTAGAAACATGGGTGTGGGTAGCTCTGCTTACGTGTGTTTGTGTGTGGTCAAATTTCGAGGACGCACACACACATTTTTCGACTATGCGAATAATAAAAGAGGCGGTGTTTGCGCACCACGACCAATCGCAAACATCTACCAGAGCCGCATGTTATATAGAAGAAGAGCAAATTATAATTCTACATAAATATGAAGGACACAGACACGGTTTTACAGGGAAAACGCAATACAGTCGCTGCTTCCTAAAACAGGAAGGAAAGCTGACAAAAAAATAAATAAATGGCCGACACTGTAGATGTTTAAATCATAACGCTTATTAATATCACTTCCTCATCAGTCAGGACCAAGATCTGACCATAATTATACTTGGGCTTTCCATAAACAGTCGTTGCTTTAGCCTATTATTTCAGTTGCATCCCTGGCAGTGGGAAGCGACCATGAGAGCAAATAAAATATATAAAAACATAATTCAAACCGATGTGCGCATTGGCGACACACGGCTCAAAATGCCGATATGTAATTCCCTCCCATTAAAATATATAGGCTATATTTCATAAAAATACCCATGTTAACGGGGTTGTTGGTCTCTAAATGTTTTAACTTTTATGAGCGCACCCCTCTCTCTCTCTCTCTCTCTCTCTCGCTCTCCCCCTCCTCTCCCCCTCTCTCTCTCTGCACCGAGCTCTGCCTGATCTTCTTTAAGAATGGTGACACCGTTATCAATCGACCTATTGATTGGTGAGTAGGCGGTGCTTTTACACCGGTTGATCTCTGATCTCCAACTTAACCTGCTCCCGACCAGGTTAGGTGTTCAGCATGAGTTACCACGGCGATTGAACCCGATAACAAATGATCCACCTTCGTAGTACAGAAAATCCTGGGTTGAGCCTTAAGTTAGCTCGTTAACGCCAAATCCTGCTTCGTAGTACAGGCCTCAGGCTCCACAAACGGCAACAAAAACAAACTGAGCCAACCTGCACCACCAAACATAACAAACAAGCATTCCAGCCAATAACCGACAAGAAGGATTTTGGGGTGGGGTTTGGGAGGTTAGTGCGCCGAAGGGAGAGGGAGGGGATGGGATGAGGAGGAGGGAGGGGCGAGCTAGCCTCAGTTTTATTTGAAAATACTTTGAATATCAACAAGAAGTGCCGTCACCCAACATCGCTTAGAGCACCTTTAAATATGTTTTAGTGTTTAAATGTCATGTGTTCTGGCTCCATCCGTCTTTTTACAGTCAGTCTTTCATATGAGTTTATTTCTTTTTGCGTGCAGTATCTCAAACTATATTTGCTCTCCATGTACAAAACTAAATATCACTGATTTGTAAAGAGGACTTCCTCCAACCTAAAAACATCAAAGACCATTCAAACATATAGACAGTCCTCTCAGAAATCTGACTGGACACAACCAAGCTTTGGGACAGGAGACTCATCAACATGGGAACTTGTTGATGAACTCAGAGCTTCTGCCGTTTTGGCTGTTAGACACCGAGGTGTTTAAACATCCAATAAACAACTTGGGAAACATGAGTGTGTTTAATTATTTTTTAAAGACAGTTTTCATACAGCAACTTTGTATATAGGACAGGTTATGCATCCAATTTAAATACAGATGACATGAGCAATAATACAATGTATTACAACATTTAAATTGTTGTTATTCACTTAAACATTTTAATACAGATTCAGTTTAACAATGACACAATTGTAAGGGTCCATTTTTATGCAGCTAGTGTTTATTTCTCTTAAACACTTGTTGCACAGTAGTTAATTAATCTTGATTACAGATCATTTGAAGTACTTCAAATGATGCATCCTAAATTTTACATACTTTGTTAACTGTATGTTAAACATGTGAAAGTGTTTACTTCATAAAAAGAGCACAATTCAACTTGGAAACATAGCCTGTACTCCTCACTTTATAGACCACCTCACATGGAAGGTTTGGCTGCATAGTTGACCTCTTTTTTATCTCTACGACATTAAAGACCTCATAGGGAGGAATCAGCACTTCTCTTTCTTCCGGATATTTAGAATAGCGGGAGATATCTGCTCCCATGCACGTGAGAATCTCAAAGCATGACTTCTCTCCGAAAGTCTTTGCATCGGCGTAACGACCCTGTGAGGCTGAGGTGAAAGAGCCAAAGCGAATCGATTTGTTTTCAACATCTTGGCGAAAGTACACGTTGACTCTACGGTAGCCAGTGAGACATTGTTTTTTCTCAAAGGCTTTTTCAGCTTGAATGGCAGTAGTCAGGAGAAAGTGAAGTGCGTGATACCTGAATGTGGTCTTGTACTCAGGTCCCTGGGTTCGAACTGCATTGTTGAAATTACGATAGACTTTGTCAGAGGTGTAAGAATAAATAGCTACAAGCTGATCTTTTTTCAGTACTTTAGTAAACCATTTCTTAAATTTTGTGTAGAAAATGTTCTCTGAGCTGTCCCAGACCTCTTTGAAGTTTTTGTCTTTGTTCTTCTCATTCAGCAGGTATTGTGTTACCTTCTGCTTCATTATATCTTCGCACCCCCTGTAGCTGTCGTCAACAGAATTTTCAGCCATGTCCAGTGGAAGCACACTGTTTTCCCCAGCTTTAGCCCCAGCTACAGCACCAAATTTACCGGCCTCCAAAGAAATAATACACATTTTGAGAACAATTAATCTTGTTTTCTGGTCATCTTACGGATATTAGTGCACAGCAGTTACAATAAAGCAACCCTACCATTGCAATTCTTGTAGAGATTCCATAAGTGAGAAGCACTGCTGCCAAAACGACCATCACTGCCATCTTCCACCAAAGCAGAAACCTGGAAACTGTTGTGGAAAATCTCTTTGGTGTTCGGTGATGAAGCTGGAAATTAAGATTGTCTGACACACTAGATTTATCTGTTATTTTATTTATTCTCTTGCAAGTAGCAGGAGGCCGTTTAACAGAGTGTCAAGCAGTCTGCAAAAGTGTGTCGAGGAAACAAAGACTTTCACAGAGTTTTTATGGGTGAGCATGCAGAGGGAGGGACTGTATTCTTGTCGACTCAGCAATCCTGGTCCAATGGCTCCTATAGACGTCTTCTGAGCGGAATCCATAATGTATCACCTTTTATGAACTGGTTATTCCAGTACTGTACACGTTCATTTTCATGGGAGGTTGTTTGAACAAACTAAAACTGTTGTAATTTCATAGGAAATTTAGATTCTAACACCCTCGCATTTTGTCCACAAAAGAAAGGTGAGTCCCCACAATTTTACTGTGAACAAATTGATGTCCCCACAACAGGAATAATACACATTTGATGTTCTGTTGGGTGTCACTTATGGAGCAACTTCCTCACAACACAGACCTCAGCTGCTCAGTCTGAGTTCATCTGCCTGTTCATCCATCGCTCACATCTTTAACACATCACTCATGAAAATAACACGTTCTCTGCCTTTAGTTAATGTGTTAGACAATAGTGGGTGTAGAACAAGGATGGATGTTTTTAGAGGTTTGCAATAAGTTGATCTTTTGAGTATATTGTAATTTTTACCAGTTAAGATGGACTCCTAAGCTGCACCAATTCTTAATTCTGTGTGGTTTCCTTTATGTTGTCAGATCTGTGAGCTTGTTCATGACAGTGACCATGAGGTCTTATCTTCACAGTTCTGCAAGCTTAGCGTACACATTCAAATCACATTTAAATTCAAAGCAAATTTGCAGCACTCCATGTAAGAGAGACAAAAAGTCTCCTCCTGTTGAGAAAAGCTTGAACTGAACACATCAAATGATATGCAACCTTACTAATGTCTCTTTAAATCTGTTTTAAATGCACAAACAGTTTCCAGCAAAGTACAGTTAAATATTTAAGGTGCTCTAAGCGATGTGACGCATTTTTGAGGCTACAACATTTTTTGTCACATACAGCAAACATCTCACTATCAGCTTGCTGCCTGTCCCCTGAACACACTGTAAAAAAGCAGTTTCTGCACCATCAAACATAACAAACAAGTGTTCCAGCCAATAACCGACAAGAAGGATTTGGGGTTGAGGGATGGGGAGGAGGGAGGGGCGAGCTAGCCTCTGTTTGGTTTGACAATACTTCAGACGTCAACAAGAAGTGCTGTCACCCAACATCGCTTAGAGCACCTTTAAATATGTTTTAGTGTTTAAATGTCATGTGTTCTGGCTCCATCCGTCTTTTTACAGTCAGTCTTTCACATGAGTTTATTTCTTTTTGCGTGCAGTATCTCAAACTATATTTGCTCTCCATGTACAAAAATAAATATCATTGATTTGTAAAGAGGACTTTCTCCAACCTAAAAGCATCAAAGACCATTCAAACATATATGCAGATATTCTTTTTTTACCTTCTTCTTCATTTCTTCTTTGCACCCATTGTACATATTGTCAACAGAGTTTTCAGCCATGTCCAGTGGAAGCACACTAACTATGTTTCCATCCACACGTTTTTATTCAAATTAAGTGATATTGAATGAAAAATGCCTTATGGAAACAGTAAAATTCGATTGAATTTCATGAATATCGACTCAAAGGAAATACGTTCGGTCTCATCGGATTTTATCTTGATCGATATACGGCTTATGCGATAAACGCTGATGGAAACGTTATTTGCCGAATAAATTAATGAATTGCAATTAAGTTTTAGGTCATTTTACAGTTGCAACCCGCCACAAAACAAAGAAGAAGTTCTAGTTCATTTCCGCCCAGTATCTCCGCTCTGTTTGCACACGACAGGTGTCAACAAAGTAAAGTGGAAGTGGACGAACAAGGAGACAAGAGACATTTTGAATTTAATTTACAAGCAAAATATAAAGGCTATTTTAGATAGCAAAAATCTAAGAAATGCCATAATTTACCAGGAACTCGCGAACACTGGTGGGCAGTAACGCGTTAGAAGTAACGCGTTACTGTAATCCAATTACTTTTTTCAAGTAACGAGTAAAGTAAGGGATTACAATTGCAAAAACAGTAATTATATTACTGTTACTTCCCCGTAAGCAGGCTGCGTTACTGCGTTACTTAACCGTGATTTTGTTTCGTGAGACGTCGACGTCAGTGGTAAACACCGACATGTGTAGGGTTGAACAAGAGACAACATGGGGCACGGGAGAGAGCAGGACCATGCAGCGTTTAATGCTTGGAAGTACCGACATTACTTTGAGTTTGACTCGGTTAAAGGTGACAAAAACATCAGCGTCCGCTGTACACTCTGCGTGGGAAGAAAACTTGTATCTACAGCGAAAAATTCCACTTCAAATCAGAGCAGGCACCTAGCAAGCCGGCACAGGAATGTGAAACTCACTGGAAAAAAAACCTGAACCCCCAACTGACATGACTGCTGCGGCTACATCCAGATCTACCGGGCGAACCTCCGTGGGCCCCTCTCCTGCTAAACAGGTAGAAATAGACTTCAAAGCGACAGGACTTAGTGCCGCTGAACTGAAGAAGCTCGTCGCTGGCTATATTGTCGAGGACATGCTGCCAATTTCCACTGTTGACTCTGAATCGTTCCGACGCATGTTTTTGAAAAGTAACTTAGTAAAGTAACTAGTACAGTAACTAATTACTTTTGAAAATAAGTAATCAGTAAAGTAACTGGATTACTTTCTTGGAGAAGTAATCAGTAATCAGTAACTAATTACTATTTCCAAGTAACTTGTCCAACACTGCTCGCGAAGTAAATGGCCAACAAAGGTTACGACAAGTCGTAGGACGTCCTGCGGAGTAAATGGAAGGCGCTCAAACAGCAATACATGTCTCAAAAAGAGAGTTGTCTTGCAGCGGTGCCGGAGGGAAAATAAAAGGCAAGTTCCACCTTTTTGATGAGCTGGATCAGATCCTCGGCCAAAGGCCCATCGGAGCTTCCTTGGCTTCTAACAACAACAACTACTTTTGTCTAGCAAAACTTTGTTTGTAATGGAAAAACGCCATTAGTGTCCTTTAATAAGGAAGAGGCGGTTGTCGAAGATAGACATGACCAAAAATGGTAAAGTAATGGCTTCACAACTCTGTGACGAAAGAGAACCAAAAAGACTCTTCCTGTTGAGAACAGCTTGAACTGGAACAAAACATAATATTAATAATGTTTTATTTGTGAAGATGAAAGTAGTATCTCTCATAAAGCAGCTTTCAAAACAGTTTCCAGTAGCCTGGCTGACACCCTACCCTTCTCAGTTGTAAGTGAGAGTGGGTCTGGGAAAGGTTCATTGACAGTTCATTTCCAAAGGGGCGTCACCAACGGACGCCGCTCAAATGCCTCTGGGCGCAATTGGATATTCCTTCAACCAATCGATGATTCGGGTGACGCTGCGCTTCGGTGGCCGCTGGGTGGCCGTTGTTAGAATATATTTTGTGAGAGTGAAGTGAGAGGTTTTTAGAGTTCATGAAGCTGACCTTGTTGTCTCCACTTTTCTGGGTTATGAGAGGCCATCTTGTTTTAAAGTGCCCATATTATGAAAAAAACACTTTTTCTGGGATTTGGGGTGTTATTTTGTGTCTCTGGTGCTTCCACACACATACAAACTTTGAAAAAAAATCCATACATGCTGTTTTGAGTGAGATACAGTTTCTGAATGTCTCCTGCCTTCAGTCTCCTGGTGAGCTGTTCAAAATCGGCCCGGCTTGTGACGTCACAATCTGGCTAACCACAAGCGTTAGCTCGTAGCGTAAGCATGCTAACGCTAACATGTGCGCCCTCATTTAGAAGTCTCCCAACTAATCCTGCCTTGTAACTGACTGAAGTTGGAGAAACAGCCTTTCTTGTACTGTCTCTAGTTAGCTAGCTGACATGATCTACATCTGAGCTACTGAGCATGTGCAAGTGCAATCAAAGATAGTACAGAAGAAGAAGAAGAAAAGAGGTCTCACTCTGTAGCTAAAACAGAAACCAGGTGAAAAGAGGATCTGCAGCAGTGAGAGAGAGCTGTGCAGTACAACAAAAATATGGTGTTTTTTGAAAATTAAACCATGTAAACCAATTCTGGTACAACCTTAAAATACAATTATGAACCTGAAAATGAGCATAAAATGGGTGCTTTAAAGTGATAAGACATTATAAATGGAGTGTGAGATATTGCCTGATAAAAGATATTGCCTTCTCTGATCGGGGGGGACGAGACAACAATGGAGCAGTGTTTTGCAAGCGCGGGATTTGTGACACAGGGTATGGAAATGACCTCGGCTCTCATGCTACTCCTTAAAGTCTGCAGAAGATTAAGAACACACAGGTATTCAAATCCAACAATAGCAACTTGTGTCTTTTGACCTGAGAATAGGAGAAGCCGAGGTCATGTTTTCATGCAATGTGTTACATATCGTTAGGAGCCGGCTGGAGCGAGAAGATCTGGACTGCATCCAAACTGATGACAGCACCACCAGGGATGGTACAGAATTGAATAAATAAGACAGTATTTTAACTTAGCGGGACCACATGCGGGGGGAATCTTTGTCTGTTAGTAGGTGAAAGATAGACCTGTATTGAAGTATCTGATCTTTATGCATACGCTCTTGTATTCTGCAATGTCATTCACTAAAGCTTGTTATAATTTTAACTGAACGAGTTTTATTCATCTGATCTTCCAGTAAACGAACACTTTTCAGGGTGTAGTGACCATAGAATTGGAGTCAGATTAAGTCTGGCCTTTTTAGGGCCAGACCGGTCAACGGTCACATTTTTAGCATAAATTCTTACACTGTCATGTTGAATGTAAACAAAAAGCTGCTCGCCGTCGCTGCACTATCGTCGTCGCGTAAAGCCCGCCTCAACGGTTGTGATTGGTGTAAAGCCCGCCTCAGGGGTTGTGATTGGTGTAAACCCGCCTCGTTGGTTGTGATTGGTGCCTCGATTTTGGGGACATTGGGACAAATGGGTTTGAATGGGCTCTTCGCCAGACTACCTTGCAGAGCAAATCTCAAATTTGCCAGAAGTTTGTATGGGTTTACCCAGGCTAATGGTGCATTCTTTTTGTCCACCGAAGTCAATCTACGAGTCGTTTTTCAGAGTTACGAACCCGGAAGTTGCAAAAAGAAGGACCCCGAGTTCGTTTCTCGTTTTTCGACACGGATGTGACGTCACACTCAAGCTACTACAAGACAAAAATTAAAGTTAATTAATATTTGTGATTACAAGACAAAAAGAACGCATCATAAGTTTCCAGTGAAGTGCAGGTAAACATTGAACAAGTATTCAGATCTTTCACAGCAGTGAAAGCAGGGACGTCGTTAGGCCTATTTTAGGGGTGCTGAAGCTACCCTAAAATGTTCCTAAGCCCCCCTAAATAATAATAATAAGAACAACAATAATTTCTTCTTTTTACAGAGCACTCTGTATCTAACTAGGGTGAATCAATCTTCCTTCACCATTCATGTGTGTGTCGGTGTGTAGTGTGTATGTTTCAACTGTCAGCTGGTTGAAATTAGAGGCTCAACGAGCACCCACTTGCACGGTAACGGTATGTGGACGAGCGAGGTAGAGAGTTACCTATAAAGAGATCCAAGCGGCATTAAAACAAAGCAGAGAATCAAATATTCCACAACTGTATCAAGCATCTCATTATCACTAACCGTATCCCCATTCATATTTAGACGCAAGCAAATTATATATATCCAGCTACAAAATAGACGAAAAGTCGCAAGTACAAAGAGTAGTTGTGCCATCAAGATGATGTACCGCAAACTGGCAGCTTTCAGGGCGTTGCAGACCAGAGCGTTGCAAATAACTGGAGGATTGTCTCGTCGCTACTCTTTGTTCTGAACTCGCTACTGCATGCTCACACACACACACACACACACACACACACACACACACACACACACACACACACACACACACACACACACACACACAGAGTTGTGTTTCTTTTCATCTCTTTAGAGGACATAACATTGATTTACATTCATTTCCTTACTTAACTAACCCTAACCATAACTGCTACTTGCTAGTCACACACACACACACACACACACACACACACACACATACACATTTGATGAGTTGATGGGTGTCACTTATGATGCAACTTCCTGATCACACACACCTCGGCTGCTCAGTCTGAGTTTATCTGCTGGCTTCCTCCTCCACCGCTCATATCTTAATCACAACACACATGAAAATAGCATGGTCTCTGTCTTTAGTTCTTTAGAGGGAAAATAGCAGGTGGAGAAAGGGATGGACGCTTTTGGATGTTTAAAATGAGCTGGTCTTTTGAGTATATTGCCATTTTCACCATTACAGTAAGATGGACATTTGGTCTCCTAAACTTCACCTTGCTACGTGGACTGTGATGAGCTTCCTCTGTGTGTTTTCTCATGGTGAGTTGCCCACGCCATGAGACAACACTTCATAACAAAAGCCTTATATTTAATGTAGCTACTTATTCAAATGTTAAATCTTCAGGGCGGTTTTCTGTTTCCCAGATATGTTTTGTGGTCGATCTGGATTCGTTTAAAGGAAGGAACTTAGACTAAGCTTCCAAACATGACGAGTTTACTGTAACTTCAAATATTTTGTTGTATGTAAGTGTTATTTGAGTGGTGAAGAAAGTAAAAATAACAATGCCCCACTGTAAATGTATATGTTGGTTCCTAAACTTCAGGACTTCTATCACCTTAAAACAAAACAATATGTAAAGTACATGCGACCCCTTGTCGGTTTAATGTGGTATGTGTCAACCAAGTGATTTTCTCTTCTAGGATTGGTACATTTAAAGTAAGTATTAGAGCATGGCCGGTTTAACTCAGTGGGTAGAGCAGGCGCTCAAATACTGAGAGGTTTTATGCCTCAATGCAGAGGTCAGGGTTCAAATCCAACCTGTGACAATTTCCTGTATGTCTTCCCCCTCTCTCTCACCTAGCTGTCCTGTCAAAATTTAAAGGTGGAAAAGCCCAAAAAATAATCTTTAAAGTAAATATTAGAGGCTTAAAAAATTAAAACTATCCGGTATATATACACTTCCGGTCAGAATTTTTAGAACACACCAATTTGTTTTGGTTTTTATTAAAATGTTAGCAGTTCAAGTCCAATGAATAGCTTGATATGGTACAAGTGGTGGTAAGTGGTGAACTGTCTGAGGTTAAAAAAAAGTAAGGAGGTTACCCAAAAATGAAAAACAATGTACATTTCAGTATTTTACCAAAAGGCCCTTTTCAGGGAACAAGAAATGGGTTAACAACGTAAAGCTGTTCTGCAGCAATGGAAGTTGATCAACCTTTGAAAGTTGGTGCTACCAATTCCCAGAGGTTTTCCAACATGTCTGGATTACTTACAACCCCCTCTGTTTGTATAAAAGTATTGTTGGAACACACTGTGGTACCATACCCTCGTGAGCATTATTTGAACAGTATTGTACTGCAGAAAGTAGTGTGTTGCCATAAAAATGGCGGGAAAAAGGCAATTAACAATGGAAGAGAGACCGACCATCATAACACTTAAGAATGTTGTCTTTCCTACAGAGACATTGCGAAGAAAGTCAAGGTGTCAGTGAGTACAGTATTCTTCACCATCAAAAGACACTTAGAAACTGGGGGAAACTCTGACAGGAAGAGGTCTGGTAGACCCAAAGCCACAACAGAATCAGAAGACAAGTTTCTGAGAGTCAACAGCTTGCATGATACGCGGCTCACAGGACAACAGCTTCAAATAGTGGTCGTAATAAGCAAGTCTCAGTTTCAACTGTAAAGAGAAGACTTGGAGCTGCAGGTTTGATAGGTCGAGTTGCTGCAAGAAAGCCATTGCTAAGACGTCAGAATAAGAAAAAGAAGCTTGCCTGGGCCAAGAAACATTGTCAATGGACTAGTGAAGACTGGAAGAAGGTCTTATGGACTGATAAATCAAAATTTGAAATCTTTGGTTCATCATGCAGGATTTTTGTACGCCGTCGAGTAGGTGAAAGGATGGTTCCTTTAGTGTGTGACATCAACTGTCAAACATGGAGGAGGAAGCGTGATGGTCTGGGGCTGTTTTGCTGGATCCACGGTCGGTGATTTGTACAGAGTGAAAGGCACCCTGAACCAAAGCATTTTGCAGCGCCATGCAGTACCCTCTGGTATGCGCCTAGTTGGTCAGGGCTTCATCCTACAGCAAGATAATGACCCAAAACATAAGTCCAAGCTATACCAGAACTACCTTAGGAAAAAAGAACAAGATGGTAAGCTTAAAACATGGAGTGGCCAGGACAGTCCCCAGACTTAAACCCCATTGAGCTGGTTTGGGATTAACTGGACAGAAAAGTGAAAGCAAAGCAACCTACGAGGGCCACACATTTATGGGAACTTCTACAACAGAGTTGGGAAGAACTTTCTTAAGAATATTTGATTTTCCATTGTACAAAGAATGCCACGAGTGTGTTCAGCTGTTATATCTGCCAAAGGGGGCTACTTTTATGAGTCCAAAATTTAGAATACATTTTGGTTTATAAATTGATTCCATGATTTCTTTTTTAACTTAAATTGTTCATTTGTTCTATTCTTTCATTTCAGAGTACAATAAGACATTGAACTGCATGAATTCCAATAAAAACCTGGAAAAATTGGGGTGTTCTAAAACTTTTGACTGGTAATAGTGTATATATGTAATAAATAAAACCCATTTAAAAGTTTTATTCCTGACCACTAGGTTGAGAACCACTGAAATAATTCACATGTAAGATGTAATTCAGAGAGATATTCCACTAAATTATTTAACTTGCCAATTGGTCCTATATATTAAAATAAAGACTCCTGGATGATGCACTTACATTTATGTGGTACATTTTAGTGTTCATGAATCCATAACAAACACAAGTTGAGTGATGGTTTTGTTGTACTGTCTTGTTTTCTGTGTGTTTGTGTGTCAGAGGTGACGGTGAGGGACTCTGACCTGAAGCTGTGTGAGAAG
This sequence comes from Perca schrenkii, assembly GCA_025617405.1. Lineage (NCBI taxonomy): Eukaryota > Metazoa > Chordata > Actinopteri > Perciformes > Percidae > Perca > Perca schrenkii. The sequence continues at coordinate 6,248,822 of CM046791.1, read as the reverse complement.
GACGAGCGAGTGTGTGTCACTGACCTCAGAGACTGTGCCCCTCGACCTCCTGCATCTATACAGAGTGACTGAACCCACACACACACACACATACACACAGCAATTTCCTGATCACACAGACCTCAGACTAAATGAGTGTCCTTTGAACTGTGTTCCTCAAGCATTATATTTAAACGGTTCTAACACTGAAGGACCTCTTCTTCTTCACAGAATGGGAAAGCAAAGAAAAATGTCTTTGCAAATAGCGAGTTGATGTTATTACAAGGACTACAACACTGGACACTTTCCTAAACAACTGGCTATTTAAGTCAGCAGCATTACCTAACTCATTAGCAGTCTCATTACTAGCCAAGTAAAAAAAAAGCATTTACACTGAAGAAAAATATAAACAGTTTTGTTTCAAATTAAAAAATATAGGACTGTTTCAATTCAGATGAAATGCTTATTTGTCTTTAATCTTGTGCACAAATGTGTTAAAATCTGTGTTAGTGAGAACCTTTGTCAGGATAATCCATCAGGTGTGGCATATCAAGATTGTGGCCTTTCAAGATTGCTGATTAAACAGCATGATTATTACACAGGTGTGCTGGTCACGACAAAAGGCCACTGTAAAATATGCAGTTTTATCACTCAACACAATGCCACAGATGTCCCAAGTTTTGAGGGAGTGTGCCATCGGCGGGCTGACTCCAGGAATGTCCACTAGAGGTGTTGCCTGTGAATTGAATTTTCCTTTCACTGCCATAAGCTTGCTGTTGTTTTCCTGCAGAGATGCTGAACATGTCCTGTTGCTACCAGATATCACACAGATCCATGACATGTGAGTGGAGACAGGCGTCAAAGAGCTTCACTGAGTCTGACGTCTCTCTCATCTTCCGCAGGTAAACACTGACCAAAGGGAGACGGCTTACTAATGCAATTACAGTTTTTTCGATTGCTAAACAACAGTTGGCACAACTGGAGTCACATGTGCAAAACTCAAACTACAGTCTGCATTACCAGCAGTCACCTGAGCTAAACAGTTCACATCACCTGCAAAACTCATTCACAGCAACACAACTCTTAACACACGTCTCAAAACAGGCTCAGTGCAGCCAAACACTATGCACAATCCTCCCTGAGATAACACACACTGTCACTCAGAACACACTGAGTAAAAACACTAGCATCAAACACCAGTACAGAAATTACAAACTTTCTCATCTTCACAGTTTGAACAATTTGAGTGACTTGACACTACAAAAGTTTATTTAAGGAAAAGATATAGATTGTATAATATATCAATTTTTATGTAAGGTAAACAAGAAGTAATGAAAAACAGCATTTTTCTTCAATATAGTATTTTGTCTCTGGTAATTTATGGGAAAAAAACTACATACGTAACAGTAACAAAGAATAGTGTGACTAATCCTGCCTCTCTCCAGCATCATGTGGCAAGTTTTCTTCATCACATTAGATGTCTGCATCATCTTCTCTACATACAAATGAATGTGGTATTTCCATTGCTTTCACCTCCATTACTTTCTGAAAAACAGTAAGAATGCAGTTTTACTACTGTAAAGATAGTGTTTTCCACTTTTTTTTAGCTGTGTACATAACCTCAGACTTACCTGGACATGTCGATATCTTTACTCTTTTACCCATTTCTCTCAAACGGTACAGTGTATAATTGTTTCCTTCTTATTCTTATATTCCTTCTAACTAGTCTAAAACAAGACACCTGCTTAGGCTTTCAGCTGAAATTGCAAACAGCGGTGTTTGATAGGCACCAGACTGAAATCTATTCTGTTTTGAATGTGTGGTTAACAGTTTTGACAGCAGTGGGTTAGCATTTGAACCCACAGTGTTGTGAACGTTGTGGTTAAAGTCATGGGATAAGTGTGTAGAGTTTTGAAAGCTGTGTTCAAGCAATGCAAAAACGAACTTGAGTTTGGTCCATATGAACTGCTGCTGTGCAGACTGTAGTTTGAGTTTTGCACATGTGGCTTCAGTTATGCCCACTGTCGTTTAGCAATCGAAAAAAAAAGTAATTTTAGAGGTTATACTCCTCTCCAGCAATAGGCTCTGTAGCTTCTATAGCTTACTCTAGTCTTAAAGAGGTGATAGAATGATTATATAGAGTATTTCACACTGTTCCTTATGGTCTCCTAATGGGGTATGTAACATTGGTTGGGCTGAAAATGGCCTGGTTGATATTTTATTGGCCCTTATGCATCCCTGTGTTTTGGCCCTATTTGTAACAAGAGCTTTTCTTCCAAATATGGTATGCTCGTGAATATTTAGATGAGCTGCGCGCTGATTGGTTGAGTGAATTGCCATACGCAGACATTAGAGATGCGCGCTGATTGGTTGAGCGAATCCCCAATACACACACATTAGCGAAGCGAATCTCATATTCCAGACACTGCAATGTTTCCTTACCAAATTCACTTCTGAGACTTTTTTATGTGAGAAATTAACTATATAAAGCTCAAATATGGGCCGTTTACGAAAAATTGATGGCTAATTGCAAATATGGTAAGACTGTTTGTCGGACTTCAGCGGCGATGCTGCTGCCTCGCCGCCCGGCCTGCCTTCCTTCACAGACCCCGGCCTGCTGTGAGCTCCGTTAGGCTGGCAGCCCTGACAGAGCTCCAGTGCCTGTAACTCCCCTCTTCCTGCTAGCTAAATGGCCCGTTGTGTGAGACTGAGAGCGTGGTCAGCGAGCTTGTTACACCAGCAATCTCTTACCACATGTTACACACAATGTCACGCCACTTAGCTATACAACATATACCTAAATGTCTTATAAAGCTAACAACGTTGTCAGATTTCAAGTTAATCAGAATCAGAATCAGAATCAGAAAGGGTTTTATTGCCAAGTATGTTTTTTGACACATACAAGGAATTTGTTTTGGTGTTGCTGGTGCACATCACACATTCTCTAAATGTAATATTAAACAATATAAGTATAGGTAAACAATATAAGTATATGTACACAGTATGTATTAAATTAAAAATAAAGATAGAAATAAAATAAAATAGATAAATAAAGAGCAAAGAGCATTAGAGCAGAGAGAACAGTGGCATGAAGAGCCAGGTGGAGAGTCACGGTGGTTTCCGGGCCTTGTTAATAAGGCTAGTGGCGGAGGGGAAAAAGTTGTTCATGTGGCGTGAGGTTTTGGTCCTGATGGACCTCAGCCTCCTGCCAGATGGGAGGGGCTCAAAGAGTTTGTGTCCGGGGTGGGAGGGGTCAGCCACAATCTTTCCAGCACGCTTCAGAGTCCTGGTGGCGTAAAGGTCCTGGAGCGGCGGCAGATTGCAGCCAATCACCTTCTCAGCTGACCGAATGACACGCTGCAGTCTGCCCTTGTCCTTGGCAGTGGCAGCAGCGTACCAGATGGTGATGGAGGATGTGAGGATGGACTCAATGATGGCTGTGTAGAAGTGCACCATCATTGTCTTTGGCAGGTTGAATTTCTTCAGCTGCCGCAGGAAGTACATCCTCTGTTGTGCTTTTCTGACGAGGGAGCTGATGTTCAGCTCCCACTTGAGGTCCTGGGAGATTGTAGTTCCCAGGAAGCGGAAAGACTCCACAATGTTAATTGTGGAGCCACAGAGAGTCATGGGGGGCAGGTGGGGCTGGGTTCTTCCTGAAGTCCACAACCATCTCCACTGTCTTTAGAGCGTTGAGATCTAAATTGTTTTGGTTGCACCACTTCACCAGGTGGTCAGCCTCCGACCTGTAAGCGGACTCGTCTCCATCAGAGATGAGTCCGATGAGGGAGGTGTCGTCCGCGAACTTCAGAAGCTTGACGGACTGATGACTGGAGGTGCAGTTGTTGGTGTAGAGGGAGAAGAGCAGAGGCGAAAGAACACAGCCCTGAGGGGATCCAGTGCTGATGGTCTGTGAGTTGGAGACGTGTTTCCCCAGCTTGACATGCTGCTTCCTGTCAGACAGAAAGTCAGTGATCCACCTGCAGGTGGAGTCAGGCACACCAAGCTGGGAGAGCTTCTCCTGGAGCAGAGCCGGGATGATGGTGTTAATTAATATTTGTGAAGTTTAGCTAGGTGTTTCGTTAGCTGCGACTGTCCCTTCAATCATATCTATGCGTAGCTACAAATCACGGATAGTTAGCTTCATTTTTGGTCGTAATTCGAGTATATTTAAAGTTTGAATTTCGTCACGCCACTTACACAACATCTAACTAAATGTCTTATAAAGCTAACAACGGTGTCCGATTTCAAGTTAATGAATATTTGTGAACTGTAAGGGTTTCGTTAGCTGCGACTGTCCCTTCAATCCTATGTGTACAGATTGCGGCTAGTTAGCTTCATTTTCGGCGTAATTACTAAAAAAAACTAATAACTAAATGTCTTATAAAGCTAACAACGGTGTCCGATTTCAAGTTAATGAATATTTGTGAATTTCAGAGGAATTCTACGAGGAGGCTAGCTAGGTCTTATTGTGTTGTAGCTTTACATACTTACTACTTTAGTATTACTGTTCGTGGGTTAGGCTGCTATTAATGTATTTAATAATACACACAGAGGCAAGGCTGCAGTACGAGCACGTTTTTACTTGTACAATAACTCCAACCAACAGAGGGCAGTAAACACTTCCCGAGCACGCTGAAACAACACTGACTGCAATGTAGTCGAGCACCGAGTGCTCGATCTAATATACCACACATTGATAGAGCCAAATCCAGCAGCAGGCTTTATCAATGAGACTCGCGGACAAGCGGCGTTTATTTCCCCAATCGTTGTTTAAATAACTCAACACATTATAATTACACACATTAAAAGATTAACTGAAACCTGTGGTAAGAGATTGCTGGCGTAACAAGCTCGCTGACAGCGCTCTCACTCACATACACCGGGCATTTAGCTAGCAGCCCGGGCCGGCGAGGCAGCAACACAGGCAGCACCGGCGCTGAACTCCGACACACAGTTGGACAAAATTTGCAATTAGCCATCCATTTTTGTAAAGCGGCCCATATTTGAGCTTTACATAGTTGATTTCTCGCATAAAAAAGTTTCAGAAGTAAATTTTGTAATGGAATAGCAGAGATCTGTGTGACCTATAGATTCAGAAGACTACCTGATCTCAGGTCAGTTGTGTATGTAAATGTTGGGGCGTGACTGTTCTCTTAATATACCCATGGGCTGACAAAGGTTCCGGTTTTTGGGAGGTTGACGTCAACTTCCAGCTTTGTTGAGATTCGCCCGTTTTCAGCGGCTGTTTCAAAATATGAGATTTTCATAGTAAAGGGGTGTCAATGGGATTTTGAGCTTCTATGTATGTCCTATTTATCCACCGAACTGTCGTTATTCAACTATGACAGAGTAAAATCAGTTTTGCATTCTATCACCCCTTTAAGAGCTGGTAAAGTGCATTTAGTAAAGTGTTGGAATAAGGTGTTAAGATTAAGCAACGTGTATTAAGCAAAATGTGTAACGTTAAAAAACAAATCCCTCAGGCCATAATCTTTGTTTCTCTTTATCTTTTTTTTTTCAGCGGATATACAATCATATCCTGTCAGGGAATCTTCAACCCTGCAGCTGTCCTCAACATAACAGCTAGGATCAAAAACTACATGATGGGGAGGGAGGTCTGGTCCCAGCCTCATACTGTATTTCTTTATGATGCAGGTGAGTGGTCCAGATCTCTGATCACTCCACTACCCAGTACTGACTGTCATACCATCTAACTGTCTATATTTTACACTATAAGAATTTGTAGATTTGAGAACTGACAGACTGCCTGCTAGAAAATTGTGAAATTATGATCAAGTCGTTAAATACTCCCTGTGTCCGTTTCTCATCTCCTCTCCTTGTTTCCTTGTCTCCTCTCATTAGTCAAACCCTCTCAGCCTGTATTAACTGTACTTGGCTCCACTGAGGACTCTATTGTTGTGTCTTGGAGAAGCAACGTTGGTGACGGCAGTTGTCGGCTTCGCTACAGAGTCGAAAACACTCACACATGGACCCAGGTTAGTATCATACAAACACTCTTGTTACTTATGAGAACACTGTTGGATAACATTTATTACCTGGAGGCTTGCCTTAACTACTGTATAACCACAAGAAAATAGTTATTCGACAAAATTTCACCCAAAATTTCATATTTCTTGTGCCATTTGTTTGAGACATGCTCTACAAAAAAAACCTTTAACCCTAAAATAAAGTTAAACTCATCAGGATCAGCTTGTCCTCAGGTTAAATGAGTCCCCACAGTGTGAGTGTGTGATTAAGTTTGAGTCCCCACAATGCTGTTAGTACAAGAACACACACACACATTGAAAAGTGCATGTCTTACGCTGGCTACACACTGGCTACGTGGTGTGAGCGTAGCGTTTCTGTTGCGTTTCTGTTGCGTGGCGGCTGTGTGGATTTTTCTGTCTTTACACACCAGAAACGTGTCTGACGCGGCGCTGCTGCTGCTAGCCTTGTCTGTACACATGGATGTTTCCCACTGATTTACTGCACTCAAGCATTAGAATCCTTCATGTTAAACATAAATATATACTGATTTGATTGCAGCAAAGACAACGTTGGCAGCATTTTTGTCAAAACATGTCATTTATTAATATGTATTTGTGTCAAAATGACATATAAACATCTTTTCCTATTCTATTTTGCATGGAAACCCTTCCAACACACTTGCTAGGACATAGCTAATAACTCTGAATTTTGTTGACAGGTTTTAAAGTGACATTTGCAAAATGGATCAAAATGCCCTTGAGCGAATCCACTGAATACCACATGAAGTCAATTTCTCTCTTGCACTCTTTGCTGTCTGTTTTTTTGTTTCTAGGCTCCAGATTACGTCCCTGCACATCAAGATCAGACACTGACCTACACGATCAGAGACCTCCTGACGTTTACGGTCTACAGAGCTGCTGTGGCCTGCAGAGAGGACTCCGGCATCTGGAGCGACTGGAGTTCTGACGTCAGCACGAGGACGCTGGACAGAGGTAACACTTTACATTCAAACTGGAATTAAATTATATGTTGGGGACTGAATTCACAGGAAAGAAATGTAGTGAGAAACTGAGAAGAAGACTTCATGGATTTATATTTAAATACTTACTCAGGATACCTGATACTACAATAGACTAAACCAATGACATTAAACAATTAAACCAGTATTTTTGAAGAGCTGTGGTTAACTAAGGCTTTTTCTTTGCTAGTGCCCTCCAGGCCTCCAGAGGTGTGTTACAGAGTGGATACAACAGACTCTGGTGGATCTTTTCTCCTTCATCTCATGTGGAAGGTACTTGGAAATACTTTTTATTATTGTATAAAACAATTTTTAAAAATCCTGATTAGTACAACTCTCTCAAATCTTTGAAAGGTGATTGAGCTGTTAGTGTTATTTTTGCACCAATAAGCAGCATCTGACATTTCAGAAACAAGCTAACATTACGGTTCATGAAAAGAAAGATAACAAATTTAAGAACAAATTAAGAATGCATGACAAAAATTACTTCAATTTAAATTGTAGACCTAAATGTCTTTGTTGACGGTGACAAACACAAAACTCAAACTAACCAAAACTAATTCGATTTTGTGTCAAAAGACAGAAAGTATATCAAAATCAGGTTTCAGTGTTTCCAAACAAATGTGGTATACAATGCATTTTGGAAACGTCTTGTCTGTCTGCAGGAACTTGACCTCCGTGATGCCGGAGGTCGTATCCTTGGATACCAGGTGAGCTACAAGCCAGTGAAGAAGCAGCAGCTGCAGGACAGAATAATTCAAAATGTCACAGACGTGACGGCGCTCCTGGTGGTGGAAGAGGGGAACTGCAGTGTCACAGTTACTGCCTTCAATACGGCCGGCTGTGGACCTGCTGCACATCTCCGCATTGACACACAAACACAGAACAGTGAGTGGCACACTGGTGTTAAGGAAAAACTCAGGAGTAGCACAACTAATTTCACATATGTGAAGAAAGTTCAGGAGATGACTTATACACAAGCATTTAAAGGGATATTTCCCCGCTGGAAAGCTGAATATATCTTTAAATTGGGTCACTTATGTAGTAGAAATGTGAAAAAAAAATTTAAATTGGTGCCTTCTAGGCCAAGATAAGACAGAAAATGTGTTTTTGGCTCATATGGATGAAAGACACAAATCCCAGAATGCACTTGCTTTGCTGCTGTATGAGGCCACTCCCAAGCCACGCCTGTCCTTGACAGTGAGACGATCAACTCAACAAGTGTGTTTTATTGTCATTTCAACCATATACACGAAAAAACATTTCACCGTGGCTCAAGTGGTGTTACACATTTAAAAAATGCTTTTTTATGCCATATGATTGATTGATAGCTCCAGAGTAAACAGAACTGTGTCCATGGCAACGCTCTGCTATGCATGGCAACCGTGTGTTATCCTTAGCAGCAGAGGTGGCGCCAGGGAGGGGCTAGGGTGTGCTTTAGCTACCCCTAGGATTGCCATAGCACCCCCTTAGCACCCCCAAGAAATTGCTGTGGTTTATTTATAAATAAATAAAAAATCGCTAATGTGTAAATAGTATAATTTAGATTTGGAAAATGAATAAATACATTAATAAAACAAACCGATTATTTTTAGGCTAAAAAAACACAGGTGATCGTATTCGGCCAAAGGGTGCAGCCAGAACCGCAGCACACATTGAACTTTTGACCTACTTCCGCAGTAACGTATTCACACAGAAGAAGAAGAGTTCAATATTTGGAGGCGTTAGGATTAGAGAAGTGAGTTTAACGCTAGCAATGGATAGTTTTTTACTCCCTTAACGTCAAGGTGTGGAGACTTTATCACAACCTGTAAATGAGACTGAGAGATATGGTGAACCTGTCACCGACCGGGACGAAGAAAATTAGGCTGATTAGGCTACTACTGCTGAGGATGCTTAACGTCACCCTGCTGTACATAGACCAGGGGATCACACAGCCAGGCCACAGTGGGTGAGTCAGCTGATAGGGGTCCATATAATAACTTAACTCTTATCTCTGTCTTGTGGAAGAGCATTACAGTTATAAACGTGTTTTACTAAAAATGTAAATAAATGGATCACCGAATCTAAAGTTGTACAGCGCACAGGACATCGGTTTATTTTTATTCCAGAAAACGTGTTCACCCTCCGTGGCTTATTTAGATATATTAAGATATGACTACAGTATTTTGACCATACGTGCAAATGTGAAAACTGTGAGGATACATACGCGTGTGTGTTTATGTGTGTGCTTGGCTGTGTGTGGTGTATGGCCTGCTGCATTACTCTTCTGAGCCACTGTATGAGAGCCGCAGTAATGATTGTTTGAACCCGTCTTGTTGGCTGGTATTTGAAATATGTTTGGTGGGCTAATCAGAGTTCTATGGTGCTGTTGTATCGGCAACTTTAAGTCAATCTCTCTTGTTCGCTCGTTTAGTAAACCGCAGCGGAGGTGAGTGGGCATCTGCGCGAGTGTGTGTAACGTTAGCCTATTTGTGTCAAGGGAAACTCAAAATTTCAGAGCACCCTCACTGAAACGTCCAGCAACCCCAAAGCACCAGCAAAAGAAAATCTCTGGCGCCGCCACTGCTTAGCAGCGGTCTGTTATCAAGAAATAACAGACCGAATTCTACATTAGAATTCAGCCAAGCCATGTAATAAAAGAAGGCTAACTCATAGCTACTAGCATTAGCTCTTGGTGGGCTGTGGTATAAACATTGAGTATAAACACAGCCGTACATTTGCGTGGGATGTAGCTAGAATTGTCGGCATTTTACAGTCACAAACTCCACCAGCAGTTAGCAGTTAGTTGGATACAAATCACCCATTTTCTGCAACAGGCAGTCCGGGGTAACACAGCCCACCTCCACTAGTAGTCTTACCCGGTGACAGCAGGCTGGATTGTCCACAGCAATAAATCCACAACAAAAAAAACACAGCACAGCAGTCTCTGAACTTGCATTGGGAGTTTTGTTGAAGTTGGATGTAGTCCAGTTTGTTTAATGAGCGGACACTTGCACGATTGGTGAACAGATGGCTGGCTAGCGTTAGCTTTCCACCAGCACACTCGTTCAACGCTCCCCACTGATGATGTCACTTTACTGGCCACAGGAATCAAGCACCACCGCTGGTCTCCATGCTGGCAAAGCTTGCGTGAGTATTGCGTCCGTAATAAAGTGTCCTGCATATTCTCCGATGTGTTCCAATGTATCCCGGTGGTATACGTGTGTGGTAGTTTGAATGCACATAATTGTTGTTCTAAAATTTCCAAGACTGTATGGCTGCAGCCTGGAGCGTCCCATATCATGCCGTCCCGTCTACTTTTCAAAATAAAAGCTTGCGTCCCAAAATTTCCGTCGAGATGAACAGTTTCTGCTCCTGGCTGAGAAGCTAAGCGAGGATTCAAGATGGCTGACACTCGTTTTTTCCTCGGCAATCTCCGGAAAAAGCCGACAATCCAACCCCCTTTGGGCAATGCGGAAGTGGCTCCTAATACACAATGAATACAGGCTGTAGTCTTTTGCCTCTGGGCAAAAAAGCCTCAGATGACGCAAAAATCGTCATTTTGCGTCATCTGAGGTTTTTTTCCAGAACCTCAATACAGAGATCTCTCCTCTCAGGGGGACATGAGGGAGGGAAGCATGGTCATTCAAAAATACTACCGGGGTTCTACTGATACAAAGCTTAATGCTAATCGGTGAAGTTTCCCTTTAATGAACACTCAATTGAGGAGACAATAAAGCTTAACCACAACGCAGTGTGCAGTGTGATCCAAACTCTCTGAAGTTCCTGTCTTCCTGAAGGTGTATTTAAACTAATGCTGGAGGTGTTACATTTAGCTTGAACGTTTAAGTAAACAAATATATATATATTATGTTAAAGCCTAGTTCAGCCTATCTCTCTCTCTGGGAAGTATGCAAAAGTTTGGCTGACCCACTGACCTCCAAAAGGAGACTTTCCGTTACCATGCAGCTGTCTACGTAGACTCCTTGAATCTGTAGAGAGACAAACATAATAACACATAACCAGGTTTGGTTAATAGAGACTGGCCGAATATCCTCGTCCCTGACCTGTGACCTGAATGAAGGGCCCGATGTTGTCTATGCTTTCCTTTAGTCTCATCATAACACAACATGGTGTTTCTGAAAATTACACCACAACTGGCTATTGCATAGAAATACTGAAATAGACAGAACTATGTTTTATCTATTAAATTGCCAATCATGACTATAAGAATTCAACTGCAAGCATTAAGCAATCAACTGACAATATCAGATGTAAAGCTTGCACTCTCCACTTATGTAATATCCTGTGTGTGTGTGTGTGTGTGTGTGTGTGTGTGTGTGTGTTTATTTTCCATCAGAGAAGGAAGCAATCATGAGCAGTGTCATGATGTTCAGATAACACTGACTGCAACACAACTTTTCTCCATTCAAATGTTTATTTTAATTATGAAATGTTTGCTTGTTTCATGTGTTATAACTTGTAGTGTAGCTATTTAAAAGAATGAATCTTAGACTGTGCAGGGTGCGAGACAGAGAGAGAAACTCTCGGCTGTGTGGTAACGGCTTAAATCTTAAAAAAAAGTGTTTTGCTAAATATTGAGATGATTGAGTTTATTTATGGATCTCTGTGAAGAACCTGTCCAGGATAAAACCCGCTCCTTGCTCAGTGTTAGCTGGGACAGATTCCCCTGTCGTCACCCTGCAAAATGATAAACAGATTAACATAAGGGATGGATGCAGTGTGGTTCGTTGCGTGTAGGCATTTACAAGATAAGTCACATTGTGTTAGTATGTTGGTGTTCATGCTGATCATGGTGATAAAAAATGCATGATGATAATCTTGTTCTCGTTAATCACAATCCTGTGGTTGTATTCTGTAGCTCTCCCGTCAGTCAGAAGCTTATGGGTGTCCAGTTCTTTCCCGGCTACGAAGGGCCTACTGGTCCAATGGGAGAGCCCCACAGCCTTGCCCTCTGTCCCGCCTGTCAGTCACTTTGCTGTTCAGTGGCGCGCCGAGACTCGTCCATCCACCAGCCGCTGGACCACAGTGGACTACAACACCACCTCCACTGTCATAGGAGGTACAACTGTGTTGGAATATCTAACTGTGCAGAGGAGATACTTGTCATTCTGTATGTTTTGGTTGTGCATGTTTTAATCAAAACAGGCATCAGTTTGGGTGATGGTGTCACAAATTCAGCAGGAATGTGCACTGTTGACAATTGATTTTTCTTTGGCAGGTCAGTACATATCTCTATATATCTGGAGACTTATGGTTTTGTGCTTCGCAAACAGGTTAAAAGGAAAGTAGAAGTTTAAAAAGCTAAAACAGTCAGAAAGGCTTTTACTTAAAATAAAAAAAAATTAATAAAAGCCTGTCCCCAATAGAGCCTGGTTTACTCTTTAGTTGAGGTGAATAGATATTAAGAACATATACGTCATATTATATTCCCAGCATGTACAGTGTGTACTTACAGTGTATGTGGTATGTTTACAGATGTTGACCCTGATGAGTCCTACCTGATCAGTGTGTTCCCCATCTACCCCCATCAGCAGTGTGGATCTCCTCAGTTGCTGCCTGCCAGTCTGCAGCAAGGAGGTAAACATGCATCCAGCCTTTCAAACAAAGCACTAAGTAATAACTTAATTCAGTTAAACCTGCAACTTCAACCCTCAGCTAAGACATTATCATCCTAGTTGGCATTATTACTTTTACATCAAAATATTACTGGATGGATAAGATGGAATAAGGCTTGCCTAAGATTAAACAAAAGATAGTTCCTATGGCAAAAGGGTCACAGCATGGATGGATTACAAAACGGCCTACCGGGCACAGGCTGACTTAAAAATGTCGCCGAAAAAAACACAAAACTATCACAAAGAGACGCTAAATGACGTGGACATAGACAATTCAATTAGGAGAGACTTCGTTTGCAGATATGCAAAGATATTTATTGTACAACTGTATGATATTGAATGTACAAAGTCTTTTGGAGATTAGACTCCATCGAATTAATAATATTCTTAAAGGGGTAGGGAATAGGAACATAACCCCCCGATGGAGTCTAGACACTGGTGGCGGCGGAGAAGAAACCAGAGACTGGACCGGAGAGGCAACGGAGCGGTCAGCCGGGAGAAACACGATGACCGGAGGCAGCAGGGGAGGAGGAGGGTCCAGCGCTTTGCCTGAAACGACAGCTGACAGCACAAGGAGAGAACAGATTTAAAGCAGAGTTGTAAGGCTGTGATTGGCCCTTGAAATTCGTGGCCAAGTCTGATTGGTTTAACTGACAATGTCACTTCTAAACAGCTGATTAGATTTAAGAATGAGTAGAGATTGGGTTAATGACGTCTTCCTGAAAGAATTTGCGCTGAGCTTCATAACAACTTCAAAAGACACAAATTGACTACAAAGAGACACAAAATTACTACAGAGATAAAAACCACAAGGAGATGCTAAATGACTGAAAATGGGCACAAAACTAGGGAGGCAACTCATTTTTTACATTACCGATAAATCTGTTGATTATTTTCTAAATTAATCGATTAGTTGTTTGGTCTATTAAATGTTAGAAAATTGTGAAAAATCAGTGTTTCCCAAAGCCCAAAATGATGTCCTCAAATGTCTTGTTTTGTCCAAAACTCAAAGCTGTTGTATATGAATATTTTTATTTAACATTACTTAAACCGATTAATAGATTATCAAAATAGTTGGCTATCGAGATAACCTTCACATAGACGTTTACAGGAAGATTTCATGTGTGTTTTCTCAGCACTGATGGAGCCGGTCCAACTGAAGGTGGGAGTCGTGACCAAAACCACAGTGACAGTGGTGTGGGTGTGGCAAAGGAAGGCTGGACCAATCAGAGTGAACAGATACAGAGTCATGCTCACAAAAGAATTGGAGAGCAAAAGTAGGTTAACAGAGTGTTTTCACTGCTGTTAGAAAGTTCAAAGTGAATCTGTTGATGCATTAGTGAAATGTTTTGTTTTTACAATCTGTCGAAGTACAAAGAATGTCCACTCTTCTCCAGCACTGTCTTTGTGGCCGGACCAATGGCAGCTCACCTTCAACAACCTGAAATCCAACACTGAGTATTCTCTTCTCCTATTGGCTGATGATGTTTCCAGAAATATCATCCCTGTGAGGACAGACTTTGGTGAGTTGAACTGGTTTTCTAAAAGCAGAATGTAATTTAATGATCCCAGTGTGGAAAACATTTTAACTGTTGGATATTGAGATGTAATCACCTTTCGATAAACAGGAATGAGAAGGGGCGATGATTTGTTTTTTGGTGGCTCTTGGGTGTGATTTTCTAACTTTGTGGTAGTTTTTTTTTTTCATCATGCTTACAAGAAATAATTAATTTGACATCTAAATTTGAATACTGGAAAACTGTAATATTATATCTTAGATTATGAATTAAAATAGAACAATCACTAATATTCTTTGTATCTTGTATAATCAGCCTAAATAACATATAAAATAACATATAAATAAAATCTAAATAAATGGATTCTACAAGGTCCCAGTGTTTCCCATCACTAATACTGTGTTATTGTTAGTGTGACTGCAGGAAGAGGAATAAATGCACTTACACTAGGGCTATACTCGATTGAAGAAATTCTTAGTCGACTAACACTCATTCAATTGTTTCGACTAATCAATTAGTTGATTTAATCGTATCTGTAAATCTGAGTTTCTCCGCAAAGAGTCATGCAAAAGCACCACTTTAATTCTTGTGTTTACCAGAGATGTGCTCGCACGTTTCTTGGAAATAAGTCAATCAGCATGAAAAAAGCATAAAACATGACTAATCAACTAAAGAAATATAAGTTGACTAAGAGCAAAACGACCGATTAGTCGACTAATCGACTAAGAGGGAGCAGCCCTTATTTACACACAATAATCCTTTGATTCTGAGCAAACTAGGAATGTTTTATTTCAGATGAGATGCCAGCGGTGGCTACAGCGACTCCTCTGCTGCTGCTGGCTGTAACTGTGCTCATCCTCTCCATCCTGTCCAGGACTGTGTGAGTCAACACACACTCATAGTCACATCTGAAGGCTCAAGCACCTACACTGTTCCGTTACTGTTGCTGCTGATTGGTTGAATACATTATTTTACCACATTCTGTGAACTAGACTTAGCATCGCTGTCAAAAGAAAGTTATGGAAGGGAGAAATATGTCAAGAATGCCGAAAGTATGTTGAAAAGCAAATCAGACATACTGTACCTTACGTCATGTTAAAATTCATCAATAATACAATTACTCACAGAACAGTGTGAAAAGCAATGCACTCTTTTTGAAGAAAAAGTGAATAAGTCTTTATTAATACGGCTAATGCATAGCAAAGAGTCACACCAGCAATACCATTACTGTGCAGGTACAAGTCGTACTTCTTCCCGCCCATCTCCAGCCCCCGGGCCAGTACAACAGGCCAGTGGCTGATGGACCCAAACCACCAGGTGAGTTTCATTTTCTTTAGTGCTGTCAGTTAAATGCGTTATTAACGGCGTTA
Organism: Perca schrenkii; assembly: GCA_025617405.1. Classification (NCBI taxonomy): domain Eukaryota; kingdom Metazoa; phylum Chordata; class Actinopteri; order Perciformes; family Percidae; genus Perca; species Perca schrenkii. The sequence continues at coordinate 6,233,329 of CM046791.1, read as the reverse complement.
ACGCAAACCCATTTTAACGGCGTCAATTCTTTTATTGCGAGATTAATGTTCTTTTTGGCCTAGCAAACTTTATAGTTTTTTTCACATGCTGTTGCAACAACTAGTAACGTTTGACGTACTGTATAAGCAAAGTGTTAGTGTTACATCTCAGTTAGGTTAGGTACTTGGAGGAATTGTGCAATAATGACAGATTTACACATTTTTCTTTTGTTTACAGTAAATAAATAAGAATCAATTACAAATTTTAAAGTCAAGTTTATAAAGTAACTTTCTTTGCATTCATTTGATTCCCAATCAAGATACACTGGTAAGAATTGCTTTCTATTGTTAATATGTACTTAAAAACAGTTCTGAAATGCAAAATAATATAATTTTATTCATGTTATAAAACATGCGATTAATCGCCATTAACTATAGAAATTTGGCGATTAAGCACGATTAAAAAAAGTAATCGTTTGACAGCCCTAGTTTTCTTTAAACTTGGGTGTTATTAATGTTTTGGCTCGTGTATTCCCAGGTCATCAAGTGCTCGGCTATACTCAGCTTTAGAGACAAATCCAACTTGGTCACAGAAACAATCCTGTTTATTCTGTTGCTTAATCTCATATTCAGTTTAAAAAAAAAAAAATCTGCATCTTTTCACTCTGCAGTTTCATTCCTTTCAGGAATTTTCTGGACGTTAGTCTCAGTATCTTGAAAGAATACAGACAAGTGTGATTGAAGAAACCTCTCAAAACGAGTAGATTTTACATTAGAAACATTTAAATAATCTCATCTGATTGGCAGTTTATGCAGCAATAAACTTTGAGTCATCTTAAAATTATCCAGTCAATAGGAATTTCCTATTAGACTGGATAACATGGTTTGAGTCAGTCATTGTTAGTATTATTTATGTTATCATGATGGTTCCCCTCTGATTAATATTGATGGCAGATTATGGGATCCATTTTTGAAATCGGACAATATTTGACTCTTTATTAAATTTAGGGGGAACTTTTCTTTATATCCATTGACTCTTTCCTGATTAAAATCCAATCTACAACAGAAAACTGCAGAGATAAACCTCCTGGATATTGAGGACTTCCAGGTGACGGACGTACTCGGAGAGAAGAGTCTCATCACAGTCTGTCCGAACTCCCAGGCCTCCTCAGAAGAGGACCTACATGAAGACACCTCTCTGCTGTTGATCAGCCACCTCATCATCAAACCGTCAGCCCTAGAACTGGACCCAGAGTATATTTCTGATGCTCCAGTGATCACAGGGCACCCACTGGCTGACTACACAGTGAGCTGCCGACATCCTGACACAGTTTTCCCATCTGAGGAGAGCAGTGAGGCCGACGCTGCTGTGCTGCATCAGACATGTGATGCAAACAGCTGGTTTCCTCAGAAAGAGGAAGAGAGTGACTTTTCTGAGAGGTTACATCAGAAGGAGAAGGAAACTGCACTGAAATGTCATTTTCCTAAATTCATGCCAAACAGTCACTGTGTTTATCAGATAACCTGTGAAGCAGAGTATGTTTCTTCCTTTCTGGGTAAAACAGATGTGTAAACAATGAGTGGACATTGGTCTTATCTGATCTGTGAGACTGATTATGGACAGCGTACTTCAGTGCAACATGCCGGGTTAAACACAGGTGGAAAAGTAAGAGTAAAAGGTTACAGACATGCTGGTGATTCCTGGCTGTAATCTCTATTACACAGCAGACAACGTACTGTATCCTTAACCACTGGAGGGGCAAAGCACATTGCTTTGGCTGGTGGGTGGCACCTGAATTAAAAGAGTGTATTCTCTTATTTGTGGCCATTTTAGGAACTCTCAGATGCAGGCTTAGCAGGCGTTCAGACTGAAACCAGACCTGCACAGTGGTTTTTATTTTATCTTTTGTCACAAGGTAAACAGTAGAATTAAGCCATTCCCATAACAAAGTAACAGGAATATGTGCTTCTATGTATTTGGCAGCAGCAGCATCTTGCTGAATGACACACAAACAGTTTATCTTTCTTTCTGGACGATTCTGCTGTGTTTAGCTGGGGCCTTTGGTGTTGGCACCCCAATGGCTTCATTCAAATGAATCAAGGGGCTGCATGGCTAAAACTCTGAACACAGCTTTAACGCTACACTGTCAAGGTGTGTAGCACTGAGCTCTGACCCACTGTTGCGTTCTGTGTGGAGGTCCTAGAATCAAGTATCCCTATAAAAAAAGTTGGTCACATTCAGATAGGTTTACTTCAGATCATTTGCCTGGCAATAGACAAAACCTTTTGGGCCATGGAGCATTTATTGGTGTGTACAAATGCGGGTGTACAGACACTTATTATGAAGGCCAGGTAAGTGGCAAACATCATGGTAACATGGACACATGCACAACAGTACTATGTTATACAAAATATTGCCACAGACAATGGGAAGTTGTGATATTAAGCAATTTAATATGTCTGAATATTCTGAACAAACTATCAGCTGGTTTGTTAATTACCTTATAGACAGAACTCAGTGTGTGCAGGCGGAGGGTAGCACTTCTCGCTACCTCAGAATAACAAAAGGCGTGCCTCAGGGGTCAGTCTGGGGGCCACTGCTATTCATCCTCTATATCAATAACATTGATCATTTTTATGCTGATGACACTGTACTGTATTGCTCAGCACCCACTGCAGACCAGGCTCTCACCCAGTTACCACTTGCTTTAAACACACTTCAACAGAATCTTTATGATTTAAAACTTGTTTTAAATGCTGAGAAAACAAAAGTCATGCTTTTTCAAATTCAAAATCCAAATCAAATCTGCCTACAATCCTCACTTCCCAGGGTACGAAGACTGAAAGTGTTGCTAGGTACAGATAGCAAAAAGATTAAAACTTAAACTAGGGTTTTATTTCAGAATCAAATCCTGCCTTTTGTTCGGATCTAGAAAGAGTTTGGTTGCTGCCACTTTTATGTCTATACTTGAATATAGTGATGTTTTATACATGCATGCTTCGTATCGGCCATTTTGTTGTTTTGACCGCACAGTAGAAAATAATAAGCTTCCATCACTGCACATTAACTGCAGTTTAACATGGAATTAATGGAAAGAATTATACTTGTTTTGATTTTATAATCAAATAATTTATCTTCTTAGCTTAGATTTCTTCGACTACATTTAATACATCTGTCAAGATGGCTGACATTTGACAAAGAAACCATCAGTCAAAGCTGAAACTTCAGTATTAGATGCTGTGACACTGATGAATGTTTTTGTCTAATTGCAGATTACATCTTTCTGCAACAGTGTCCTTTAACTTTACACTATTATTTGATCCATCGTCACACTGCAAGTGTAGGTTCTAAGCTGAGATCAGAAGCAGCTGTTGCTTTCAAGTAAGAGTGAATTTTTTGTCGTCTTTTCCATTTTGCTTGTTTCTGCCTTTGCTTTTATCTGCAGGCTGTACCACTCCACATACAATAAGTGAATTTAAAGAATTTGTATTTAACATTGTAACAGTAAATACAAACCACATTAAAGCACCGTCCTGTGTACAACCTGAAGAATGAATGGTGATTCCCTCGACTGGCAGCTGCTTTGTCGTAATAAAGCAGCAACAGATCAGACAGCTGCTGTTTTTTTAGACCCATCTGGAGGACTAAAGGTTAGAGGTTAGAGTTCATGCCGATCCAGTGTCTGATCAGCTGGTGGGCGATGGTCTGTCTGGGAGGCACGGTCAAGGCCGGATGGGCTCCTCTGAATGAGTCAATCACCTAATCAAAAAACAAAAGATGAGTTTAGATTCAGAGTTTGACTAAACACCAGCATTCTCAGGTTGTGCCTCAGTGTCCTTAAACCATAGTAGAATTTATGTTTGTACCTGTTGTCGTGGGAACCACCGAGCTTCCTCGATCTCATTCTCGTCTACTTTGATGTCAGTTGATATAGCGACAGCGAGGCAGCCAATCATGAGGTTAGAGGGCATCGGCCAGGGCTGGCAGGAGACGTACTGAACCGGTCCCACCTTCACGCCGCTCTCCTCCTCCACCTCCCTCCTCACCGCCTCCTCCATCGCCTCCCCTGCAGGAGAGGTGAGGTTTGGGTTCAGGCATTTAGATGCTGTGGTCACGGTTTGGGTAAGTCAATGCTATGTGTGTGTTGATGTGTCTGTGTTGGTTACCAGGCTCTATGAATCCAGCCAGACAGGAGAACATGCCAACCGGAAAGATCTTCTTCCTTCCCAGTAAACACTGGTTGCCATCAGGGTGGATCACCAGCATGATGACCACTGGGTCTGAAAAAACAAGACAGAGGAGATGAATTTACAACAATTGATATTTTAACGGTGCTTTCACACCTTTGGTCTGTTGTAAACGAACAGTGATGCGTTTTGTCGGATAGTCCAGTTCAGTTTGGGCTGGGGTATGTGGTCATATGTGAAAAGTGTTTTAAACCCGAATGCTCCTTTATCAGCTTAAATGCACCAACGCAAGTGTCTTTGCTAGTTTACCGATACAGATGTCAATTTCCCGTCCAGCGCCCACGTCGTTTAAATAGCAAATGCACCTGCGCCCATCTTTGCGCCCGTGGGCGTGCTGGTCTTATAGGAAGGTGTGTTCAGGTGCATTCTTGGCGTATTGCTATCTTGAGGCAGCGGGAAGTGATTGCGCCATTGACCAACAAAAACCTGGTCTAAAGTCAATAGTGCAGCATTTCATTGTTATTTTAACAGCGAATTAGTAAAATGCACCTAGGCTCATGTACAGCGTGCACCCACTATGCTTGTTACACGCACACACAGGTAAGCGCTGCAGCACATAAACATGCAAAAGATTACAAATAAAAATATTACGGTGCAAATCCACGATCATAATAGCCAGTCCCTCCAGAAAAATGTTATTATGTGATCGCATAATTCAATGCATGATCAGCCAAAGTCCGCATTTTTTCAAATACGCCGCACTTTTGCCGCATAAATTGCCGATTTCTGCGCAAAATATGCGGGGCTTGTATGATTTCATAATCCGCGCATTTTCGTTGCAAAAAAAGTAATAATAATAATATATCTTAGCAGAAAGTTGAAAAATGTTGCATTTGCTTCACACAAGAGCAGCCATTTTCCCCTGTTGCCATGGGAACGTTATGAAGTGATGTAATTACGCAACGTGAACATCATCGAAAAGCAGAGTGTTGGGTGGGAGAATCACTTTTTTTCCTCTTTTTCGCAATTTCATCGCATAAAATTGCATAAATATCTCGAATATTCCCATATATATTTTTTAAGAAAACGTGCCACATAATGAAGGATTTTTGCCCGCAACAATCACAAAAAAACTCTGCATTTTTCTGGAAGAACTGAATAGCAATGCGCCAGGGTACAAATGCGCCTGGCTTTTAAAAGGGAATGGGAGATGACACTGATTGGTTTATTGCATGTTACGCCCAAAACACACCTAGGAATTAATGAAGACACAAAGTACAACCCTTTTGAAACATGCGCCCGGCGCATGGACCCTTTTTCCGCCATCAAACGAGCAAAAGTGGATTTGGATACGCCCTAAACACACTTGCGCCATGCGCTTAGATCGTAAAAATAGGGCCTGGAATGTTTAAACACAGCGGTTATCCAGCTGGCTTCTACGCCCAGTACTGATATTATAAATGGAAGATAGGTGAGGTGGGGGTGGAGCTCCGTACCGACTCGTGGATAGCATGTGTTGTGAACCCCCTTCAGACTCCTGCAGTCAAGGTTTAGGCAGCTCCTCTTGTATCCTCCCTCCTCCAGCTTGGTGCTGCTGCCACACGTCGGGCAGAAGCTGTAGCGGCTGTGCCAGGCCAACACCGACCGAGCCTGAGCCACAACTCCTGCAGGACCAAGATTACTCAGTTAATTGATTTAGGAATAGTGAATGAAACGTAGGAGTCATATAAAATCAGTTGTATTAATCCAGACCAGAGAAAGATGCCTCTGGGGAAGAAAAAAAAAAAGAACTATCTTCCTTACCGGCCTCTTCCTCGTTGAGCTTCAGCAGGTCTCTGTTGGGCGTCTTTGGGAAGGAGCAGTTCCTTTCTCTGCAGCGTTTAAGAAGTTCAGCAGCAACTTCATCTGTGTTGATGGCAAACCAAGCAGGAGGCTCTTGGATGCCGTCCACTGTCTGAGAGGAGGAGGAGGAGGGTGTTTTCCTCTTCTCCACTCCGAGGAAGATGAGCACAGTCGCAGGTTTCGGGAGAAGGTCTTTGACCGCCTCATATCTGAACCGACACAGCTTGGTCTCACCCTGTTAAGAGTTAGAATCACAATCATTAGATAACAACTTGACCCTTTGAAAAAGATTAAAAAAAAAGAAAAAGAAAAAAATAAGACAGGCCAACAATGTCACTTTTAACAGCTGTGGGCTGCAGATTAATAACATCACACCACTGAAATGACAGGAAGGTTAATTTGTCCAAGCGTGCACCGACTTAGAACACAGGTTTAAAGAAGGACTAATCCACCTAGATCTCACCGAGGCATTTCAATCTAAATTTATGTATCCTAACATTATCTTACATTCAATTCCAAATTGGAATTTGTTAATATATTACATTTCCTCATCAATCACGAATACAAGGATACTGCTTTACACAGATAGTGTTGCTCTTCACTGTTCTGGACAATCCCTTTGCTTAGATGTTAACCATTTGCAGCTAGCTTTTTAAGTCTCTTTTAGTCCTTAGATCTTATTTATCACATGTGACTTAAATGATCCCTTCTGCATATATCCTTAAAAATTGGCTGTCCATTTCCAAATGTTAGGAGAATTTCTTTTGATACCAATTTGTTTACGAGGCACTCCTCTAGAAAATTACCATAAGCATTTATTTCCCACCACTGAGTAAAAGTTTTTTTTAGATGTGTACAGCTGAATGCTCTGAAATCTAGACCGATCATCAGAGCTCATTTCTAAACATGGTGATGGTTCAGGAGTTTAAAATAAAAAAATGAGATTTGTCCTCAGCCACGCACCCCTGCGTTGTCGTCCTCCTGGGAGCTGCAGACCATGGGGCTGAGGTTGGAGAACAGGAGGTAGACTGTGTCTGGCTCACTCTGCTTCTCCTCCAACCAGACCGTGTCTGTCCTCTTGGCACTCAGCCGGTCCAGAGTCTCTCTGCTGAAGTAGTTCTCCTGCTGGTGGGGGTCGGAGCCCGGCAGGACTCGCTGGCTGCTGTCCGTCGTCTGGCCCAAGCAGGTTGGAGATGTGTCTGTGGCCCCAGAACTTGGCGATATCGTATGCGGTCTGCGACGAGCGGTTCACTGAGAACTTGTCGCAGCTTGAAGATCGGAAAACCGAGAGGAGAGAAGAGATTTTGGGAGAAGCAAGAAGTCCATCTATTCAAGGGTAGGAAGTGAGGGGGGAACACAATGCTACTGACAACTATGTATTTACATTTATATTAACGTGGCAAATAAAAAAATATAATTAAACTGGTCAAACAAAAGACTTAGAAATGTGACCTGAAATTCTTTGTTAACGCACTTACCTGGAAAAGTACTTTAAAAGTACTTTCAAGCTCTTGCTCTGTTTACATCACTAACCCCAACCACACAAATTAACTTTAAAATAAGACATATTATCCAGAACTTTATATGGTGGTGAGTTTTGGAGTTCTTCTGCCCTCTAGTGGCCAAACATCTGCAGTATTAATGCAGCTTTAAATTGATAATCCAATAAAAGTCAAAGTGGATTTAAAAGGGTAACTTTTTACGGTCCTCTTTTACATCTCTAAGGGCTGAGTGTTTTATACTCTAAATCACATTGTGAGTAAAGTCATGTTTTTATTTGTGTCTCTTTATCTCAGGTCTTTGTACCCATGCGACAGCAGCGCCTCCACTACATTGTAGTGTCCGTTGCGAGCGGCGAGCATCAGCCCCGTCCAGCCACTGTATCCCGTCTGGTTGATGAGCGAGGGGACGTGGGACAGCAGCGTGGACACCTGGGTCAGGTCTCCTCTGGCTGAAGCATCCAGAAACCTCTCCAACATGTCCTCCTTCACACTCAGCTGGAGACTCGTCATTCTGGCTGCCTGGAAAACAAACGGGATCAAAAACAAAGACAGATTTGGGAAAGGATGTAAAAAAAAATGATTGTCCGTGTTAGATTCAGTCTTTCTCAACTGTTTAAAACTACAATGTGTAGATTTGAACAGTGGTGGAAGAAGTATTCAGATCCTTTACTGCAGTTAAAGTACTAACACCACACTGTGAAAATACTTCACTACAAGTAAAAGTCCTGCATATATAATCTTACTGAAGTAAAAGTATGTAAGTATTATCAGCAAAATGTGCTTAAAGTATGACAATTAAAAGTACTCATTGTGCAGTAAAGTGTTCCCTGCCAGTGTTTTCCTATCATATCTGATGTTTCTGGATTATTATTCCTGCTGCATTAATGTGCATTTTACTGCTGTAGATGTTTAAGGTTGTGCTAATGTTAACTCCTTCATATACTGTTGAGTAGTTTATTCTACAGCAATATATCATCTTCTATAAGATCATCATATCGTCGCCTTCCTAAAATAATAAGTCATTTTTTGACAAAAAAGATTTTTTTCCCTAAATCATCTCCTCATGGTGCTGGCCACCTGTGGTAAAATTGCCTACATCCTCAGATGAACAGTTCTTGTGATTCTACACCTTTATTATAATGTCCTATGTCAAGCGTGTGACTTAGGCCGTTTAGTTTTTTGTGTTTTCTGAAAAAAATGACATAGGCCATTATTTTAGGAAGGCGACGATATGTTTGTAGCACCGCTATCCTGTGAGAACCCCATATCTCTAAAAAAAATGTCAAAATTTCATGGTGTCAGAAAAACAGCCCTGTTTTCAGCTCTGTGACGATGCATTGTCCAGCTGATCCATGAGGCTTTTAAAGACTTTGTTTAGCTTAGGAAGTAGGAGAATTTTCTCAACACATAAAAGGAACACTTCATCCTTCACAAACATCCAGTGGAGTTTACTATCTACATAAAAATTACCACATAAAGTGCATTCAGAAAGATTCACTGTTTGTATGAAAACATGATTTCAGAAATTATTGCAAATGAATCAAAAAGAAAAAAGTGAAAGATCACATTGACAAAAGAATTTAGATGTTTTAACGTTTGAAGTCCAGCTCAGGTGCCTCCCATTTCTCTTGATTATCTTTGACTTGTTCCTAAACCTTGATTGGAGTCTAGCTGTGGTCAATTCAACTTTGGAAAGGCACACACCTGTCCATATAAGGTCTCAGACAAAAACTAGGAACTGCCTGCAGAGCTCAGAGGCAGGATTTTGTCAAGGCACAGAAAACATTTCCATTTCTGTTGCATTGAAGGTTCTCCCAAGAGCTCAGTTGCCTCCATGATTCTTAATTGGAAAAAGTTTGGAACAACCAGGACTCCTCCTAGAGCTTTATGGTTAAAAGAGGTGACCAAGAATCTGATGGTCACTCTGGCTGAGCTCCATAGAGAATGACCATCACCAAGACTTTGAGAAACAACATTCTCTGTTCTGATGAAGCCAACATTTAAACATTGATTTTGAATGTCATATATCTAAAAAATATCTAAAATTTTTGTTTTGCTTTGTCAATATTGGTATAAATACCTGATTTTCTGATTTTTGAAAGTGATCCGAAAAGATCTCCAAAATTCCCTCTGTAAAAAACTTAAGACTTTTTAATATGTAAAGAAAATTAAACAATAACCTAGACTAGGGCTGTTCCCTCTTAGTCGATTAGTCAACTAATCGGTCGTTTTGGTCTTAGTCAACTTAGATTTCTTTAGTCGATTAGTCATGTTTGATGCTTTTTTTCATGCTGAATGACTTATTTCCAAAAAACGTACGAGCACATCTCTGGTAAACACAAGAATTAAAGTGGAGCTTTTGCATGACTTTTTCCGGAGTAACTCAGATTTAAAGATCTGTCAATTACATCAACTAATCGATTAGTCGATACAATTGAATAAGCGTTAAATCGACTAAGAATTTCTTCAGTCGAGCACAGCCCTAACCTAGACTGTTCAGTTTTCTGTTCTGGAAGCGTATGAAACTTAGCCCAAATTTAATAGATGTGATTAATTTGCATATTTAAACATATATTTCAGAAACTTGTAATTGTCTTAATGTAAGTATTACACTGGGGAAGTTCAATGGTTATCTATCAGTTATCATTCACCTGAAGTGTGTTAAATTGTTAAAACAAAGTGGACTCTACTTTTTTTAATATCCTATTTTCTCCCTCCCCCTATTGGTGCAACAGCTGTCAATCATTTTTGCGTTACGCCTATCAAATCAAACTTATAAAACGTAGCTTACCGTAGCCTAGCCATTGACATATAGAGACGCTAGTTTACAAAACGTGTGTTCGTTACGTTAAGTCTTGCAGCTTTCAATACAGCATTCTGGTGATTTTATTTACTGTGATAGGCTATGTTTAGAGTCAATAGTCGGTACAAAGTCTACAGCAGGTAAAGCAGCTTGACTGTACTCCTGTGCGGACTGTTATGATATTACGTATCTATCTATCTGTCCCAGCTGGAAATCAAACTGACATCAGTGTGGATCTGTTTAGCTAACGTTAATAAACTGCAGAAGGCAGACTAGTTTTTGAAGTCTGTTCTCGCTCTCTGGCTCCGTCTATGTCTTGGAAATAACGTCACCGTTTATTCGTAATCAAAGCCAGACATTAAAAGTTAAAATAATAAAGAAATATAATTTTTTTTAAAACTCACCTTGTCTTCAGCTCCGCGCTGTTTCTCCTCTGTCTGAAAAGCAGTTTGTTGTTTGTGTTTGATCAAATGTGACGAGCTGCGTTCAAGAGCAACAGCAACGACCTCTCCAACTGTGCTGCCTTCAGGTTCTCATTAAACTGGAGTATTTCTGTGTGTTACAGCGACAACAGGCTGTATATTATGTATTGTAGCCGATATTGTAGCGGGTAAGGGGAAAATGTCAGCTATTAATTTACAGTTTTTTTTTGTTTGTACTTTTAGGCTTGCATTATATATATATATATATATATATATATATATATATATATATATATATATATATATATATATATATATATATATATATATAAAACAAGGTTTAAAAGAAACATTAACTTCTTAGACTTTTTTTTCTTGCATTTCAATCTCAAAAACCAAATTTCTGAGATTTCTTTGTATGAATTACCTCATGGATGCATCATATATTCATTTTACTTGGTGCATTATTCTTTTTTAATTTATAATTGTTTTTGTTTATTTTATCGTTATAATCTTTGCCACGAGTAATTGTATTGTTTCTAGGTTATTTTAATATATAATGCCTCTGTTTTGTTCAAGCTCATCGGTGTTGTTGATAAAGATGTAAAAATCATGGAATTTACATTTTCCAAGAAACCTCTGAATGCAGCACAATTTGCACTTTGCACTTTTTCTGTTGCCTGCTGTCGCTGCTGTTGTTAAACGAAGCCTGCAGGCTTTCTGCTCTCATTCTGTGCAGATGTATCTGGAAACATCAGCGAGGTTGGAAGTTCCGAGAAATTATTTATGATATTCTAAAAAATAAAGGGCAGATGAAATGCTGACGGTTCTGTAAATCAACTGATAGTTATAGATATAGAAGTATATGTTGAAGAAACAAGGCTATGGTGGACGAAGTGCTCAGACCTTATTTTACTATGTAAAAGTACAGTTTAGAAATAATCTGTTATAGGTAAAAGTCCTGCATTCAGATTTTTACCTAACTACAATTGGCAGCAAAATAGATGCACAGTAAAAAGTACAATATTTCATTTTATTAGTATAAAATAACATAAAATAGAAATACTCAAGTAAAGTAGCCTACCTTAAAATTGTAGTCTACTTAAGTACAGTGCTTGAGTAAAAGTATCCTCTGGAACTCTCTTCCCCAACACCTCAGACTTTCCACATGACTTGCTAACTTCAAAACCACACTCAAAACCCATCTCTGTAAAGGTCCTATGGCATGAAAATTTCACTTTATGAGGTTTTTTTAACATTAATATGAGTTCCCCCAGCCTGCCTATGGTCCTCCAGTGGCTAGAAATGGCGATAGGTAAACCGAGCCCTGGGTATCCTCCAAGCCCTGGGTATCCTGCTCTGCCTTTGAGAAAATGAAAGTTCAGATGGGTGGTGATGGCGCAGTGGATATGACACATGCCTTTGGTGTGGGAGATCTGGCTTTAATTCCCACTGTGATACATCAACCAATGTGTCCCTGAGCAACACACTTAACCCCTAGTTGCTCCAGAGCCGTGCGACCTATGACGTATGTAGCAATTGTAAGTCGCTTTGGATAAAAGCGTCAGCTAAAATAACATGTAATGTAAAGATGGGCCAATCTGGAATCTTCCTTTTATGATGTCATAAGGGGAAAGATTACCTCCACCCCCCCGGCTTCTCTGCTTAGCCCGCCCAGAGAATTTGGCCCGCCCATGAGAAAGAGAGAGACGTCATGGCTTTCGAACAAGCAAAGCATAGCTGGTCAAGGCCACACCCCCACCCTCCACCTTGCCCCCCCTCTCCTCCTCAATTTTTTATCCTGTTTCTATGCTGTTTTGCTGCACCTTTTTAATATGTATCTCTAGTTATTGTTGTTGTTGATCTTATTGTTTTTCTTTGTCTTTACCTTGTAAAGTGCCTTTGAGTACCTTTTTAATGTAAAGTACTATATCAATAAAATAATATATTACTATTAGTTACATTCCACCCCTGCATTAAACTTATTTCATGTTATCACTTTAATATTTTGGTGTGAAACTACTTTTTGAGATCCAAAGAAGCTGAAAATATCCACAAATAATTCTTTAAAGCTGACAAGAAACTTATGTGACAGAAACATGTGGTTTAGTTAATATTTTAATAAAATAATTTACAAAATAAAGTTACCAGAGATACAGTTTGTCTTGCTACTTGAAAACAAAATACCACTTCATGATCACAGGTCACCTGAATACCAGCAAACATTCTGAAATCATGATTCTATCATTATAAATAACAAAAGTTAATATTTACTGTAGTTCACATAAAAACACACAGAAGCCAAAGAATATACCGCCGGTTATTGTTGAAGATAAAAGGAACAGCCATCTAAATATTGATTGGGTTGTTTAATTTGTTATTGAGGTGGAGAGAGTTTCAGATCCGTGACACAAAATGTACGATAATATTTCTGATCTTGTGCAGCTGTAGGCGGTGTAATACTGTAACACACTGTGTGTGTGTGTGGTGTGGTGTGTGCGTTTGTGTGTGCGTGTCTGAATGGAAACTGTGTGTGTGTGTGTGTGTGGACACTGTATGTGTGTGTGTATGTTTGTGTGTATGGACACTGTACATGTGTGCGTGTGTGTGTGCGTGTGTGTGTGTGTGTGTTAGGAGTAGAAGGTGAGGACACTCTGGTGGTTTCCTCGGACCAGCAGCAGAGGTGGGAGGTCTTTGGACAGAGTTTCCAGCCAGCACATGTAGAGAGCGCTCGACACCGTCCCCTTTCTGGCCAAAGGCATGCTCCTGAGAAGGGAAATATCACAGAAAATACAGAAAAAAATACATTTATTATGATTTAATTTGGTTTTTAGAAACCTGGATCTGCTGCAAGGATTCAGATTCAAACCAGTTGTCATGCAGTGATAACGTGTAACTACATTTACTCTACTTACACTACAGGTAAATTGAATTTAAAATTGAAATGATAAAATGATATTGGCATGAAACTTCCCCAGTTGATTACTGACATTAAGATGCTACAAGTTTTCTAAAGTTGAATGTTTAAATATGCAATATTCTGCTTTTACATTAATGCTTGAGGAATAATAATATAATTATATAATATTTAATAGTATAACAGTCACAGGGGATATTTTTATACTTTTAAAACTTTAACAAACTTATATTTTCATGAATTTTCTGAAGGAACATTTTCACTTTACTTGAGTATTTTTACTACAGTTTTTACTACAGTTACTTCAGTAAAGGGTCTGACATTGAATGTGAAGACAAAGATAAAGACAATCATCAGTAAACAAGAATGTAGAGTTCATACATGACGATGAGCTTCGCCATGCTGGAATGTTCCTTCAGCAGCTCGTTCAGTCGGATCTGGCGGTTGCTCTGAAAGTCACAAACAGCATGTTGACACGTTAACATTTCCTTTTTAAACAGCTCTAACATCACGGTAACACTTCAGCTGAGCACTGTGATTGGTCAGAGTTGTGTCTGCAGTGTGTAGGCGGACCTTGGCCTTGTAGAGCTCCAGTTCGTTGTCAGTGATCCTCCAGGGCTCCTGGGCCTTCAGCCTCTCTGCCTCCTCCTGTTCCATGTCGTCTTCCTTCAGCCTGTACGGCTCGATCAGCTCCTTAAAGCTCAGCTTACTGCACAACCACACAGACACGCCACTTGATATCACAACACGTCACCTTCCTGAAATAATGGCCTAAGTCATTTTTTCAGGTTTTTCAGAAAACACAAAAAAAATATCTTAAATAAAACTTTAAATATCCTCGTCATTTGTGCTGAAAATCTTACTATAACGCCCTTCACATCATCATGTAGACTCACTGAATGCAAATCAATCACGATCAACCAAAGTGAGCCGAGGCCGACTCCATCTGAGGTCGTACCTGTGTTTCTTGGGTTTGGTGTTGATGTCTCCGAGGACGTTGATGTCAGAGAAGTCGATCCTGAACCTGCTGAGCAGCGTGGCCATGCTGATGGGACACACACACACACAATAATCAACATACTTGAATGTACTGTGTATATGAAGTGTAAACAAGATGATAGCTGATTTAACTCACGCTCGTCGGTCGTGGTCGATGCGGTTGATTTTCCCGCCGATGAAGACTCGGATCCTGCAGTCGCCCCACTTGCTCCCGTTGGTCAGCAGAAAGGGGATCAGCAGAGTCAGACCTGCACACACAAACATACACAAACACACTTTAGTATGAGAAGCCACCTAGGTCAAAATTGAATACTACACTTGGACATACATATATACTTCACTTGCACATACAGTACATATATACTGGTACTTAACACTTGCACATACATATATACTTCACTTGCACATACATACGGTATATACTGTACTTCACTTGCGCATACATATATACTTTACTTGCGCATACATGGATGCAGACAATGCAAAATGAAGTCGAAAAGTACAAAACTTACCACATGATACTTCTGTATTTTTCAACCTGGATCCTATTCCCCCATGTTTTTTGTGTCTAAGTGACTAATGGGACTAATGGGAATTGAGCGAGAGCGCTGCAGCCGGCAGCTGCTAAACGGGCTGCAAAGTAACCAACAACATCAAGTAACCTGTCACGTGATTTCATAACGAGAATTCTCCTCTCCTCCTTATAGGATCCTCTCCCATAAAGTTGTCAGTCACTTATAATAACAACCTGAACCTGTCAGTGGCAAAAACAAGCAGTTCTAGTGGACGTAACGTTACATTGACGCTGTGCAATTGCCCTTGCTGCCTGGCGGCTGCAGCACTTTGTCTCAATACTGGACCAATTAAAAACATTGTTGCCTCCACCAGTCACTTACACACAAAACATGTTACAGGTTAAAGAAAAGATAAGTTTCCCTTTAAAACTTAAGTTTTGAAACATGTTTTAAATTAGTAAGAGGTAAACTTTGGTGTGCAGCAAGCCTTCGTCTTTGGATTAGACTGATTAAAAACTGACCTCCGTCATCAAACAACCACCAGACATCTATGGTTCCTTTGCCCTGCTTCTTCTTGAACTGCTGGCTGGTCTCCAGCAGACGCTGGTCGGTCAGACTCAGAGGAGACTTGGTCTCTGTTGCAGGTGATATGATACAACACAAGGTGAGGTTAAAGAAACTCTCTGGCAGATGAAAAGTGTCAAATGAGAAGATGAATGTTTGTCAGTCTTTCGGAGTCTTGACTTAAACATCACACCACGCCACTGCTTAAGACGCTGCACTGGCTACCTGTATCTTTTAGAATTGATTTTAAAGTTATTTTACTTGTTTATAAAGCTTTAAGTGACCTCTCACCTCCATACATCAGTCCTTTTCTTGCATTTTATGTTCCAGCCAGATCACTAAGGTCCTTCACTGCTTTTCTTTTCAATGTTCCTTACGTGTCCCATAAAAGTACCAGGGAAAGTGCATTCTGTTTTTACACCTCTGCTTTTTAAACTGTGGAACTCACTGCCTTTGGATATTAAAATGGCAAGCTCTCTCTGTATTTAAAAAAATAAAAACTAAAATAGTATCTTTTTAATTTGGCTTTTGATTTGGGGTGATGCTAGTGCATTATTTTAGCGTTAAAAATTGTTTTTAAACCATTTTTTAAACCTGGTGTTTGATTTTATTTTGTTGGTTTTAACATTTGACAAGTGTCTTATTGTTGTAATTTTTAGTCTTGCTTTTTTTCCCCTCATCTGTGTTTTAATTTTGTTATTTTTGTTATTTTTGTGATGTTGTTCTGTGAAGCACTTGGGGCTGCATGTATGCATGAAAGGTGCTATATAAATACATTTTAAAAAGTTAAAGATAAAGTTTGTGCTGCTGGACCTATCTCGTGCAGGGATAAAGATAGTCTTGCATTGCCAGTCCTTCCTCCACAGCGCTGCGAAGGAGGGTCTGGCCAGCGTTTGGGGATGGAAGAAAAACGTGCTCTGGTTTATTGGCATTTCTTTAAACCAATCACAAATGTCTTAGGCGGTGCTAAGCGCCGGACGGATAAAGAAACGGAAGGTAACGGACATCCGCCCGAAAAGAAGGACATCCAGCGGAAGTGGAATGTCATTGATATAGACTAGGATAAAGATTAGCTGGTATAAACTGTGATGTGAAGGCTATGACTAGAGGAGTGTTCATGTTGGCCTGTGCCATGATGACTTTACCTAACATGATGAACGGGCTGCTCTGGTTGGTAGTGGTTTTTGGAGGACAGGAGTCCGACTCTAAGTTTTTATCCAGACTGACAGAAACCACCACCTCCTTACTGCCAATTGGGGGCTTCTCGTTGGACGACAGCAGCTCGTCTGCAGGGACAAACATGGAGACAGATGCAGTGTAGCAGTATACTGTAGGTAGACAGACAGATACTCAGAAGAAGACAGATGTACCTTGTCCCTGGATGTGAGAGATATCCAGTCCGTCCTGCAGTCGAAGGAGCACCACCCCAAACTGCAGGTCGAAAGCATCACTGCAATACAGAACACACAATCAAACCTTTCTGTCCGGCACAGGAAATCTGTTTTATAGATAGAATGTCAATTTATCCTACCAAGAAAAAAAGAAAATCTTCCAATTTGTGTGTGAATTTCTTCTTTAAAAAAAAAGAACACCTTACAATTACAATTCACACTTAATCATTTTTATTTTATATATTTAGCATGTCCACTTTAATAGACACCAAGACAATTTTCTAGGGTTGCCCTCGACTAAAGAAAATCTTAGTCGACTTAACACTACATGATTTTGTCGACTAGTCGATTAGTTGCTTTAATCGACACATCTGTAAATAAATGAGTTTCTCCACAAAGATTCAAGCATAAGAACCACTTTTTTACCAGATATGTGCTGATAAGTTTCTTCAATAGTCATTCAGCACAAAAAAGGATTTAAAAAATGACTAATCAACTAAAGAAATCTTAGTCGACTAAGACTAAAATCAGCGGTTAGTCGTCTAAGAGGGAGCAGGCCTACAATATTCAGCCTTCTTTTATTCTGAATTTGTTTTACATACATTTTAGGGACGGTATAGTCAAATGTTTTCCTTTATTTTGCACTCATTTACATCTCGACACCTCTGAGTACTGGTCTTTATTTCAAGTGGGAAAAAGAACTTAAAAGTCCAAACATCATTTTTTTCAATCAGTCAAAACTCCTTCATCCTTCAATCTAGATTTAATCAAGAGGATATACAACAGTTTTATGGGCATCTATATAAATAATACAGTATTTGTAAGTCATGTTTTTAAATTATAATAAAACAAGCTCCTCAATGTAACAGTGTATAAAAGAGACAATTTAACAAAAGTTCAGTTTTATCTTTATGCAACTTTTAGCACTCTGTGCTCAAATTATGCTCATTTTCAGGTTAATAATTGTATTTAGAGGTTGTACCAGGTTTATGTGGTTTAATTTTCCAAAAACACTATATTTTTGTTGAACTGCACATTTCTGCAGCTCCTCTTTTCACCCTGTGTGTTTTAGCTACAGAGTGAGACATCTCACTTATGTTCCATCTTTGTTGGGAGTCGCACGCTATAGCTAGATAAGCACTGCTAGCTAGTCAGAAGCAGAGTATGAGGGCGTGCCACGCTAGCAGCTAGGCGAGCATTATAACGTGTGTTACAAAGTGACGCACGTTCCTCTCGGAAGTAAAGGCTGGACTACAATAGAGCTGTTTGGAGCAGTTTGTGAACAGCAAAGAGTCCATCATGTTTTTTTAATCTTCCGTGTCCTCCTTGGCTGCTAGCAACTGCGATAATGGAAAGCTTGTATAATGTGGACGCGCCGACAGTGTTGTTGTCATTACTTAGAATTCCTCTTGGGGGAGAGAGAAACTACGCACTATAGCTTTAAGATTTCATGAAACATGGCACAAATCAAAGGAAAAAAAGAAAAGTACCTTTGGAAAATGTTAGAAGCTCATTTTAAAAAGACACATTAGTCCTTACTGTATAGTGTTGATGTAAACCTCCACATCTCTCATGTCTCCATCACTCCAGTTGTTCTTAAAACCCATAACCAAGGTGTTGGGCTTCAGACGACCCAAACCGACAGCCTGAACATCACAGAACACAGAAGTGACTATAATGATTTTTTTTTAATTGTTTTTTAATCAGAGAACAAAGTTATTTTTTTAATTTAACGAGAGAGGTCTGGTATAAAATAAAGCCAGGTGGGGTTTATATCCCCCCACTGCAAACACACTAGGAAAGCAAATCAACACAATCAAAACTGTAATAGACAACGTGGTATTAAAATGATTAAATAACAAGATGTACAGAAGAAAATTAAATAATCCTGACACAGAAAATAAAATCTAAGAAAGTAGGTGTGTGTAGTATTAATTAAATATGAGTAAATCAAATTTGTATTGAGTTACAAAAGGAAGCGTTTGCAGTAGTTTGGTTTATGGATCATTAATGTCTCTGCGTGGTTTGAATTTTGAAAGTGAAGAAGTACCAATAATGAAATTAAGATAACTGGATGAAAACCAGCTACACATTGAGATCAATTCATGAATTAATGAGATATCTACTTGATCAGCCCTGTCTCCTTAAAATTACATTCCCATACAACTAGTCTATATCAACGAAGTTTCATTTCCGGGATTGCTCCAGTGCCGCCTGAAATTCCATCGGATGTCCCTTCATTTCGGTCGGATGTCCGTTACCTTCTACTTTCTTTGTGTTGGCATTCTAAACTCTGATGGATTTAAATCCAGACAGCTAGCTAGACTACCTGTCCAATCTGAGTTTTCTGTTGCACAACTAAAACAACCTTTGAACGTACACATGTTCCACCAAAACAAGTTCCTTCCCGAGGCTATTTTGCAGAGGCACCGTGGCTCCGTCTGGTGCTTAGCACCGCCCAAGACGATGGTGATTGGTTTAAAGAATTTAAACCAGGAAGGATTGGTGGGTCGAAAAAACACAGGATTTTCACCCAGGAGACCGCTGTTTGTGTCCCGTGTGAAAGCAAAAGACAACATTGACTTGTAAGCCACGTAACATACTTAACTTACATCACGTACGTAAAATAGGCTACTTAAATTACGTAGAAACATACTAATTTTAACCCAAACCATCATCTTTTCCAAAACATAACCAAGTAGTGTAATGTAGTGTAATCCATGGCGAAACATTTTTCCTCAAAACATAATTGACGTTTTATGGGAACCTAATATTTTAGGAGACAGGGTTGACTTGATAGACCTAACAGACCATTGCTGGAGGTTTGGGAGTTTAATTTCCATCCAGGTGTTCATACCTGCATGAGGAACTGCGCCCCGTGCCTAAGGTTGTCAGAGAACACATGAGTGTAAAAGGCCTTGATCCGTTTCTTGTTGAGCCAGCGCTGACAGCGGGCGTGTTCCTGAGACAGCTCCTTCAAGTTTGGCCGACGGGTCACCTGAACGCAAGAAAGACACCGGCGATGACAGGAGAAGGCAAGGGAGAAGTTTGCAACCATGCAGAAAACGTTTCAGCGATGTTAATCTGTACGTACGGTCCTGACGTGAGCGCAGACCATGAGTCCGACGTTCTTGGTGAAAGAATTAACCAGTTGAAGCAGAGCAGGACGAGCGTTTGGATAACCAGCCATCACCAAACACTGCGGCCTGGAAATATGGATTTTACACACACTTAAAACAACAACCACTAAGAGTTTTGAAAGGACTTGCAGTTTTGTGTTTGATGGATATCACAGCGTGGTCTTGTCAAATCAAATTCAGGTAAAAAATCATTTTATAAGTGACTGTTTTTCTACTGGATTTCACATTTTGGAAAAGCTTTTTTTGTTTTCTGGGTTTTTTTTAAAAGCCTCCAAAGTTTGTTAAATTTTTCTACAATCTTAAGATAAGATAAACCTTTATTGATCGTACACGAAATTCGGTTGTTGCAGCAGCAGGACAGAAGTTTATACAGATAAATAGAAAAAGTGGCAGGATTTTTTATATTTTTTATAAAAGATGTATATAAAATTAAATAAAAATAAGTTCCACATTTGTTTTACTGTTAGTTACTACAAGTTTTCTGCTGGATGCTTTAATCTAAATTCAAAACATCAGATTTTTGGCATTAGGGGACTGAGTTGGTATCAGTTGCTGAGTTGGAATCACAGACCCAATCTGAAAGCTCGGGCTGACCTGAAGTTTTTAACGTGGTCCTCGACTCCAGTGAGGTTTATACAGTGGGTCAGAGCCTGGTTGTAAATCAGAGCCTGAGTGGACGAACCCCAGTTCACATCTACAGGAAACAGCACACACACACACACACACACACACACACACACACACACACAGACACACATAGTTAGAACAGTGTAGATGAAGGTATGATTGTTAAGTGTTTGTAAAGTGAAATAAAAAAAGGCAGTAGGTCATATAAGAGCCGGTTGGAGCAGTGCTTACCAGAATATTGTAACTACAGTATATAAATGATGTTTTCTGACTTTTGTCCGATCTTTGCTGTTTACATGTAATTGTGAAAAAGTGAAACAAGTGCAGAAACAAGTGGTCGGTATCTGATCAGTTTAACTGTTAGCAGCTAGCGAAGATAACATGTGGAATCATCGCGTTCTCACCAGGTTTCTTGTAGCTGACGTAGATGTAGAGGGCGAGGACGATGAGCAGAGTGACCAGAGCTGCCCACCAGTTGATGACAAACATCACCACACAGCACAGGACCGCCCCGGCAAGAGACACCCACATGTTGTAGTACTTGAAGCTGGGACGCCACCCTGTGGTGAGACACCAGGATAAAATAAAATAAAAAGAGCTACAGTATTAACAGGCCATGATACAAGAGCAAATGTTTTACAAAATCATTTCTATATTTTGCAGAAAAAAAACAATAGCAGAGGATAACCAGAATTATGGAGGCACAATATCTCATTGGTTGAATTAAACACAATTAGCCTGTCAGGCCTTTTTAAACTAACCATACAAGTAAGTTGGCATGTAAGAGGTTACCATTTTTTTTTACACTATTTTTTTATTTTTATTTATATAGCTGAAAATCACACATTTTTCACAGAGGGCTTTACAAACCACACATTTGACACCCTTCTGGCTTCATCCTGAAATTAATGAACAAATTAAAATGGCCGGTTAGCTAACTAACTTTAAGCTTTAAGAATTACATTATTTCCGGTTCAAGTTTTAATATACAACATAGACTATAAACATTGTTGGCAAACTTGGTCAGTTTGAGTCACTCCAAAAATAGTCGCGCAATGCCAGACCTACCCCCACAGCGCTGCGGAGGAGGGTCTGGCTAGTCCACACAGCATTCTGGGATGGGAGAAAAACGTGCTCTGGTTTATTGGCATTTCTTTATACCAATCACAATTGTCTTGGGTGGTGCTAATCGCCGAGCGGAGCCACGGGGCCGCTGCCAAATAGCCAATAGTCTCGGGAAGGAATACGCCAACCACTGTTTTATACAAAGTGAATGTGGGGGGGGGCAGCCCTGAGCTATCATTTTCTTGGTTGCGGTTGATCCGGCTAGCCAAATTTCGTCGGTGTAATTTGAGAATCATCATTAAGTAACAAAACAATCGGGTCAGTAGGAAGTCAACATCCTATCACATCAGATATTATTGATGTTGTTTTATTCCAAAACTCATGCACCTGTTCACACTCCCAGACCATGTGCAGGAAAGTTCCAGTTTGTTCAGGTTGGCAGAACGTGCAATAGGGAGCAGGAATGACTTTAGAGACAAAAATTCAGAGACCTTTTCAAGTCAACTCTAACGTCACTAGAACTCAATTCATGGCAAGTCTCTAATAAATCTCTTCATATATCAAGAGTGAATCAATGAAACGGCAACTTTAGTTTACAGAGCTTACCTGGAGAGTTGGCCAAAGAGGCGTGGAAGACAGAGAAGTTAATGAGAGCGTACGAGGCCAGGAAGAAGTTGGAGATGATGGGAGCGATGATGTTCAACTCCCCTAACACACACCGACAGAGAGGTTCAATATTCAAGAAGCTTTAGCTCAAAGAGTCAAAGGTAAAGTTTGTGTTTGGAGCCTACCAATGAGAATGAAGGCAAGGCCGATGCAGAAGGTCAGGACGTAACCACGGAGAGGCTCGTTGTTCTTCCCGTAACCCTTGGCAAAAACACCCAGCCCTGGATAGATGTTGTCCTTGCACAGAGCCTACAATGACAACTGCTTTTATTCATTCATTCATTTTATTTCATTTGTGAAGTTTATCATTTGTTAATTCACTTTTGAGAGACAGATATTTGACATCGGGCTCAATATAAAAAATACAGGCCTGTGTGATGCTAAAATTGAACCTATATGATCCTAATTTTGATCTACCAAAATATAAAGTGTACATTTTCATTCTTGATCTTGGAAACTGTTCTACTAGCTTCTTCCGGTGCCATTCACACACTTCAGTCAGTATTTTTCTTGCTGATGATGAAACTGATCTGTTCAGTTTATAGATATAGTTCTACATGTGTCTGTGTGATGTTGTTGTTGGTTATCTTGTGACAAATAAGATAAACTCTCTGACCTGGAAGACTTTGGGTGCGCTGACCAGCGAGGCTAGAGCCGAGGACAGAGTGGCTGAAAAAATCCCTGCAGAGATCAGAGGGCCGAAGCCCGACACCAGACTCATCACCTGGACAAAACACACACACACACACACACACACACAAACACCTTTAGGTTCACACTGACCAATTACAATCCATAATCCCCTTAATCCTTATCCTTTCAAGTCAACGCATACATTTGCAGCTGTAAAATATCTTACTAATATCAACAGTGCAGGTAGTTCAAGTTTACCAAAATGCAGCCTACAACTCCCCCACACCATTTGTTTGCAGTTACTGTACATAATATTGTTCTATAATTCTTTGTGAACAATATTTGTGTCTGGGACAGAATTTGTCACAATATCACGATCATTCGCTCCAGTCACAGCTTTTTCCAAATAGGGCAGCAATTATGAGATTTTGACCATTGTGGGGTCTGAAGCAGGCGTGAGTCAACGCACTGAGCTGAGACACAGTTAGCAAGAGTATAAGCAACTTGAAATTGTGTACATTTAGTTTTAGTACTTTATTGATAATTATGTTGTAGTATTTTATATTTTATACTCATCCTGTTTTGTACAGCAACTGCTGTACAACAGTTTCCCCCTGGATAAATAAAGTTCTTATCTTATCTTATCTTATGTTATTTTACTGTGCTGATGGGTGGGAAACAGCTAACCCAATGCTGCAGGTCAGTAAACAAGTTAAAACACTGTACTTTAAAAATAAATTATGGCAGTTCATTCTTGTTTGTTCCTTAAGCTTAACATAATATTTATATTACTGACTGAACTGGAGGCAGCTCTGTTCTCAAACATCAACACCTACCGACATTATGTGACGTCTGTTAGCGTGTGAGAGGATGAGAAACACACAGATGTTAGATTTACATTTACATCTGCTTTACTTAGACACCTTTTAGTGACAGAGCAGAACTTAAAATAAAGAATTATAATACTGTAAAACAAGTACAAATGTTTCTGTCTGTTGAGATTGCTGAATCTCAGACAGCAATATCAGTGTGTGTTTGTGTGTGTGTGTGTGTGTGTGTGTGTGTGTGTGTGTGTGTGTGTAGGTGGATGTTGTCAATGCTCTCATTCAGCTCTGGTTTCAACCAGCGAGAACCTTGTGACTCAAAACAACAGTCACTATTATGACTGCTGCACTTTGTTAGGGAACAGCTCCGTCTCACACACACACGCACACGCACACATGCACAAACGCACACGCACACACACACACACACACACACACACACACACACACACACACACAGAGCAGGCATATGACAGCATACAGAGAAACAGGATCAGAGCAGCAGTCTGACACGATTCACACTCATATTAAACAACCACAAAAGAATCTGCAGCTGTTTTTTAGTTAGAGTCTGTTAACACCAGTCAACAGGTATAACTCATACACCTGATTTCCATCTTCCATCACACACCACATGTTTGCTTGTTCTTGCCTTTGTCGTAGTTGTAACAAGTAAATAAGTTTATTGATAGAAGAACTATTGATTGACTATTAATAATTTGGTTAGTTAAATCAATTCTATTATACTTTAAAGAGCAGTTGTTTGTGATTATTTGTATATTATCTGTTATATTATATGTTGTAGTAACAGCTGGTTGAACAGGTCAGTGCTCGAATTTCACCCTTCCCGTCCACTTTATGAATATGAGATAAATTAATCAAATTAATTAAGATCTGTATTTTTCAAAGAGAACACCACCTATGTTTTCACAGCTCAGTTATTGGTCCCTGATTCAGGGTGGTGCCCCGTTTTGATTGTTTGTAAATTTGGTAAAGTAATGAATACACATATTCATAACTTTATTAATATTGATGAAACATCTTTGATAAATTGCCAATAATTGAATCTGTACCATCTTAATCCCCAACACTATAAAGAGTATAGTAGACAAAAACAGTCACAAATAAAGTTTGGGGAGACGGAAATCACGTTTGGACTGTTCTGCTACGAATGCTTTGTTTTTTGTGTAATGAGCACACTGAACCAAATTCCTAGCAACTTAGTTGCGTGGCATTAAACTATTGTATCTTGAATCTTGTCAATCCAAGTAGCGAATGTGATCTAACTGCTGCTTTTGTTGACTGTTGGTGTGTGTCGACGATGGGAAACGGGACAGTGTCGTATCCTGACACGACATCCCCGTCAATGTGACCGTCAATGTGTAGGCTTCCATAGAAACAATAGCTGTGGGTGTTTCAATGCACGTCACACTCTGCCAGTGTGTGTTGGCCCTTATGTAACACACATTCCTCAGGTTGTCTGAGTGTGTTGAGTGAAATAAGCAGTAAATGCCCCTCATCATATCATATCCACATTATCAAGTTTCCTGAGCAGCTGAGTGTGTGTCTGTTACCTGGAAGTCGTTCATCAGGCCGTACTGACAGCCCCCCTCCTTGCAGATGGAGAAGTCATAGCCCAGCGTGCAGGCGGCGTCGGTGCAGTTCACCGTGTCGCTCACTGTGTCGTTGTGGTCGCCGGTGGCGTCCCTGACAATGCAGGAGCCTGCAACACACACTCTTAATATTGTAACAACGGCAGAGCCGAATCATCACGGAGATTTCGTCAACCAACCTCTCTTTTGGTTTCTTAGGTTATGTTTTGGTTCTTTTCTTACTCTTATTTTTGCCTTAATTCGACTGTGAGCAACTGCAACTTAACAATTTCCCTGAGGGGATCAATAAGGTATTCTGATTCTGATTTGCATCCCCACAGAACCTTTTCCACTCATTAACACAGCATACTCACACACTACTGATTTGATCACAGATTTAAGTTTATTTTCTCTTTTTAATTTAATCAAAATTGAGCTTTATAGTTGCACCACATGTGTTCTCTGTCCTGAAGCCAGTTGAGTGCACATTCAAACGTGAAAACCGTAACTGATATTTCTACAAAACCATGAAAACATAACTCTAAGATATATCTCTTTATGTTTGCCAGATATTAGACT
Source organism: Perca schrenkii (assembly GCA_025617405.1). Classification (NCBI taxonomy): domain Eukaryota; kingdom Metazoa; phylum Chordata; class Actinopteri; order Perciformes; family Percidae; genus Perca; species Perca schrenkii. Next base: position 6,207,081 of record CM046791.1, on the reverse strand, counting down.
TCAACAGCACTTTCATATAATGTATTATAGGGTATGGAACAACATATAACAATAATTTAAAAGCATTTCATCACAGCTGTGCCTCAGTATTTCATGACAGCTGCTGTCAACAAGTCTATATGATTTTTAGCTAACTAGGAAAACTCAACAGAATAGAATGCATAATTGACAGAGTTACTTGGGTGTTAATCACAAGTGTGTACAGTAATATTACCTGCAGAGATGGTGACAGCCACGTAGGTGATTCCGGTGATGACGATGGCCAGCAAAGTACCTTTAGGAATCGCTGACTGAGGGTCCTAAAAAATGAGATATGATGAGATTCAAGTTTATTGTCTGCTCAGGAATATTAATACCAAGTAATCCATAAAGTATCTATATATTTATTAAAAATAATAATAAGCTTTTCATACAAAAAGAAGCAATACAATTTGCCTCGCAAAAGACATAAATACACAAAAATAACAGATGCAAGAAATATATTAGACTAAAGATTAGATTAAACTGCACTAAGGATTTTGAGTCAAATCAAAGAGTGATTAAAACATGAAATATAAAGTTAATGACAATTAATATTGTATTTGAAGGTTAAAATATAGTAAACGTTTCTATGTAAAGGCGTGTTTGTAAGTGAGGTGCACATTCTCAGCTCTGCAGGAAGACTGTTCCAGAGTCTGCAGCTGTATGAACCAAATGCAGTAGTGTGAGCATGGCATTGTTCTTTAAGTGGTAAAAGGCAATTCAAAAAAGACATTTTTGAGCCACTCAGGAATCAATGATTCCTAAAGTGCAATTTACAAGAGTGTCGACAGGGCTCAGGTCATCAGATGAAGTAAAGATATAAAGTGCCATGTTTGCAGATAATAGAGAAAGAATTGCAGCATGTACAAAAAGAAAAGAATGGGGCTTGGGACTGAACTTTAGGACTCGCCACAAGAAATATTTACTCATTCTGAGCATGAACTTCCCAAAGGAAACTACAGTAGATAGGCATTGGGAGAGTGCAGACCTTGAGCCCAAAACAAGTCTATAACTGTGGCAGAGATTGCAAGTTTAAAATCTCCTACCACTGAAATCACCCAACAGTGAATAAGTGTAACTGACCCCTGACTTCATGAAGAAAGATGAGAGCTACATCCCATCACTGGATGTCAGCAAAACAAGATTGTCAGCACAATTTCATGTTGTCTTGTTTAGAACTACTCCACATTTTCTTATCCCTTTAACCATCAATCATCTATGTTTAGATTGTCAAATACTACGCGATACGCAAAATGTGGCACTCACCGTGAGGTCCCCGGAGATGTTGGCTCCAGCCAGGATCCCCGTGGCTGCAGGGAAGAAAATGGCGAACATGGAGAAGAACGTCTCCTCCTCTCTGAAGTCTGGACCCAGGTTCTCTAAGAAGATGGCAGCTGTCGGAGGAGAGAGCCAAACCAGAGAAATATATACTTTTCATTTAAATTCTATCACTGCAAATGTTAGGTCAGCGACACTTTTGAATGGACCAAAAGTTTGGACAAAATGAATAAAGTGCAGACTGACTGTTGTAGCCGAAGAATCCTTTGGGCTCTTTGCTTTCTATGGCCATGAAGCTTCCTATGAAGTAGTTAGCGATGGCTGCCAGCAGGATCACCAGGAGGACAATCTGAGCCTGACAGACAAAGACAGAGAAAAAAAAGAGATAAGGAGGGGGGATATGAGTAAGGATATTTTTTATTTTGTCATTAATAGTAAGAACATTTTTTTCAAATCTACTTTACAACTGGAGAGAATCAATGATCAGGGTCTCATAGACAGATAGCACTATAAATGTTCACATTTTGATAATCCTATCTGTCAACGACAGGTGCCTTGAAGTTAGTAAATTGCACATAGCATGCTCATACGATACTTGCGCCTTAGCTATTGTCTGATTGGCTTATAGCAGGAACAAGAGAGCAGCAACAAGACACAGACTCTACAGCCATACTTAGGCACAGTGGTGCCAGCATGCTAACATGGGGGTCATCCTTATGTTCCCAGGGTCCCCTTATTGCAAGAATCTAATATGCAGTTCAAATTACAAAAGACTTAGGGGGATGGACATTTCAAGTGCAGTTTGAATGGTAAAAATCTGTTCAGCCGCTGTGAAGATATCCATGTCTAAAGTCAAGAAAAGTGTCTTTTCGCAAGTTTGAGGGCGTAAGTTTCAAGGAGTATTACATCAGAAGGCTGTGAGCTGTGGGGTGGGTGATTTCAACATATTGACCCAGGGAAACATACATTGCTCATTTGACCTAGGTAAAAAAGCATAACTAAGAACCTTTTTAAAAACCTTTTAAAAGGTCTACTTAATGTGTCATATTAAGAAGAAATTGAGCTGGGGAACATAGGACCCTGGGGACAGAGATACACCCCCCTAACATGCTTACAGAACCAATGCTAACATGTGGATGTTTAGCGGGTTTAATGTTTACCATGTTCACCATCTTAGTTTAGCGTGTAAGCATGCTAACATTTGCTTTTTAGCACTAAACACTAAGTACACCTGAAGCTGTTGGGAATGTGCTTCGTTCTGCAGGTATTTGGTCACAGACCATATTGGACAAATTCATATGTTGACCTGATGATGACGCTAGATGAAAAGTCAGAGGATCACCAGAATTATTACAATTCATCCTCTGGGGAACATTAATGTTTGTACAAAATGTCATCTTAATCCATCCCACAGATATAGAGATATTTCAGTCAAGACCAAAGGCTGTTTAGAGGCTGTAACGTCAACTGCAGAACCTCAACAGTTTACAATGAACATCTTGTGCCAGTCTTCCAAGATGTCAGCAGAGGATTTGGGGTGTCCACTGTTTTCTCTGTGATATTATTGGTTTGCAGACCTACCTTGGCTTCCCACTCCATCCCAGCTACAGAGATTCCCAGCAGCAGGATGACGGTTAGAGTCCCAACGATACGAATGTCATTTAGCTCATCAGTCATCAGAGCATCAACATCCTGCAACCAACAACCAAACGAGGAACAAGATCCCTGTCAGAATACAGAATCAGTGCTGACAGGGAGACGTTTGAATGGTCATACCAAAGTATTTCTTACATTAAGCATCTCCACGACTGTCTCTGCGAAGCCCACGACGTACATGGCCACAGCCACGGCGTTAGCAAAGGCAAAGATGAGACCTATGGAGCCTCCGAACTCCGGCCCCAGACTCCTGGAGATTAGGTAGTATGCTCCTCCTGGACAGCAGTGATACAAGGTATTAATCATTGTTTCGTCATAACTTTAGGGATTTAGTTTCTATCACAGGGACACTTTAATTTGAAGTATTCTGGTAAAGTAATCACTTTTAAAGGATGATGACTTACTGGAAACATTGGTAAATGTTTTGACTGAGCCTTAGTGCAGCTTTAGCTCTGAGTATTTCTTCAATAATTTTTGTGATCCTGTAGTTTGAACTGATTTAAGATACAATTCTAAACATGTTTTACTTGTCTGACAGTCGTTTGTTGAATGCTAAATTTTCACAGCCAGTTAGGGTTTTTTTAAAATGTATTTGGTTCTTCTTAAATAATAAGAATCCTCTGATAATTAATAAAGTCCCCTCACTAATCAGATAACATTTTCAAAATAAAAGCTTGTGTACAGTGGCTGTCTCACCTCCTCGAACGAAGCCATTGGTTGCTATAGCAGAGGTAGACAGACCAGTGATGGTGGTAACCAAAGTGGCCATCAGAATTATCACAATGGTCAGTCCTGTTACACACAAACAAATAAAACCAATCAAAAAAAACAGTGAAATTGCGAAAGATTTTAATAAGACAACTTTGATTAATCACATCATCTCCAGAGCGATCACAGTAGCCAACCATGTTAAACAGTTTAGTCTGTATATGTTTCAAGTTGCAATAAGTGTTTTTAGAATTTTAGCAAGCAATCTAACTCAACTTTTACAACATTACTCATACACAGGGAAATAGTAAGTTTTTGGGTTTTTTTTCAGCAGCGGATTAATCCACATTTGGTGCTCTAGTGAGTATTTGTGGCAGCAGAACGGTGTATGTGGGATTGAGTGAAAATAAACTACAGTGTGTGTGTTCGTGGTAATGAAGGAAGACGTCACCCAGTGCAACAGTGTGGCTCATTAATGTTTAAAAAAAAAGAAAATTGACATGATATGATATTTTATATATAGCACTTGTTAGTGGATACATTTGCTGTTGGTGTAGGTCTCTTCATGGAATTTTTTGATGAAGAAATATAGAGCCTTATCCTTTAAGTATAGCTGCCAAATAATGCATCTAATGAGAAAGGCTTCACTCTGATTGGCTGGTCTGGAGACAGGGAGAATCCTGAAGGTGGTTGAGCTCACACTTGGATTCTTTTCCTAAAGTCAAAGTTAAACTCAATGTATTTGCACCTACCGATTCCAGCCTGTCCCACAATCCAGGTCATTCGAATAAAGAGCATCACACCCCAGATATTCAGCATGCAGCGGATCTGCAACACACACACACACACACACACACACACACACACACACACACACACACACACACACACAAACAGACGGTTAATCTTGTGGGGACCAGCTTGAATGGAATGTGAGTCCCACAATGTGATTATTAAAACAACAGGATAAAACATTTATTTGAGATCATTATTATTATCAGATCACATTAAATATCACAGGCAGAAACAAATGAATGCTTCGTCCATGTACAGAACACTAACCAAGACTCCTTTGACCCAACCAAACTTGATAGTTCCTCCTTTCGCCTCCTTTGCCGCCAAGGCCGCCGCCGCCTCCTCAGCCGCTGATGGCTCCTCTCCATTGGCCAGACCGTCCTCAAAGGGCTCCTTACAACCAATCGCAGCCAAGAGGGAAAAGAGTGAAAGACAAAGAGACAGACAGGTGAGTAATAATGAAAGTCTCAAACTTGTGTTGGTTATGAAAAGTTGCATATATCATTATGAGTTCTAGGGCTGGGCGATATGGAGTAAATCAGATATCACGATATTCTTGACCAAATACCTTGATATCGATATTGAGGCGATATTCTAGGGTTGAAAATTGGTGCTTTAACAAAATATCTTCACACTTAGATTTTAGATAAACAATCATCAGTAATGTGGACATAATGTCTAAGTGGGGAAAAGGCAAATAATAGAACAGCTAGAACAGGCTGGTAAGTTCAGAAAAGTACATCACTTTACTGTAATGTAGCTTTTAAAACCAGGAAAAGACAACACTTATGTCATATCACGATATTACGATATCCAAAATCTAAGACGATATCTAGTCTCATATCACGATATTGATATAATATCGATATATTGCCCAGCCCTAATGAGTTCACTATAAAAATGTGGGTTTTTGACTGTTAAATTATAAGATGAATGTTGAATCAAAAAATGAAATAAATGTATGAAAAGTTTGCTCTGGTAACTTTTGATAGTCAGTTGCCACTTTTTGACACTTTAAAAGTGCTGATTTTCATTCATTAGTCACTTTACCTTCATTTAAGGGTGTTTAGGCTGTTCACATCCATTTACTGAATAGCTTACTGTAATAGCTGAGACTTGTTGGGCATGTATGAAATGTGTAAGCATCATACAATATAAATATCATAAGGACTATCATAAGAATTATTTGGACTATCATAACCCACAACAAATAACACAATCATGCCAACCACAGTCATGTTTATTGTATATACTGTATAATCACTTGTGTGTGACATTACCGTCAGAGTCTGGTGAACAATGTTTGGATTTTGCTTTTCCCCCTTCAGGAATAATTTTACAGAGAGCTTAAACATCATCCAATGTCCTGCTGTCACAATACTTTAACTGCTGCATTATCAATGTACAATGTATGTCTATGTTACAGCTACCTAGTTGTATCCGAGGAGTGGGAGCGTGGCAGGGGATGCCTGCAGGGTCATGAGAGGCAGCATTGTGTGGTGTGGTGTGGTGTGTGTGTGTGTGCGTGTGTGTGTGTTGGGGTCATGCCTCCAGTGATGTCACTGAGCCCACTCGGGGTCTCTCAGGTGGGAGTGAAGAAGGGAATGCTTTGCACACCTCTAAATACCTCACATAACTAAACTCATGAAAACAGGAGGAAGTACAGTGTGTTCAATCTTTAAATGACTGAAATGAAAAATGAGAAAGCAATAATTTGAAAGGACAGTATGCATAGTATGCACACTGTACACACTATGTACATCTATATACACACTATGTATATCTGTATAATAATCCTACGAGTGTTTGTGCTAGGCCTAGTGACATTTGCATACCTTACTTTAACAATGTTATTCGTTATAGGAACTTATCTGAGTAAAAATAAATAAAGAGTGCAAATGCCATTAACAATTGAGCCTACTTAATAATAATACATGTTTTGAAATTTTGGTATTGCTACGTTCAAACATCTGAATTGGATCCTACTGCAAGTTATTTTAAGAGGTTCTTTTAATGAATTGAATTGAATTGAATTGAATTGAATTTACTTTATCGAGTTCATCGTGCAGCTCCGACAGCGACGGTCTGATAAGTTTCTCCCCGAGAGTCGCAGCAGTGTGCCGGTAGAAGTCGATGTTGGGCACGGCGTCTATGGTGTTGTGTCCAAAAGTCCTCATGTAGTAGGTGTTGGAGTGGGAGTCGGACATGTGCGTATGTCCCGTGCCTGTCGAATGGAGGCTGACCGAGTCGCTTCTTGTCGTGTCCGGCTCGTGGAAGACATCAGGCGGGAGCCCGATGTCCATCGCGCTGCCCAGCGCCCCAAAATCCAGGAACCCCACCACCCTGGGCCGGCCTTTGGACTCCTCAGGAGGCTTGGAGCCATTGGTGGAGGCCGGGGCTGCAGGGGATGCCTCTGTCACCACATCCACCTGGAAGCGGCTCTGAGGGGAGCCGCCGCTCTTCAAGGACGGTTTCTGTCCCGACATGTCAGCCCGGATAGAAGCTAAACCCCGTCCAAAGAATGCACCGAGAGACAAACTGTTACCGTGAATAACCACCTGCTCCAAAACTGCCGGGGAGGTCCAGGCAGCAGGGTCGCAGCATTTAGTACCAAGCTGTCAGACTGAGGAAGAAGTCATAAAACTGGAGTCCAGATGAAACATTCAGATACAAAAGTTACACATAAACAGTCACTTACTCCTCTGTTAACTCTGGGTACTGGACGCGCCTGGACGCACTGCAAAGATCTGCGCGTAAAGGACACAAACTCTCTCTCTCTCTCTCTCTCTCTCTCTCTCTCTCTCTCTCTCTCTCTCCTTTACGCTGTCTCTTTCTCCCTCTCTATCTGTCCATCCATCCACGAGTTGGCGAGCGTATCGTCCCCTCAGATGGTGACTCAAACGGTTTATTGTCATCTCTCTCGTTCTCTCTCTCTCTCCTCTCTTTGGACTCTCGAGACATCCCAGGATGTCGGGAGCACGGTGGAGAGGAGGAGGAAGGAGAAGAAATGACGGATCGGTGTCCATTACGCACCAAACTTTGGCACGCGTCTAGGCGCATCCGAGTCGGGAGAAAAGGAGAAGCAGAGACAGAGAAGAGGACACTTGAAGTATTGAGAGAGGGACAGAACTTTTATCTCATAATAACCCTGGAACATGAAGCTGTTTGTATAGTGAACCAAAATGCCTGACAGCAGAACTGTCTTAGAGATAAAAAAAAAAAAAAAAGAAGCCAGAAGCTGCAGAAATGTCATAAAACACTTTATAAAACCATCAGAAATATAAACATTAACCTAATGTGTGTGTGTGTGTGTGTGTGTGTGTGTGTATGTGTGTGTGTGGAGAGAGAGAGCATAAAACAATGAGATTTGTCATCACTGGTGGTGACACACTGAGACATTCACACAGAGGCCTGGAGATGCAGCAGGGAGGTGAAGGGTGTGTGTGTGTGTGTGTGTGTGAGAGAGAGAGAGAGAGTGTGTGTGTGTGTGTGTGTGTGTGTGTGTGTGTGTGTGAGTGTGAGTGTGTGTGTGCGCGCGCGTGTGTGTGTGTGCCTGCATACATGCAGCAGCAGCATCGTTTGCATATAGGAAACAACAGCTGCTTTATCTGGAAAAAGTGCTTGATGCTGAAGCCAAACACTGAACAATAAATACAAAGACAGAATGACAGGAACCCATTTGACCAATTTAACCAGTTTAGCTTTATTCAATTTAAAAGTTAGAAATAGATCTTGTGAGGTGGAAGCACCATATCATCATCAAGATGTCACCGGTTTACAGCTATTTTACCAAGGTACTTTTGAGATACATTTGATGATGTTATAATGAAATGATAACTGTGCCACTTGAACAATTATAAACTTTTACAGTGTTTTACATAATCACTTAGTGATCTGTCTTCAGGTTTGGTAAAGCCGCCTGGTCGTCACCACAGAGCTGTTGTATCTGCGGGAGAGTTAAAAGATGTGACAACATTCAGAAATCATCAAAAATGTTAGCCTACAAAGTGTACAACCTTGTCTTTTTTTTTTTTCTTACGTGACCCGAACGCAGCATCAGTCTCCGGTTTGTTTTACCTGGAGAAGTGGGAGGAGTGATTAGCTGTCAGTCCTGTCCGACTGAGAGGAGCGGAGGAGGAGGATGATGAGGAGCTGGAGTCCTGACTGTGGCAGAGACGCTCCCGACCACAAAAACACAAGGACTCCTCAAGAGGGACCACGGGGATCTCTGCCAAAACTGCGTTCTGACACACACACACACACACACACACACACACACACACACACACACACACACACAATCCTTTTTGTGTAAAATGCCCTTACGCACGGTTTAGGCACCGATTTGCCCAGTGTATGTGACTGAACAGTTTGCAGTTTGTTTCCTTCACTGGTATCTACCTTCATCAGGATCCTCTGGTTCTTCATGTCCTGTTTCCATGGCATCACATACAGTTTGGGGATCATGGGATGTCGGGCTGAGAATGTTGGGATGTGGGAGCAGGGTCGCCTCCGAGTGAACATGAGAAGATAGTTCACTATGTCAGGTTTCCAACAAATGTCTTATCATGTCTTTTATCTCCTCTAACTTCAGGCTTGGGTTTCAGATTTTATTTCTTATTAACCGTATTACCTTATTAAACTAAGCAAAGTTTATATTACCTTATTAAACTAAGCAAAGTTTAAGTTTGTCAGCAGCTGGGGAAATGAAATGAGGACCAAAACTACTGTATGTGGAAAGTGATACATACATTTTCTTTTTCTCCTAAGTAAGGACAGGTGTTATTATCTGTTCATCCAAATTAACAAGAACATTAGCTCGCTCAAACGTTTCATAACGTAAGCTCTCACTGTACCTCAGTGTGTTTGTGTTCTCAATTTTAGAAACTGTCACATTTATATTTAGGAAAGGTCAAATTTGCTATTTGCTTCTGCTGAGCACGGTTCAGTGTTCAGTATAAAAATCATTACTCACTCGTGTTGGTGAGAGCTCCCTGCAGCATCAGCCATGTTTGTTGACTGCCAGGGTCGCCTTAGAAACCTCCCAGTGCATGGTGGGTAGAGGGTAGGCTTACAAGAGGAGACTTTGGGAATGAATCGCTGAAGTGATGGTTTTAACTGACTGTTTGGGCGCCCGGGTAGCTCACCTAGTAGAGCTCGCACCCATATATAGAGGTTTACTCCTCAGCCGCAGGTTCGGCTCTGACCTGTGTCCCTTTGCTGCATGTCATTCCCCCGTCTCTCTCCATTTGCATATCTTCAGCTGTCTTATAAAATAAAGGCCCAAAATGCCCAAAAAATAATCTAAACAACAACTGACTGACTAAGGTGTAATTTAAATTCTACTGCACATGATTAGCTCTTAAAAAAGGATTTCAATGTTTGAAAAACCCAGAAGGCACAAACTGGGGTTAACTAACTCCCATGTGACCTGAACACAGCATAAAAACAACAATAGGTAAATGACAGGTCAACAACTGACAGCACCTTAACAGAGAATGTGGCGTATACAATATAGCTGAGAGAAACAAAAAAAATGCAGAAACATTACAGCAAAAATATAACTTTATCCAACGGAGGAAAATCGGTGTATAGTTTCTATATTTACAGAATGAAATTACAGTCATTCATATCTCTGTAACAGTCAGCTTCATGATGTTTACACACAGTTACAGCTGCATGTAAATGTTCCAGTTGATGCATCAAAACATACAGTTAATTTACCCAGTAGAAACGTTCTGTGTAAGAATAGAAACTTCATTACTGTGCCATCCGGTGGTCAAATCAAGAATGACGCTGCGGCAGGCGGCCGTACAAGCTGCTGGGATTGTCTCATTTCTCTACAAATGAAAACGTCTGCATAAAACATCAAAATAATACACATACTAAGTTTAATTATGGTTGCTGTCCTATAAATTACTGTCAGTATCAATATGGGGGAAGCACTGGAAGCTGTAGTAAAATTGTTGAATGCACTTTCTGAATGCATCAGGGATTTTATTCAGAATGAATGACTACAATACATCTTGCAAAAATAGGGATACAACGCACAACCAAACAATGCAGGCGGGGAAATGTAAAAGATTAAAGGACCACGATGCTCACAGTGAAGCAACAATATGAAAAACTACAAGGTGGTTTGACCTGCTAGACAACTGACCAGCTTGTGTTGTGCTCAGCAGGGACATGGACGCAATGTATAAACCTGTGTCTTATGTTCACGTAAATGTGAAAGATAAGGACTATTTGAGTCCCCATAACGGCAGAGGTAGCAGCTAACGTCCTCCTCAATTGCACTGTAGGTTTTATGCTGTTTTCATTTTTATTTTAGAAATGAAGTACAGCTTGAAGACAGCATGAGATAAACATGAGGAAAACCCAGTTAAGGGTTATGAAGAGGGTTGAAGTCCTGCACTGGTTTTTAGTCTTAAATGGAATCATGTGGACAGAAATATGTCAGCCATGAAACTGGGCAAAAGTCAAAAGATAAATCCAGACCATAGAACACCACGTTGATCCCTTCAGATTTGCAATACTGTAAACAGAAGTGAGTTCAACGTGACCGAAAAACAGGTCAAAAACTTCTTCTTTAAACTTTAAAAATAAATACAGCAACATGAGCTGAACATAGGTTTTGTTCCACTGAGAAACAGATTTAAAGTACTGTTACTGCCTTCCAAAACTGCTATTTCTACTACATTTCGTCAGATGTACATCACGCAGATGCAGTGCTATTGTAATAATATTGTATACTATTGTATCATGTTTCAGCCAATGAAAAGTTAATCAGATTGGTCTGTAACTGCAGCTGGTAGTTACAGTATGTGCTGTTGCTGACCAGTGGTTCAACTTCCTCAGGGATGTAGAAGTGTATACTCCATGGGGTGTCAGTAGGCTACACTGTGACATCACTGCTGGACCTGGTTTACAGGTGAAACACTGGACCCTTCAACAGAATATAAAGTTTTTGTGCGTATCATTATTTTCAAGCCCTTTATGTTAATATATTAATACATCTCAGTATTGCCTGTTTATCTACCATAGTAAGCAACATATTTACAGTATATGTACAGAACTGTTTACAGCACAATATACTGGTTTCCAGTACATTCAGGCAGCTTCATCCAGCAGTCTCTGCAGGTTCTTCTGTACCTGAAAGAACAGATGTGTGTTATTTTTACTGTTGCTTCATTACATGAAATTAAATGCACATAAATATATCTGATGACCAGACCCAAAAAGAATCTGGGATTTTGTTTCTTCTTTTTAAAAACAATTGTTTTTAGTTGTTGTTTTTTATACAGAATGAAAATCTGCAAAATATAGCAAACTGTATTTTCTGCTTGGGGTAGAGATGTGTTAACTATTCTATTTTCTAGTTTTATTTTATTTTTTTTATCTGTTTAAAATCTGCGGGAAATCTGCGGAAAATGCTGCAGAATTCTGCGTCCGCAGATTCCGTGTGACCCTGCTGATGACTTGTCATTCACCATCCACCCACCATATGTCCTCAGACTTTCCCAACAGTCTCCTGAGTCCTACCTCTACCTGATAACCTGTTGCCCATTCCCCAATTACCCATCTCAACCTGCTCCCGGACAGGTTGTAAATAATGCTCTTTGCTTCCTAGCCATCTGACCCCAAATATGAATCTAATAGTACGTTCCATTTGTACTCGGATGTCAGATTTTCCATGGTCAAAGTTGGAAACACGGCCCCTGATCTCGGATTTCCGAACTTGGAACTCGGACAACTACGCAGTACCCCGAGCTCAAAATCCAACATGGATGCCCCATGCATCAACATTAGTGACAACTATTGTAACATACAGTTATTAGCACTACTATCTTAATTGTGTCTCGCTAAATAAGTCGTACACACAGTACTGTCCAACTTCTATCAGTGGACATGTTGTTACGCTGTTCATATGCACAAAAAAACATTTGGTACATGGTATTGCTAACAATGGCTAACCTGGCTAATGCTAACCCCATGTTGCCAGCTAGTAAGCCTGTTCCTCACCCTTTCCCCTAATACATTTCCTTTCATCCTACCTACTTGTCGTATGGAGTCTGTCTGCATTTGAGTCCTCGAAATGCATATAAATAATCACATTTCCAATTGATTAGACTCCTATTTTTCAAAATATAATATTTGCAACCAGGTTCAGTGGATTTCAAAGTGGACGAGTCAGTTACAAACTGATCCAATTTTGAGTCTGGATCCCTTTTTGCTGATGATACTGCACTTTATTAACACAATTTTAAACATGTCTGTTAGTTGCTGCTGTTTGTTTGTAAAGAGATGAAATTTTAATGTAGGTCAGACACACCGAGTAGAAAATGATTGATGACCGAGGACGAGCTCTTCTTACAGATAACATTGAAACTTATCTATAAACAGATCACTGACTATAAATGTTTGATTAACGGCAACAGATGCAAGCTGCAAGCTAGCATTGTTTCTGTTTCTGACACCAAGTGTGGTGTCACATGTCGATAAGGGGAAAACATCCCTACCACAAGTTTACCCGCTGTCAAATTTGTAGTAGTTGAGTTTAAAGTCTTTTTGTGGCCAAGTTTAACAAAGGACACTTTAACTGCATCACCATTGTGCAATAATTGGATTGTTAGGGCCTCAAACATTCATCATTAATTGATTTTTTCCCTCAACTTTTTGATGATATTTTCTTATGAAAAAAAGATTACTATGTACACAAATTAAAAAAAAACAATGGGACTATGGTAAAAACCAACCAATATTTATGGTTATAGAGAATGAATTCAACTGAATACGGAAAGTATACGATGAGTTCCAAGATATTTTAATCTTATTCACAGTCTTCCGAGCTTTTTTGTAAGCTGATCAAAAAAAAGCCTATTGGTTCAAAATATACTCCCACAAATCCCCAAATTTCTTCCCAGTTAAAGCTATAGTGCATAGTTTCTGTCACCCCCATGAGGAACACTAAGTAATGACAACAAATGGGCGCGTCCACATGACACAAGCCTTACGTGATGGCACACGCCGTTGCTCGTAGCCAAGGAGGACACGGAGGATTAAAAAAACATGATGGACTCTTCAGAAGAGGTAATTAGCTTCACTCGAGTTTCTGTGCGGGAAAGTCACCGGACGACACAATCTTCTGAACATAGCCATACTGAGAAATACAGAGAGAGTTGTGTGGAGCTGATAGTCTTAATTAGCTTTGCAGCAACTAATTTGGCAATGGCTTGAACATAACAGACGTTTATTAATATCAAAAAGTTACGCACTTAGGCTTTAACTGTTGATGTTTGGAAATATAAATTATCAACACGATTTGTTAGAATTTACTGACGTTAATGGGAACAAATTCAGGAATTTTTCTCTTAAATTTAACCTGGAGGGCACAGAAAGACGGACTGACCGACCTTCTCCAGCTTCATCAGGTTGATGGTCAGGAGTTCAGAGAAAAGCTCCGTTTTAACGTCACTTCCCCGCAGAAAGTCGTTTCTGGGGAAAATAAATATAAAATTCATTAAATAATAAAGATAACGAGCAAAATCATATCATGTTATACTTTACAGTAACCAGGATCTGATTTATAACATTGTGTATGTGATCCCAAAAGTCGCATTTAGACAAGCGTAACCACAGCGTCTTTCTCAACAGTATGTACGTGGCTCACTTCATATGTTTAGATAAGACAGTACTTAAAAAATAACAACCTTATATTTTTTTTTCTTTATTTAATATTTCAGTTTTTAAGCTGTCTTTAACTAACACATCCCAGATGCTAGCGTGACATCATGATGTATATAGTAACCTATTTGTATATTATGTATGTATATTATTTGTAAGGCTAATTATATACTGTATGCATATATTCCTACTGTTTCTTTTGCTGCTGTGACACTTCCGTTTCCCCCTTGTAAAATAAAAAAATATCTTATATAAGTGATGAATTGGTCCCAACCTTGGAAGATCTACATTTCTCCTACATTTCCAGCTATTTTTCAAGTTAAGAGACTGACGGGTAACTAAGGTGTTTCAACAAGTAGGAACATAAATTATATTTTCTCGAACTCTTTCAATTCAGTTTGTATAATCTCATGTTTTCCAGGACTTTTTGGTTGTGAACTCACTCGTGGTGGGTGAACTCGGCGACGGAGCCGAGCGTCATCAGTCTCTGCTCCAACGAGATGATCTTAAAGGCCAGGTAACAGGAAGACAAGACCAGGACACACACTCTGAGGAAACACACACACACACACACAATCATTCAATGGAGAAAGGATTGCTCTACAGATAAAAAGAAACTTTAGACAAGTGAGAGAAGTGAGTGAACGTATGAGTAAAAATAGTTCAAAAAACAAATGGAGGCTGAATTTGCTAAATGTTTAATTGAATAATTTCATGAATGAATGGCTGAATAATTACACAGTTGGATGAACAAGTGGACAGATGAATGAATAGGATGAATCCTTGGATTCTTGGACTCACAGTAACAGGTAGATGAACAGCAGAGTGTTGAGAGAAACTGGTTTCAGAGTCCGGCTGTCAATCACCAGCCCTGAGCCTGACAACAGAAACAATTTTGAAAAAGAAAAAATCGGATTGTCATTTGTCAACAATTACAATACATTTGAAGGCATTCTGTACATTTGTTTTTTCACCTAATTGATAATCTGTATTGTTTATAGCTTGTTTTATTTGCGGTTTTTCCTACTTTGTGCAGCAACAACAACTTCCCTCGGGATAAATAGTTCTATCTCTTATCTTAATAACAACAAAAGAGTCATCAGCGAGGGAAATTAACTTTACCATCTCAAAATAATGATGCCTGGACTGTCAGATCAGGACATTTTGGAGGAATGTTAGATAAAAACTTCTAGTTTAGTGCTGCAACTAACGATTTTTTTTCATTCTCGATTAATCTGCTGATCATTTTCTCAATCGTTTGGTCAATAAAATGTAAAAAAATTGTGAAAGGAAAATAGTCCCTCCCAGTTTCTCAAAGTCCAAGGGAACGTCTTTTAATGTCCTGTTTTGTTCATGAAAAATTAATCTATTAACAGATTATCAAAATAGTTTGTGATTATTTTTCTGTCCGTCGACTAAACGATTAGTCGACTAATCGTTGCAGCGCTGAGTTATATAAAGTTGGAGGATTACAGACATATTGTACGGGCTCGTGCAGGTACTGCAGACAGGACAGCATTCCTACCAGGGTGGCGTGTGTCGTGTTGCTTTTTTTCTGAGCTCTGCTGGTTCTGCTGCTGGATCTTCACTTTTTGGTCTGGATGATCAGTTGAGGCCGCACTGTCTTTGTGCTTCAACACATCCAGGAACTCAGGAACGGGGAACTCTGCAGCGTTGGAGAGACAGGAAGCAGTGTGAATGGGAAAACCTGTCACTGGGAAACCTGCCTATGTCCTTGAGCATGACTCTGGCTTTGTTGTGGTTTTGCTGGTACATTAACTCCACAGCGTAATAAGACCCCATTTTCCTCCCCATTGTTAAACAGTGGGTCGTGTCCAGGTGCCACATTACATTACTCTATGCTTCATGTCTTCACTTGAGCTTTTCTCAGGTGTAATGAATGATCCTCAATGCCTACGGCAGCGATGAATGAAATAAAAAGCAGGGGGGGGGAAAATAAATAGTTTGCCTGGGAACCGGACAAATCTGCGAGCTCATGTTTTATATGCTATGGCAGATAGCTATAAGATAGGCAAGACAGCTTTATTTGTATAGCACATTTCAACAACAAGCCAATTTAAAGTGCTTTACATAAAATATTAAAAAGCAGGTAAAAACAATTATAACATTTGTTAAAGATAATATAAGGTTACACTTTACTTGAAGGTATCTACATAAGAGTGACATGACACTGTCATGAACGTGTCATAAACATTATAAACAAGTCGTAAACGTTTATGACATAACGCTTCTTTTAGTAAGTGTCATTTGGTTTTTGTCATGACAAGTTATGGTTAGAGTTAGGGTTAGGGTTCATGTGTCATGACTGTGTCACTCTTATCTTATCTTATCTTATCTTATCTTATGTAGATACCTTCAAGTAAAGTGTTTCTGAATATAAAAATAGAATAAGACAGGTATGAAATACAAGAATAAAAGTTTTGGTGCAGTGTAAGAAATTGAGAATAAGGTAACATCAAAAACAAGTCTTCGGCCTTGATTTAATAGAACTGAGAACGCTGCTTCTCCAAGTTTATACAGAAAGCAGACCTGTGAGGTCTGGGTGGTTCATAATGTAGCAGCAGATCAAAACTGTTCAGTGCAACAGTAGTGTTTTGAAATCCATTCGTTCAGAGACGGGAAGTCAGGCTAAAGACCTCAGAACTGGTGCGATGTGATCCACTTTCTAGGTCTTAGCGAGCACTTGAGCAGCAGCGTTCTGAATCTCCTGCAGCTGTCTAATTGATTTTTTAGGGAGACCTGTAAAGACAGTTACAGTAGTCGAGTCTACTGAAGATAAAGATAGAAAGCCTTCATTATCATTGTACAGTGTAGAAGAAAATGATGACCTAAGAGTTTTAGTTTATTCTTATCCTAATATTCTCTTTCCTGTTCATTGATCAAACTCCTACTCTTCTGTGAGATATTTCGACTGTGCTTGAACTATTTTACCTAATCAACTACCTTTAGATTTAAAGTCTATCTGCCTTTTCTCTAGCTTAGTTTTAGAGGAAGCATTTCACCTCGATCACTGAGTGAGACCTTTTGCCCAGGTTGGCCCAAAAGATATTCACACCTTTTGATTAGTTGGAGCAGACAGTATTGAGCCTATGCAAATCTGCTCAGACAGACTTGTGAGTTGAATGTCTTCACAGCTTTTGCTATTCTGTTGCTTTTTGTAACCGCAAATATAAAACTCTGGTCAGAGACTCAGTCTGGTCAGAGAGAATTCTACAGCTTCTTGTGAACTTCAGTCTCCACTGCGCAGCAATTAAAACTCATCTGACACCAGCCGCTGTATCGGACCTGAGAGAACTAATTTCTTTACAGTGAAATTAGAAGCACTACTCCAACTGCAATAAAAAGACATTCGTCCGCTGCTCAGCGCTACGTCACGTTTCATTGCTCTGATTGGTTGTAGGTCCATCCTGCTGTGTCCAAAAGCATCTTGGCCTACCGCCACTGATAACGTTCCCCTTGATCAAAAAAAAACTGAAAGGTTCAACACTAACTCGCATTTGTGATTTGGTCTGGCGATGTCAACAGCCCCTTCACAGAGTTAAACTTTGAAACTGGACAACACTGTATGTTTCTTATGTGAGCACAATCAGTGGAGGGAGGATACAGGGAGAGATGGAAGTGAAATACTGAAGGAAGAAAGGAAGAAAACTGAATTAAATAAAGAATAAAGACGGGAAGATTAAGCAGCATCCGAAGAGCAGATATCTGAGCACTGAATTAAATAAAGAATAAAGACGGGAAGATTAAGCAGCATCCGAAGCAGCAGATGTCTGAGCCCCTGTTTCTGCTGCTGTTTGTTAATTTAGTAAAAGCTGTTCACAGCGAGAGAGGAGTTTCACAAGTCATATTTGTGGATCCTCAAAAATAGGAGTTGTAATATGTGACTGCTACGCTGCTGCTGATTGGTTGGTCGGTTAGAGATACCTGCTATCTTGTCGTAGTCAGGGGTCTGGGAGTCCGAGCTGCTGCTCTCCTCCATCTCCTGTCTCTTCTTACTCAGTGCTAAGTCCAGATCACAGAAATCACCTGGAAAACTCTGCAGGAATCCACAGACACACAAACACACACAACATGTAGCCTAGTGGGTGAGTCACTTATTGAGCACCAGAAAAACAATTTTCAGTCCTCTTACATATATGTCAGCAGGAGGGATAAATAGATAGGTGAATGTCTAAAAAGAAAAAAAGAAAAGCTGAGCATTCAAAGAATGCCATCCAATTACCCTTGGATACAGTTTTTTTGGTTGTCTAAGACAAATATAACTATATGGAGTATGAATAGTTTGCAGTTCTTGCATTTCTCCTCTCTTCTCCATCTGCTAGCTCACCTCAATGGATTTTCCCACAGAGGATGTGTTTCTGAAATGCAGTTTTAGGTCCATAGTTTAATATACATTCCTCCATAAATCAAGTATTTTGTTTACTTGTTCACTTACCAGAGGGAAGTGAGGCGACTGAGGTGACCTCTGACCCCTGAAGCTGTTCTTCGCTGAGGAGGGGACGGGGCTGCTGCACGGACTCTTCTCCTGTACACATGTACAATCAGATGTAGTATTCTGTTATACAATAGAGTACATTTTCAATTTAAAAACAGCTGGTTGATATCACAAACATATTAAGTCCTTGCAATTTGACTTTCAGATCTGCAGTGATATTCCAAACCAGAAACAGTAAATTTCACATTGCTCATGTTGACAATCTTTGTTTTTTTTAAGAAAATGAGTAACTACTATAAGTGTTGGCGTGACAGAAAGGAATGCTAAATAGCTTTTTAAAGATGGTTTTAACAACCTTGAAGATATTAGGGTAAATTAAATGTCTGGATTTTAGGGGGTTAAAACCTTTTAGTCAAGTTAAGTCAAGTGCATCTGTTTTGTTACCTTTCACGGCAGATGGATTCTCGCAATATCACGAGATGACGCAAGAATAACTGGATGATTATCACATGAAGATCCATCTTGTCAGGCTTCAAGTAAATGCGTTTGTGTCGGAACATCCAGCCTACCAAACCAATCAGCGTCTGGCGAGGAGCTACTGGCAGCTACGGCCGTGGTTTATGTGTGTGACGGCCGCGACTGCTTGTCCAAAACAACTGTAGACGCAATAGACAGATGGTTCATCCAATCACCTTCCAGGTATTTTTTGAAAGTGCCTTGCCCTTTTACAAACAGTTTCCAATGACGGCTTCTCAGGTGGTTCTGTGCTAACAAACTATCTGGCTTCTCAGGTTGTCTGTTTTACCTAGTCTATATCTACGACGTTCCACTTCCGGTATTGCTCCATTGCTGACGGAAATTCCGTCGGATTTCACTCATTTAGGCCAGATATCAGTTGCCTTGGGCTTCCTTTGTGTTGGCATTTTAAACTGGTAGATTTCTGAGGACTATGGTTAACTGCTCCTCAGATCTTTGCAGAGTAAATCCAGACAGCTAGCTAGACTATCTGTCCAATCTGAGTTTTCTGTTGCACGATTAAAACAACTTTTGAACGTACACACGTTCCACCAAAACAAGTTCCTTCCCAAGACAAGCACCGCCCTAGACAATTGTGATTGTCAATTGTGAATGCCAATAAACCAGAGCACGTTTTTCTCCCATCCCGGAATGCTGTGTGGACTAGCCAGACCCTCCTCCACAGTGCTGTGGAGGAAGGTCTGGCAAAGCGAGACTAGGTTTGCCCAATATCACATCAAATGTCTGTGGTTTCTGACCATTGTCAGGTTTATGATTTTTATTCTTTCTCTTGAATGTTTGAATATGACATTCAAACTGCACATTTACTGGACTTTTCCTACTGCTGCTGATGTTTTTCACACTTGCAGACGAATTTTATCATTATTGTGTTATACCTCATTATTATATTCTTTGTAAACATGTGTAAAGTCCTTCATACAATAGACCAGTTGAGGCTAATGCAATTGCTATTTCGTTGTGCGTGTATAATGACAATAAGTTCTTGAATTCTTCAAAAAAGACTTTTTAAAAAACTAAGAAAAGCTCATGTGATTCTGATTTCATCATCATGTATCTCTGAGTTTACATGTTTGTGTTTGACAACACAAAAAAGGTCACAGAAATGTATTTTAAAATCAATAAAAAACATGGAAATAGTGTCTGTAATTGCATTTTGTGGGTTTCTACCTGGCAAGAACTGTCTAACAGAAAAAGATATGACTGCATGTGGGCAGTCTGTACCTCCAGGTGAAGACAGATGGACATCAAGAACTTGTAGGTGTTGTCTCTGGACATGAAGGACACAAAAACATACTGCAACAGAAAACACAAACGTTTTACTGTGTGACAGATATTTGAAGCTGACAGTGTTGACTGAGCAAAACTATTGGACCTGTTAAAAGCAGACACAAACACACAGATCATTAGATAAGCCCTGCTGGTTTGTTGTGTTGTTATGTTGGACAAAATACTTTAGATGTGAAAGGAGGAATGCATGTGTGAGCCGTAAAATGATGCTGAAGTGAGACTACGAGTCTTCCTTCTCACCCTGTCATTAGCGGTGGCGATCACCAGAGCGTTTGGCAGCAGGATGGCAGTTTTGGTTTTCTTGATGTGCGTGACGGACATCACCGGGATGGCGATCTGGGACGGACAAACAGCATGATGAACAGTCAGCCCAGCAGGGACTACTTTTTACATGCTGTTGCTACAGAAGCACTCATCCTGTGGGAAGTGGTCACACTGTCATTGAAACCTCATCAGTCAAAGAAATGGAATCCTGTGAGATGATTTAGTTTCACAGTATGAACAGAGACTGAGAGCAGGGAAATACTATTTCCTATAACATCTCTTTCAAACATAACAGTTGCTATAAATTATGTAAACTGTGCTGCCATGTTGGCCAGGACTCTCTTTTAGGCTTTTATATTGGGAAGGTAGAGAGGTCGAAGAGAAAGCTATCAGAACAAAGGATAGCGCTCTGACAAAGTGCTGAAATGTGAAAACAAGTATCAGCGCCTAAAAGCAGAGGAGCTGTCTATTTAACAGTGGTGCTGAAATGACTGCTGACTTTAACAAAAGGCATTTTTTGGTGCAATAACCTCAGGAGTGCAGTGGATTTAAAATGTAGTGAATGAAAAAAAGATTCTGTAAGTCATTATAATAAGAAACTTTCTCAATATAATGACTTAGGCCGGTAAGGCAGGTGGTTCTCCTTTTTTATTCTCGATTTTGAATAAAAAAGTGCGTAGTAGGCTACGCAAAAAAAAAACTGAGCTGCTTGCTGTGAAAAGTTGAGACAGATTTAACTTTTGGAGAAACACAACCCGACATTACTCTGCAGTGGCCAATCATGTAATCGGCGATCCGACTTGTCAGCTCGTTTTGAGGCGGTGTGAGAGTCCCGTAGCCTCGTGAGACCGTCCTGATCTCGCAAGCTCCAGTTTTCCACTCGCAGATCAGTCTGGCATCTTGAGATAGAGAAAATTTGGAGCCGTTAGCCAAACCACCGGGCCAATCAGCGTTGGTTTTGAGGCGGGTTAGGTGGTGATAGACAGATGGTTTATCCAATCAGCTAACCAGTATTTTCAGACAGCGGTCCGGGAACCTGAAATGGTGCCTTTTATTCCTAAATTCTCGTTACACAAACGGCAAATATCCTTTACCGACATGTTGCTTGCTTGCTGAGCTAACGAGCTATGCTTTGCCTGCAGCAGCAGGGGCGGGCTTGTGGTTATATTTTCATACGCTTCGTGGATCTGATTGGTTGATTTGGCCCGTCTATCACCAACATAGGTGATAGACAGATTGTTTATCCAATCAGCTAACCAGTATTTTCACCCCTTCCCAAAAGTTCTCCAACGGAAAGTTCCCAGATGGATATGCCGAGCAAATGCGAAACAATCCATCTGGCGGAGTCAGGTTAAGAGTCCCGTACAGTAAACAGGAAACATCACTGCCTCTATTGCTGCCACAAGAAAGTTTTAAAACACTATGAGGGAAAAAAAAAAGCGAAACTAAAGCACTTAACTGCCCAGGAGTTTGTGCAACAGCTGACTATTCCTTGCAACAAGCTCTAGCACAAAGCACTGTGTTCACCACAAACTGACATTAGTATGGAAAACTGCATTTTCGATATAAAGAAGACAGTACTTAAGAGAAACAGTAATCTCAGTTCACTGTACCTTTATGTCTTTGCCAAACACCTTGGAGTGGAAACAGATCCAGTGGTCAGAGACAAACATTCGTCCCTGGTAGAGGATGTCTTTCTGCAGAGCACAGGTGTAACCTGACAAACAGGTGAATAACATCAGCTTACTGAAGGGAACGCTTTATTTTTTTTAAATTATACTTTAATGGGGAAAAAGACAGAAACAACAAAAAAAGACACATTTGTATATTAAAAAGATTAAATTAACTTAAATCATTTACTTTCACTTTTTATTACATTTAGTCCTGTAATTCTGTTATAAGCATTAAAGGATATCTTAAAACCCATACTTTCATGGCAACATGTAACACTCAAATAGTTTTTGGTCACTGTGATTATTAGTCGTGTTCATACTGGCTGTGACAAGATCCCTTTCCAAAGCAATTTCATTAAATGTCCATGCACAAAATACATAATAAAGTTGAGCTAAAGCTATTAGACAAATCAAGTGGACATATTCCAAAGTAACAGTGTTTTTAGTATCTCTCTTTGTGCTTCCACAGTGTTTCCGTGCTGAGAGACAGTGAATTTAGTACTTAAAAGACTGCAACTTTGGAAGCTTTCCACCTGATTTGTCAAAGGTAAATTGTTGCTATCTATGTCAGTATTGTTTTAAGATAGTTAACCTATCCTTTAAATCATCACCTAGTGTTGACCAAAAATCTCTGCAGATATAAAATGTTCAGCTATGATGTAATCCCTCATCCAGTATTTAAGGTGGAGCGGAAAGTTGTGATCATTAAAGACTTACTCTGTCTCAGCTGTTCCTCTTTGCTGATCTCCTTAAATATTTTATGGTACTGGCAGTTGCCCTTCGAAAGCTGAAACACAACACACATGCACACACACACAATCCATAATGCACAGTGAAGTTTGCACATTGCTAAACAATGTAAATATTGATTGTAATGTTACAATTTTTCCTGGACTCAAGCAGTCGATATTTACTTTGACATTTTGTGGCATTAGAAAATAACCCTACACTACAGGCTAAAACCATTGTTTTTCATCATTTTGCTCTGGAAAATTTTGAGATTTGGGCCATTTTGTTTTCTAGTGGAAAGAAAACATCCAAAATACATTTATTTTATTTAACTTTGTCTATTTGTGTCTGTAGATTTATTCTAAGGGTATATATAGGCTATATGATACAAGGTATGGTATGCTAAGGTTTTGATTAGATATTGTGTCTGTACATTGTGGTTTCCAATAAAATTTTACAGAATTTTACAGTTCCAGTTTTAAAGTTCTTTTGATTTCTTCTTTTGCTTTGATATATTAGTTAAAAATGTGACGCTATTCAACGCAATGTAGGATTTGATCACCAGTTGTGTTAACATTAACGAAAGTAAAGGGTCAAATGATATGTGATATAACTCACTGTCTGAGATTTGTCCCCGTGCTGTAATGTTTATAGGTGTTATAAAATATGTATCAGAGTTGACTTAATGAACGCTCACCTGGCTGTAGTGAGACTTCTTCCTCTCTATCTTGGAGTCTAATTCTGGCTGGACCTGAGTCAGCAGAGAGTGGTCGAAGGTCTTTGATCTGCAGACAAACCGAAACCACACACACACGCACACACACACACACACATACACACACACACACACACACACACACAGTGGAATTATATCATAATATTATAGCTTATATTACTGTCTACTGCTCTGTGACCCTTTGTACTCTAATACATTTATATAACAATGTTTATTAAAGGTCACCAAATAAAATTACATAAATTAAATCAACAACCAACATTATAATGAACTGAAACAAAGAACAGTTACACTGCGGTTTACCTGACTAAACCTGGTTTCCTCCTGCCTGACAGCTCCTGTTGCTCAGGATCATTGGCCTGCTGCTCGTTGACCATCCTCTCAAATCTCTGACGCTCCTCCATGTTGTCTACATCGGAACTGCAGACAGCAAGAAAATAACATTCAGACAACACAACAAAAAAAACATCCAAGATATTTGATTTAGCAGCAACAGGCAGCCAGCAGGAGCAGCTACAGAGAGAAAGAGTGCGAGAGAGAGAGAGAGAGAGAGAGAGTAGGTTATGGTGGAATAAATGTACACTTTAGTATGGGTTTAAATCCATTTAACGACATATCTGACTAAATAAAAGGGGTGAGGCTATTTGCACCGCTGGTACAATTAGTAGTGTATACTATTTGTACCCTGGTACAATTAGAAGTGCTATTCGTACCCTGGTGAAATCAGAAATGAATGCTATTCGTACCCCGCCGGTGCACACAGCAATGTGTTCTATTAATACCCCGTCTGGTACAAATATCAATGTATGCTATTTGCACCCCTGTGCATTTACAGTACCTTGGCAAACATTTACAAACAGTTATCTATACTACTCATGTATTACACCTTTTTGGAATATTATCGCCCTTACATTCATACCCTAACCATAACCAATCCCACTCCTCTTGCCTAAACCAACCCAACCAGAGCAGGCATATTCATGAGTCTTCCCCTACCCCCCTCGCTGGCCCTGACTGGCGCAATTGCATGCAAATTATCTAATCCAAAATGTAAAAAATAAGATCACCTCACCAGGGAATCAAACTCCAGACCAAAGCTCAGTGTTCTAACCACTCACCTAGCAGTTCTTACTGGATGTCAAACAACTGTTTACCCTTTGGTGTCTTCAAGCCTTTGTTGCTAGGTAACCATAATGTATACAAAAAATAGGTAGGCTACTATGGTACTACCTAACAAACTAACGGTTGTATGCTTTCACTGAAGACAGAAAGCGCAACTGTAGTATCCATTTTCCGCTAGAAATTCAATTGTTATAAACTTCAGAGACAAAACTCTCCTAATAGGGCTTGGGCGCTGCGTTGCATTCTGGAACGTGGCGGCCATGTTGATGGCCTCGCGAATCTAAACATACAGCAATTTGAACGAGGAGAAGAAGCAGAGTTGGGAGAAAGAAAAGATAAAATGATGTTAAAATCCAGAAAAGGATGTGGAATTTACCGGGATACTTTAAATAGGGAAGCCAGGGACCGGTATGTGGACAAAATTGGCACTATTAAAGGTTTGGATCCCTATGAACTCCTAAACAATGATTGGAGCACCGACGACCATTCACGCATGTAATACTTTTAACTAGCTATGTGTTTCAAAAGTGTAGTTAGTAGCTGTCAACCCTCCCGTTTTTTCCAGGTTTCTTCGTATTTGAGGTCTTTTCCCGCTGTCTTCCCTTTTTAGTATTTTCCTGTAAAATATCCCGTATTTGAATACTCTCATAACATTAACGTTAGCCCTATTCACACGTTAGGTGTGAATAGCTCAGCTGTGTGGCCGAGGCCATTCGTACCGGGGGTGCAAATAGACACTCCGAAATAAAAGTCATAAAAACTCAACTGTATCTTTTTAAGTCCATGTTATTTCACACCACAGTCAGCATGTTTTGTTTTTTATATTTAAGAGATCTACTACAACCCAGACTGTCTATAAATGACTTCACTGGATCTGGAGAAACTGTATCAAGACATACGGTAATACCAATTATAGATATCAGGTTCCTTATTAGAGTGATACTAATACTAACATGGATGTTTAAAAAATCCAACAATTTATTTTCTTCCATTTATTAATTTGTAAGGACAACACACATTAAAGGAACACGCCGACTTATTGGGAATTTAGCTTATTCACCGTAACCCCCAGAGTTAGAAAAGTCGATACATATCCTTCTCATCTCAATGTGTGCTGTAAGGCTGTCTGACGGCTCCAGCGGCATCAGGCCAGCACAGAACATGCAGGTGAATGGTTCCAGACATCCTACTGCTCCAAATAAGTGACAAAATAACATATTGTGATTTGTAGAGTCACAGCGTGTACAAAAAAACAATGTAACATGAGACACAGCCATCTTCTAACCGTAAACAAACCGGGAACTATATTCTCAGGTGGAAGAATATAATACTTGGGCGGAATGATTTGCTTTGCAGCAAGCCTGTCTGAGAATATAGTTCCCGGTTGGTTTACGGTTAGAAGATGGCTGTGTCTCATGTTACATTGTTTTTTGTACACGCTGTGACTCTACAAATCACAACATGTAAATAGGAACATGTTGGCGTTATTTTGTCACTTTTGTCACAATTTGGAGCAGCAGGATTTCTGGAACCATTCACCTGCATGTTCTGTGATGGGCTGCTGCCGCTGGGGGCATCAGGCAGCGTTACAGTACACACGGAGATGAGAAGGGTATGGACGGACTTGTCTAACTCTTGGGGTTACGGTGAATAAGCTAAATTCCCAATAAGTCAGCGTGTTCCTTTAACATTTCTGTGGCAGCATTTCTGTAAATGTGCCCGAGTTCGCCAGCTGGCTATTATCAGGAACAAATTAAGCATTCTCAAGACAGAAGCAATGTTTTTGCCAGATAATATTATGTTTTAGCAGTTACTACTTAAATATGTTAAAGCTTGAATACCCTTGGGACAGCTTGGGACTTCTAAACTAGTTTATCTATTCTGAAACCAGTTTAAATTTTACTGTTATTTCCACTTGCCATATGTCTCTATTACTATATACCAATGTTTACACTGTTGAAATAAATGTCTTGGGTTCATTTCATAGTTACTAGGGTTAGGGTAGTTAGTTCTTAGGGTCTTTGTTTAGTCTCAGGTGTTTTGTAGGTTGTAAATGTGACTGTTTAAAGGTGCTCTAAGCGATGTCATGCGTTTTTTAGGCTTCAAATTTTTTGTCACATACAGCAGACATCTCCCCACGATCTGCGAGCTGCCTGTCCCCTGAACACACTGTAAAAAAAGCGGTCTCTGTAGACAGCCCAGGCTCCACAAACACCAACAAAAAACAATTGTGCCAACCTGCACCACCAAACATAACAAGTCTTGTTAGCAAGTCTTGTTAGCAAGTCTTCCAGCGTCTTCTAGCGTTCCAGCCAATAACCGACAAGAAGGATTTGGGGGTGGGGGTTGGGGGTTTAGTGCACGGAAGCACGGAAGGGAGGGAGAGGGGATGGGATGACGAGGAGATAGGGGCGAGCTAGCCTCATTTTGTTTGAAAATACATTGAAAGTCAACAAGAAGTGCCGTCACCCAACATCGCTTAGAGCACCTTTAACACACAAACTTTTCAAATCTAGACAACGTGTTCATTAAGACACATTTTAAATACTACTGTATCTTCTCCGGTCTGGGCCCCTATTCTCAAGCTTCAGATAGCTTATCAGGGAGTCCCATTTCACACATCTCCATTAGGTTTCGTGATTGTACTTGTATTTTAACTGTTTTGTAAATAAACTGAACTGAACATGCAGAGCAACAGGAAGCAGCAACACATTAGTACAGTAATACAGCAACGATATCCACTTTTCAGTACATCCAAACAGTACGAAGCAACAAAACACAGCCAATAAATAATCAATAAGGCATTAAAAAAAATACGAAAATCATCATGTTGATCTTGATAAATTGTTAAAAGATGCAGTTACAAGTGATAACAGTTCTTTAAATTTGATTCTTATTATATATTATATATTGAGTGTGACTTTATCACAAAATCAACCTGTCAGTGCTCTCTTGTGGACAAACTCTGTAACGGAGGAGACTCTGTTTCTAAATGACCTCAAGCATATCTTTGACATTTCTCTAACTTATTTCTGTTAATTGTCAACAGAATGTAAACACAGATCAGGATTATTATCTTTGATAAGAAAGAAAAAAAAAGCAGCCCATTTGAATAGCTCAAACCAGAAAAACATGTTTAGTTCCTTCTCAATAAACCAATTGATTAACTGAAGAGTTGTTCCAGCACTCATAGAGGTACTATTACTGCTATAACAACTACTACTTGAACTCATCGTACAACTGATGCCAGCATGCAAAAACTACTATTAGGCTACAACTACAACAACAACAACAACAAGTATTATTATTACCAATATATTGCTTTATATCTTTCCTTTGACTGTTTGCATTCACAAACTCACAGATCTCTGTCCTCATGCTTTGCAGTTCCTCGGTTACGCCTCCTGGCGTCTTCCTGCTGGTTCACACACTGTTCTGTCATCCTGCTCAACACCTTTTAAACTTTTACACAGACCAAACACCCGTCTGTCCTGTCTGCCTGTCTGTCTGTCTGTCTGTCTGTCTGTCCTGAACACGGAGAGGTGAACTGACCCTGCAGCCTGATCCTCTGCTACCTCACCTGCCTGTGGGAGTGTCTGCTGGGCCTCCTGGTTTCACATGTCACAGCCAATCAGACGGCAGGAGGGGGTGGGGTGTGTGTGTGTGTGTGTGTGTGTGTGTGTGAGAGAGAGCATTTAAACCTTTGATCAGTGACATTTTAGAGTAAAGTTACATTTTTGCTCTCTTCTACATTACTGTACAGTTTAAAATCTTAATATTTTCTTTTCTTCTGTCACATAAAATGTACACAATAGAACAATATGAGATATTTGGTGTCAGTGGCAACATGGTACGGTGGTTTCCCGGGCAGCTCTTTCTGGCTCAGTTTACATAGGAACAAACCGTTCTTCTCTTTTCTACCTGCACAAACAGGATGACATCTGATCTGTTCCCTTTGTTATCATAAACGTTTTATTGTGTAATTATTTTTACTGTTTAGACTGGTGTAATGCAGGACAAGAGGTCAGGTAGATAGAATACATGTTGCATCACTTTACACTGACAGCAGTGCAGTGAACCAATGCTTTTTTCATGGTAAAGAATACGATGAGCATGGAGTTTGTGTTGCAGGGAGAATCTGGTGATTTCATTTAACATCAGATATTATATTTGACACTGTAAGTAATTTCTGGTAAGTTTATACTGTAATACATGCTTCTGTATGTGTGAAAAAAACTGAAGGCCTAAAAGTGAATCAAAGTGTGTGTGTGTGTGTGTGTGTGTGTGTGTGTGTGTGTGTGTGTGTGTGTGTGTGTGTGTGTATGTGTGTGTGTGTGTGTGTGTAGGCCCTATGTGTGTG
This sequence comes from Perca schrenkii, assembly GCA_025617405.1. Classification (NCBI taxonomy): domain Eukaryota; kingdom Metazoa; phylum Chordata; class Actinopteri; order Perciformes; family Percidae; genus Perca; species Perca schrenkii. The sequence continues at coordinate 6,177,775 of CM046791.1, read as the reverse complement.
TGATATAGCTGAGGGTCACTGGGCCGCAATGACAGTCAACAAACATGTTATGAAGTTTCTGTCAGTGTTCTTTGTCTGTCAGTGTCCCTTTAGGATATACAGAAATACTATAAATGTATATTAGACACACACACATTGACATGAGTCTAACATTAAAGGAATAGTTCAACATTTTGAGAAATCACTTTCTTTCTGAGAGTGAAATGGTAAAATCTAGAAATCTCATGTCTGTGCTTTCAGTACAGAGCTGGAGTCAGAAAGTGGTTAGCCTATAGCTTAGCATTAAACACTGAAGGCTCTGGGAAACTGTGCTGCATTATTTCTTGTTAAACAACAGTTTGGGAACAGTCACTGTGTGCAGCTTTTAAAAACTATTCATCGATTCTAAATCTAAATTTAACCTTCACCTTTAGACCAAGCCTGAACTCTCAACCAGATAAAACTCGATCTGTGTTACTGTGATCACTTTCTTTTATCAAATATTTGTTTTGTCGCCAGGTCAATTTCTCTTCAAACTGGCACGCACACACAGACACAGACACACACACACACAAACACACACACACACACACACACAGTGTAAAGTTTTTTGTCAAATCTATTTGTTCACTTTCAACTTTCCTGATTCATTTTTTTTTCAGGTTTCTCATTTCCTTTGCTGTTTCAAAGCGAATATTTTATTTTCATTCCGCACAGTTTTTCATTTTTATTTGTCTCTGTTTTCTTTACACTGTTATTTAAAGTGACTATATGTAACTTTTTAATGTTTCTGAAGCTCTATCATTTTTTCATGCAATGGTCTTAAATGACCTGTAACAGCAAACGAGACTAACAGTGAAAAGAATGCTATTTTTATATAGTTTTTAGGGTAACACTTTAAGGTATCTACATAAGAGTGACATGACACAGTCATGACACATGAACCCTAAGTGTAACCATTTTTAGTAAGCCATCTGCCCCGGTCCGATTTTTCCCGTACAGTCACAGAATGATTTGCAGCAGGTACACGGCGCTACAGTAACACATTCTGATGGGTCACAGATTTTGGCTGAACACCAGAAAAGCGTGCTTTTACCTAACAGATGGATTGTAAAATATCTTGGCCGATGTAAAATAATATAAAATAAAATAAAGATTGCCCGATGTGGTTGTACGTCAGTAGCCAACATTAAATTACGTCCCCCATCCATTTAGCACAGACGTTTTATTCCTTTTACTCCGTGTTTGTGTTGGCCTACTATTTTCTTTTCCCTTGTCCCCCATCACGTTACATGTGTAAAGCGTCCGTGGGTTTCATGAATTGCGATATATGAATCTAAGTTATTACTACATTGGTTGCTACAACAATCTCTTAATGCTTTGGCTCGTAACACAGTGACAGTGATACCCGGTTTAGCTCACGAGACATCCAAAGTAGGCTAAGTTACATGCAACACTTGAAATGCAACGATGCATCTATAACTTATTATTTTATTGTAAATGAATGATTTTCTGTCCGAGCAAAACATTCATCGCAACTATATGACCTCCCGGTAATGCTAACTCATAGTGGGCAATACAGTTTATTACAGAGGCGTGGTAAAAACACTAACACTTTTGTCCAAAGTGGCCACTAGAATCAACACAAACCAAAAGTTACATAAAGCCACTTTAAGATGAAGATAAGACAAACCTTGTTTAAGCCCCAGAGGGAAAATTCAGGATTCATTCATTTACTACTTTGCAGACTATTAATCTGTGCTCCAAAGTCTGATTACGTGAATACTAATGAATATCTTGTTGTAGTACTTACAGTTATATCGCATTGGTGTTTATATTATATTTTTCCTTGAAATTCCAAATGCTACACCAGGATAATCTACTCTGGAAATAAAGTTGAAATGTAATTTACTTAAGTTGCTTGTGTTGATTTATATTAAGACTAGTGCAGTACCCATTGAAAATGTGCCTGTTTGGAACGAGCCGATTGCTTGGCCTGTGTTATTGCTGCTTGTTGAATTCCTAAAAAACAAATTGTACCCCAAAATGACTTATAGAAGGACCCCAAAGCACAATGCAACTCCACTGTATAGCCTACTACTGAATTACAGTGTAGGCTACATCTACATCAAAGGAAGACATTGTACTACTATATTTACCTGGCCGAGAACACAGCGGATTCAGAATGTAATCACAAAATATCACAATGACAATGTGGAGTAATCAGACATTAGCGTCATGGACACATGGCAGTGCGCTACCCATCCGGCCTCCCAATATGGCCACGCCAAAACCCGCCCTACGAAGCAGCTCGATTAATTGGGGTTAGGTATTGGACCTCGAGTGGTTAAGGTTAGGATAGCCAATTGGTCAGGGGATAGGACCTGAACAAATGGGGTTACGTTGCCTTGTGTAAGCATGGACGCCTGGCCAATAAATGCTATTGAAGGGTGGGTCTTGGCGTGGCCAGAGTGGGATTTGTAATACCGCATCCGGCCCGTTATGAGAGCTAATAAGCACATCTGCGTTCATCAACCACAAGAACCGGACCGTTTGTGTGTATCTGTGTGTGTGTGTGTGTGTATGTGTGTGTGTGTGTGCGTAGAGAGAGAGAGAGAGACGTTGTCTCGTGTCGTTTGATCATTAACGTAGTGCTACATATTTTTGTGGGCCTAAGGTGTATGTCAAATTTTAGCTGCCAAAGCTCCGCTGCTCTCTGTCTCTGGTCCTGCTCACTGCTCACTCAGTGAGCAGAGGGGGAGTGGCTAGAACGGCAAAAGCCAATGGGTGCTTCTTTTACCTATATATTTAACAATATCTTTTGCATGTATTATCCAAACAACGTCAAACTTGGCACTGCACTTACTCGTGCCCGTGGCAAGACACCTGTCAAGTTTGAAATCCATCGCACTAACGGTTCGAGAGATATGCGCATAACACCCACATACACACAGACAGACAGACGTTCCTGCAATTTATAGATAGATGTTGAGTCACCTGTATGCTGTGGTGGTGTGTAAACAGAGACCTTTGAAACACAAACACAAACTGGATGAACTGCAGCTCAGGATTTGCTGTCAGACCATTTGTCTGACAGGATATCTGCTTAAAACAAATATGCTCCTCAAGTTGGAAATGGAAATGCAATATTACATCCCTAGTACCCCCTTTCTGTAATTTCAGACAATATTGGAAATTCATTCAATATTTTTAGCTGCAGAAGGGGATCCTGGGAGAAGAATTTTGGGAAGCTCTGCTCTAACAGGACAGATGTTGATAGACGCTGTCTACTGAATTTATTTCTTTTTTGGCAGCAGGCGGAATTAGCTACAGGAACAGGCTACATTAGCTGCTACTACAACACCAACAAAACCTTTGACCGAAATGTTGCACTGTGGTTAATACAGGCGTCAGTTATTGACAGGAAGAAGGACGATATCTCAAGTCCTGCTGTTTCGATTCTGATAACTTTTTATTGACTCTGATAATGATATGCATGCAATGCTGAATTGACGGAAGGTTACAAACAACACACTCTGCAACACTCTCTTACAGTAACAGGCTTACGCTGTATAACTCTATTAAAAAAGAACATCTGCTGTTAGAAAGACATGATCTAGTCTTCAATCGTGAGACCAGTCTCACTTTAAAAAAGAAATTTAATTTCCAGAAACAAAACACTTGTTTAAAGGTAACAGAAGAAGAAGAAGCAAGTATTTAGCATGGATGGAAAGAAGACAGCTCCACCTAAAGAAACTTAACAGGGAATTTCTGGAAATGCCAAACACTAAACATCCAAAATGGAGACTTTCAGGCAATGCTGCCTGGAAGGCACTAGGATTAGGCAATGGTTATGGTTATGGTTATGGTCAGGGTTAGGGTTAAGGTTAGGGTTAGGTGCCTTGAAGTCAAAGGTCGCAGCGCTGCCTGGAAGGAGACGTTGGGGGCTTAAAACACCATCAAGCCAAAAATACACAATTTAGGAAAATAAATTTAAACGGATATGTCTCATTTTGCAAGTAAACCCTTCATGTTTTCTTACCGGTGATTTGCGGTTGTGTTGGCCGGAGCGCGGGAAGGTTTGGACATCATGCTCTTCCTTTTCAATCGAAACGAGTCGTCTGCGTTGAAGTTCTCCATCGCAGCGACAGAATCACTGGCTTACACTTTAACACAGCTTTTCTGAGCAGTCAGGAGTCCATGTTACATTGTTTGGGAATATTCTGTGTGTATGTGCTCCACTTCTTTTTTTCCCTCAAATATATACTGGAGGGGTCTTTCTTGACCCTTGCAAAATAAACATCATAAAACTGTCTGTGACTGTCTGTACATTGACTCTGTTTGTTTGGTGTCACGATAGTCATATAATGTACTGTAGACATTTCAGTGAACCCTCTTCCTCCTCTTACTGCTCCAAATCTCTTATCAGGGACTCTGTTCAATGACTGTGGTTTGTGCTCACTCTGAGGAACCCCTGACTGCAGGAGGGGGGGCACCGAATTTTGTAAAAATATATATTTTTTTGAAAGTTTCTTATTTCAAAAATTCAAATAAGTCTGAAAATATAAATGAATATGAATGGAAAATTCGAATAGCAAAGATCAATTGGCCTATTTGTAAAAAAGAAAATTGTTTACACATTGAAGATAAGCTTATGGTAGCCATACATTTAAGCTTAAGGAGTCACTGTGCCTTCCAGATGCATGTTTAACATTGAAACATGATGCATGAATAATATCCATGTTTATTTCATCCATATTGCCTAGTTTAATATGCAACTTAATTGTATACAGTATATGCGGTAGGGTGTTCCTACTCGGTCTCTTTTTCAGCTTAGGGGTTCCTGGCCTAAAATACGTTGAAGACCCCTGTTCTAAAGGTTTAATAAGACACACGAGGATATATACATGTTCTAACAATCGCTCCATTCACTTTGATGACGTGAGAGTAGATTGATAAGAAAGAGGCTCCATAGGAAAGGAGGACTAGTTCAAAGTTGGTTCACACAGATACAGCTTTAAGAAGGGAAATAGTGTTACAAGTTATGATAGAAATTAACTCGGATGAGAGAGGCTTTGTTCAGAGTTTTTACAGAATGGGATATATCCACAACAGATGCTTTAATCTCTGTGCATCCAATACCAGTGGATGCACAGATGGAATGTAGTTGGAATGTAACTAAGTACATTTACTCAAGTAATGTACTTAAGTACAATTTTGACATGCTTGTACTTTACTTGAATGTCCATTCTCTGCCACTTTATACTTTAAACTCCATCTCAGAGGAAAATATGAACTAACTTTAGTTAGTTACTTTTGAAATAAAGATATAAAATACGATATGCTTATATGCTATGATGCATTATATATTATGAATCTAGCCGGTAGAAGTATCTAAAATCCATCTATAAGGTTCAAAAAATGCTCTTACATTTATTTATTTACAACAACAACAACTTATGTTAATATAATATTCTATAACAATATAATTTTATTTTTAACACTTTTAAAAGAGTCATTCTGCACAATGAGTACATTTTGCTGATAATACAGTCCTTCCAGAAAAATGTGGAGTTTTGTTGTGATTGTTGCGGGCAAAAAACCTTGATTATGCGGCACGTTTTCTTAAAAAATGCAATGGAATATGCCGCATATTTATGGAAATTGTGGGAACTTGCAAAAATTGCGTGAACTTGCAAAAACTGCGGTTTGATGAAAAGAGAAAAAAAACACTGCTTTTTGATGACGTTCACATTGCGTAATTACATCACTTCATAACGTTCCCATTGCAGCAGGGGAAAATGACTGCCTATTGTGTGAAGAACACGCAACATTTTTCTACTTTCTTTTTTTGCAACGAAAATGCGGGGATTATGAAATCATGCAAGCCCCGCATATTTTGCGCGGAAATCGGCAATTTATGCGGCGAAAGTGCGGCATATTTGAAAAAATGCAGCCCCTGCAATAATATGCAGACTTTGGCTGATTATGCATTGAATTATGCGATCGCATAATTGCGTTTTTCTGGAGGGACTGATAATACTTTTAGTACTTTAACTTAAGTAATGTTTTGAATTCAGGCCCTTACTTAAAACAGTAAACTGTGAGACAGTAAAGTAAAGGATCTGATATACTTCATCCACCACGGTCCAATACAGAGATAGGTGAAGGATGTGTTTAAATAAAATGCTGGTTTGTGATATTATGATAATATCTTAAAGATCCAGTGTGTAACGTGTTTAGTTGTTCATTATGAAAAAAATGATGTTGCCCGTTCACAAACTTGTCCTTTTTCATGAATATTTACCTCCACCATCAATTCCAAGTATTCCTTTTGGCTTGAAATTTTACATTTGCATTCAGGGTAGATGCTCCATATAATAATACGTTAGACGGTAAGAGACATACAGGATATACTGCTCCGGCGTTCGCGTTTCCGCTGTCACATGATAAACTCACAGGCATTGCTAATGCTGCTAATGGGTATCGTAGCTTCCCGGCCCCGGCAACTTTGAAGAAGGAAACATGGAGGACCACACAAATTCAAAATCCAAATTTCAGGAACAGGAGTCTTCTTCTTCTTCGCCCAGAACAAGAAAAAGGAGATTGAAAAAAGCAAGAGACCGGCTTTTTGAAGCGTGAAGGCTACCGTAGCTGTAATACGTAGTTTGATCTGTGTGGCGCGAGAGAGTTGATTGTGATATATGATCTCAATGCTAGATGGGAGAAATTCCTACACATTAGACCTTTAAATTATGCTTGAAGGTGTGCATATATTTTTTGACCACATTTGTCGGTGTAACTGAAAATGTTTTTCCAATGACACACACCTTAGTCAGTTTGATCCCTTTGTACCTGATGGAGAACCAATTTGGGCTAAAATGTACTTTTCTTAGTGTATAAATTCTAATAAGAGCAGATGGCAGAGGTATGTGTCCTTAGAGAGATAGAATAAATGAGTTCCAAGCAAAAAACACTTCTGAATGCTGGCACAAAATACTGGCTCTGAGATTTTAAATATTGATATATACGTCTGCCTTCAAAACCCCACATTGGACATTTCAGAAATGAACTGTCAAGAGCTTCTGCCAAACCAATAACTTCCAATAAATTCCTGCATCTAATTCATTCACAACAAATGTCTCCCCCCTACAGCTGCAATACCACAGCTACTGTGTGTGTAGTCAATGTAATTTCTCCAGGATGTTAAGAGTTTAATATTCCAAATTTCTTTGTACTGAATGTGGGCTCTTGGTGTATTTATTGCATCACTATCACTCCTCATTTATCATATATATTCCCTTAGGTTACTCTGATAATGAATTCCTGTCTGTGTTGACTGCTCAGGTTTGCAAAACATTATTCCTTCGTCATAACCACACAGCCACAGAGAAAGGCAGGATTTCTTTGATTACATCTTCTTCACACCAACAGCAGTAACATTAATAATTTGTGGATGTATACACTTTTAATTCAGTTAGGTCAGTTTATTCTGCTTTTTCACTCTTTAATCTGTCTGTCTGAGAAGGTTTTAGTTTCTATTCTGTGAAGATCAGAGAAGATTAATCCACATATTATCTCAGACGTGTCTACAGGTTTACATATACTTCAGGTTATGCAACCCACAATATTTACATTTTATGATCCATATTGACATACTGTTTACATCTCCTTATAATATATTTATTACTACCTCTGGTTCTTTATATATAGCGTTGTTCGCCAATAACTGCTTCACTGTAATTGTTGTGCATATGACAATAAAGACACTTAAACTGGTATACTTTGTTTTTTGACATTGTGTATATTTTGGATTTGGACCTTATTGTTATTTTAATATTTTACATGTTCTCCCTTTCCTACTTTGTACTGCAACTGCTGCACATTTATGTCCCTGTAGGATAATACAATTCTATCTCATCTGTCATATGGGGCAAAGCCAGTGTGGTTTTAGTGGTACTGAGTAATTTAGAAATTAATAATAAAATAATATTTTAACTGTTATTTATCATTATTATACAATGTAAACGTGCTTTGATGCTTCCAATGTCAAGTGCTTACATGCTCAAAGCTTATTGGCTATAGCATCACAATGCAGCGGACCCATCACAATGCAGCGGGACCATATATGGTCCCGCTGCATTGTGATTGGCTGTTTGCCAGGTAGAGTTTTCGTCATTGGCTGGTAGTTGTCAGACGTTGTTTTTAAAGAAGATAATAAACTGCGGTCACGGTGAACGATGCGGATTATCTTGTACAGCACACATTATAAAGTATGTATTTTAAAGAAAAATGTAAAAAAAACACCTTGGTTCCTCCTAGCCGCAGGATATGTTATTAACCAAGCCTCTGATACATTTCTCAAATTTTACTTTGAGTGGTTCTCCATGAAAAAATGGCTAACTGCTAACACTAGCTAGCTTTTTATTTGCTTCCCTGTTTTATTCGGATTCGGGATGGTAACGTAAAAACGTTTTATTTCATTTTTTTATTTAACCTTTATTTAACCAGGTTAGTTAGTTAATAACTATATGGTTAAGAACAGGCTATAGGAAACCTTAAACATGTTTCTGAAAGGATTACCAAACATGAAAGGGACAAATGAAAAAACATAGCTAAAGTTAACTGCTCTCAGTCAAATCATCACACTTTGTAGGAAATGTGAAATAGTGCATAATGTTAAATTGTGTAATTTCCTGGTATTGTTGCTGCACCATTTTTTTCACCTAAAAACGCCACTGATTCTTATACTTTATTTTGAAAGGATGTTTAGATAAACTTAATTTTAAATGTTTGGACCTATTCTATTGATGTTCTTCTTCGTCATCTTTATCATCTGAAACATTTCAATAATCAGATAAGCCATTTCAAAATAAGCACAATACCCTCAGAAATTGGGTAGTGACTGCACACTTAGCTCTCGAATGTATGTTTAAGGATCCTTTATCAACATTCATCAGGCTTACAACAGCATTATTTCCTATAGTAATTTATAAAAGTGTTGAAATAGGAGCAAATATAGAATAGCCTGAGCACCGGTAATATAATTTCTACTGGATTATTATTGTTTAACTAAAATTAAGAGTACTGATACTGCTCACAGTAGGTGATTATAGGAATGTTGGAGACTACTAAAAATGTTGTCCTCATTGTTTGATATTGAAAAATAACCAGTAGGCTTATGTTATAGCTCCCCCTGTGACCAATCAGGGCCATTTCAAAGATCCAGGAAGGAGCAGCGGATTAGATGCATTAGTCCATTACATTTAGTGGACATGCAATCAGTTACACCTGAGTGGATGATTTAACAATGAAGCAAACGCTGCAGCGCCCCCTTGTGGCCAACCCCTGCAGGCCATTCTTCTCTGACAGGAATCCGATTCATTTTCTTTCAAAATCAAATTTGTGCCTTCTGAGATATTTGTCAAGCTATAGAAATGACGTAAAACATTGGATTCACTCTCTAAAATATTATTACAGAAAATTATTACAGATTTCTTTACTTTAGTTTTAGTGTTTCATTATTATGTTTTGAAAAACATTTCATTATTTTTATTTCAGATGGGACCTGGGGCTACATAATACCAAGCACCTCTTGTCTTTGTCAGAAATCCCCAGCTGTCATTCATCCTGTGTTGTAGTTTGTAATGGACCAGGCCTGATCCGGCAGCCTATAACAGACCTGCATGTGTCCACCTATAGCTCGGTGCTGTTTGCCACACTGCGGCGGGATGACAATGACTTGAATGCTGATTATTATGAAGATCGACAAAGGACACAAGGAAAGGAGGAGATGAACAGTTTCTTGAGAGCTGGGGAGAATGGAGGGCTGGTGACGGACTGCAGGGAGCTGTCACCCAACCACACCGCCTCCTCCTCCTCCTCCTCCTCCACCGCCTCCTCCATCTCCATCTCCATCACCTCCTCCTCCTCCAGCGCCGCTGGCTCAGCCGACAGACACGCGGCCCTGCCCTCGCTCCAGACCCGGGGACCTGTCGGCGGTGGCGGCGGCGGCAGCGGCGGGTCGGAGCCGAGGAGATCCGCTCTTAAACGCAGCCGAGCCGGCCGGGAGGGACGAGAAGAACCGGAGGCGGCGGATCTCTCAGCGGCTGCCGTTGCGGTGCGCGTCGGGGTCGGTAAACAGCAGCAGCAGCAGCGTCGGGAGGCTCAAGGACGCAGCGTTGGTGGAGGTGGAGAAGGTCCGGAGATGATTTCAGCGGTCAGCAGAGACGCGGGCGGCGGCAGGAGCGAGAGCAGCAACAACGGTGTCTCCGAAGTGACCACGGCCTCACCTGCGACATGCACCAAAGGCAAGGAGGAGAGGAAGGGGAAAAACGTGATCCGTGGCTGGAAGAGGGAGAGAGACAGGGACTCCGCCGCTCCTCCTGTCCGGACGAGGAAGGAGAAGCCCGGCGATGGCTCGTCTCCTCCTCCTCCCTCCCTCTTCCTCCCGTCGTCCGCCCTGCCCGAGCATCATCTGTGCCACGACGGCCCCGGACACTGCCACTGCGCCGCGCATGAACCTAGGATCATGGGAGATAATAGCAACATTAACAACGTAAACAATAACAATAATAGCGGGAGTAACGGCGGCGGTGCTGCCAATAAAACTGCGCTGGATTGTGGAGTTAAAAGCGGCGGCAGCGCTATTGTTGTCAGGCGGCAGCATGACGACACGCCGGCGGCCAAGAAACACAGAGGAGCCGAGAAGGTAAAGCAGCTTTTATTGTCTGGAGGCCAATAATAATAAAAAAAAAAAATCGACAACACAAAAACAAACACATCAGATGTCACCTCACACCTGCAGCTGCTTCATCATTATGTTAAACATCATGTTCACATTTTAAAGGCGGAAACCATTAAAATAAAAAGGATAGAAATGAAATAGTTTTGATATTCAGAGCACACACAGTCAGTCAGATGCAGGTGTGAAGGCCACAAAGACGCCCGTACAGCAGCAGACACACAGCAGGAATGTTGAAATGGATGGAGATTGAGGTGGAGGTGGAGGAGATGACCGCCTGCCTCCCTGCCACATGATATTTATTTCCTATTGTTGTTGCCCAGCTGGTGTCATTGTTCCCAGTCTCCCTGTCTGTCTGCTGATATTTACCAATGCTGATGTACAGGGATGGGATTTTTTTTTGGGGGGGGCTTTTTTTTTCTTTTGGAGGGGAGATTAAGAGAGAAGGAGGAGAAGGGAGGCAGCCGCAGCAGTGTGTCCTCCATCTCCATCCTATTCCTCCTCCTCCTTTCAGTAACATTTAATCTAGTCCTCCTTGTTTTTGCTGGAGATTAAAGGAGAGAGCAACTATTTACATGTGCAGCAGCGACTCAACAAAGGCTTGAGGGAATAAGAATGCTCCTCTTCTGTAAATGCTCTTTTTTTTTGTTACATCTGCACAGGCTTTGTTTGCTTATTTAATTTGGGAAAATACCCATCATGTCAAAATGGATCAGGTGTTAGAGTGCGGGTCAAAATGTTTTTAAATAAGACATAATTACTGCAGGTTGACAGGTCGCACTGCTGAGGTTTAACAAACTACTCTGAGCTCCATTTTCGAGTCGTTTTTAAGGGTCTTACAGGGATGTTGCCACTTGTGAAATCATTTTTGGGGGTTTAATAAGTCATCCGCATGAAAGACAAAGATGGAGGAAGATGGGTGGAGAGGTGAAGTGGGTAAAGAGATGTTTGATAGAGAGGGAGGAAATGGACGTGACAGCAGTGATAGGCTGGAAGAGTCAAAAAGAGATAGGGGAACAAAAAAAAAAAAAAAGGAAACCTATGAAGGATGTCCGGAAGGAGTTTTTTTGTTGTTGTTTTCTTTGTGTGAACGCAGGATTAGATGAGGCAGGAAAAACCGAAGCATCCTCCCTGCTGCTGGCAGATGCTGCTGACAGGAGGAACGCTGGCCTGCCCCAGCTGCTTTGTTTATTTGTTGATCTGAAGGATTCCCATTCGGCTGTGAAACACACACACACACACACACACACACACACACACACACATACACACACACACTCCACCTGAGCTCTGTAGTGACTGTAATTCATTCTCTGTCAACAGTAATCTGGGCTGCACTGAAGAGTTTAGTATCCTGTGATGGTTGCAGTGGAGCTTCAGAGGCGGTTACACCTTGAAACACTAAAATCTGACATTAAATTTGACATTAAAGGGATCATTTAAATCTTTTGAAGTGGGCTTGTATGAGGTACTTAGCCATAGTCAGTGTATTACCTAGATGGCTGTCGGCACGCCCCCATTTTAGAGAAGCAGACAGGAGTACCGACACGGAAGCTAAGCTGTGTGAGTTTTATTTGCTCTGGCAGACGCATCTGCCAGAGCAAATAAAACACAGGCTCGCAGATTTGGTTGGTTCCCTGGCTATATCATTTTGGTATCAGTACCAACATTTGAATCATGGGAGATACAAGCAACAAGACAGATACATACTACTTAGAGTTAAATTGCATTTTAAGGGTTTTGGAAAAATGCAACTCGTCCTGTAGGCTAATTATTTTTAAATAAAAGACGGACTATTCATTGTTCATTCATTTTTTGTCAAAGAGAGTGCTTGCAAAACTTGGCCACAATTTTTTTTTGTCTTCTTATAGACCTTCCTGATGGCAGACATTTTCCACCTGTCATGGAAAAAACAGTTCAGGTTCAACTAATGAACAGGTTATAAGTTAGATCAGCTCAGGTTTGTTGTTGTCAAGAAATGTTTAAATTATATCTCCTTGGGAAAGAAGCCTATTTAAGTCAACTGTCTGGTCAATGATTGGCAGTTCTCTCTCCATAGTCCCTGCAGGCATCAACATGAACCCTTCCTACAGCTGATTGGTTGAACGCACTGCTCGCTACACTGTCATGGTGGTCTTTGCTTCGGCCGAAAAAGTGTTTCATTATCACATTTCTTTTTAGTTAAACGCAATCCAAACTGCTGTCCACCTGCTCTGACATGCTCATGTCTGCACTCCTCTTCCTTTCCACGTACAAACTGAGTTGCTGAGTTGCTGTTGATCGAGGCTGAAGTTCGTAAACGTCACTTCTCATTTCGCACCTTGGTGTGAGCAGCTGGATGTGTTTTAATTATTCAAAACACTTCCATTTCTGTTTAAATTTTTACAGTTTTAGAGCTGTAACACCTTTGTGTAAGATTCAACTCAATCAGCTCAAGAATGTGAGATTTGATGATGCATTTAATTTAAATTGAATGGAAATTGGATTAAATAGTTACACCCCTGCTGACAGGAACAGAAGCGCTGAATTGTTACACAACGCTTACAATTGACATTCTAGTTACTACACAGAGCCGAATATGAAATATATTTTACAGATAAGGCAGAGGTCCTTGTGTCCTCAGTTAAAAGTGATGTCTTACAGCCTTTTTTGTGTCTACACAAATTAGGGCTGGGCAATATATCGATATTATATCGATGTCGTGATGATGAGACTAGATATCGTCTTAGATTTTAGATATCGTAATATGGCATAAGTGTTGTCTTTTCCTGGTTTTAAAGGCTGCATTACAGTAGAGTGATGTAATTTTCTGAACACACCAGACTGTTCTAGCTGTTCCATTATTTACCTTTAACCACATAGTTATTATATCAACACAACTGATGATTACGCATCAAAAATCTCATTGTGTGCATATTTTGTGAAAGCACCAATTGTCAGCCCTACAATATCACCACAATATCGATATATATCGAGGTATTTGGTCAAAAATATGGGGATATTTGATTTTCTCCATATTGCCCAGCTCTAACACAAATGGCGTTTCAGCCACATTCTTCAGTCCGTCTCATGCACATCTGATGGAATAGATCTGCTTATATTTTAGTCCTACAGCTGTCTCCTCAGGCTGTGTAATGTATTGTTTAATCTTTAAGTCTATTTTCTGCTTCCCGTCCTTGCAAAATGCCAAATTCTGACCTGCAGATGCTTTTTTGGGATCTCGTAAGCAGTAATGGTCCACAGGTATTTCACTCCCCACTCCTCCTGGTACCTGCAATAATGTGTTTTGGCTGTCCCGGGACACCCGGCTCCATGTCAGCGATAGATGGTTTAATTTCCCTCCATAAATGTTTTAATCTAACAACGTCATTGCTATGCGTCACTCTAAGCATAGTTGTTTATCAATTTGCGGCACTAATGTATGGCTTAAAAAAAAAAACTATAACATCCATAATTCATGTAAGCTACAGACATAACAGTGCCCGTCTGTGGGCAACACCAAAATTCTGTTTCCTAATGATCAGTATTTAATGTTTTATTTGGCTATAATACTACTCTAAGTCTGGTTTTGTCTTAGGGACAACTGCTAGTAATACAGGAAGGTCCCCTTGTCACATTAGGCACAGCAATGCTTAGAGTTAAATGTTAGCATACTGACATGCTGAATATATAATGTTCACCATGTTCACCATTTTGGAGTAGCGTGTTAGTATTCTAACATTTGGTAATTAATTAGCAGTAAACACGAAGTCCAGCTGAGGCTGATGGGAATGTCATTAGTTATGCAGGTATTTGGTAATAGACCAAAACTTATTGGACAAATCAAAATGTTGACCTGATGATGGCGCTAGATGAAAAGTCCGAGCTTCACCAAAGTTATTACAGTTCATCCTGAGGGGAAGATGAATGATGAGTCATATTACATGTTTCATTCAATAAGCTGCTGAGACAATTCACTTAAAACCACAAAAGTACACCTCATGATGGTGCTAGAGGAAAAGTCAGAGGATCACCAAAGTCAGTAGGCTTCAACCTCTGGGAACCATGAATGTCTGAACAAAATGTCATTACAATCCCACCAATAGTTGTTGAGATATTTCAGTCGGGGGCCAAAGTGGTGGGATGACCCATGACGCATTGTGAGTTGTGCTGCTAATGCTATCATGGCTAAAAATATACAAAGAAAAGATGTAAAGATCTTTAAAAAACAACTGAAATTATCAAGCTTCCATTTAAAATCTGATGCAGCCTCGTTGGCAGGAATAAAACGCAGTTCTTGTGCTGCTGAAACTCAGACTGCCATCTGCATGACAATAAGATGCACTTGGGTTGTTCTGTGAATGACAGCGGCTGCTCTGCTATCACTTCCTGTCTGTCAGCGTGGATCCCTGCAGGCGGGATGAGGATGAATCAACAAACGCAAATCCTGCTTCTGTTGGATCCGATTGGTTTATCATAAATTCTGATCACTTCACAAGAGCGTTGACATGCACGTCAATATCCGGTTATTCCTCAGGACTCTTGACTGGTTTTAACATCCTATCCCGTTTACTGGAACCGCGGGGAGCTCGCCTGACGGCTGCGTTGAGATGTTGTGAAACCAGCCTCTCGAGTCGTCCCGTTTTTACCTGATGGGGCTTTTAACAGGTTTTGCACAGGCTGGGTTTCCATGGTGACTATGACAGTGTTTAGTTTATTCAGGGAGAGTTGCGACCAGGGTGTGATGTCGCATGTAAACAGCTGATCCCAAGTAAGCAAGCATCAGGACGGAGAGTGATGAGGAGAGGTGCTCGTAGTGTTATAGCAGCATCACAGCTGTTATCATTCACCTCACCAGAATACAGAGGAGGAAGAAGTACTAAAAGTAGCAATACAACAGTGTAGAAATACTCTGTTACAAGTAGGGCTGCACACTATATTGTTTGTTTATCGTCATCGCAATATCAAGTGGCGCAATTAACACATCGCGATAGGCTGTGACATATCCAGATAGACACTCAAGAGATTTTTTTGTGTTAGTTGAAAGAGAATATCAGTAGAAAACTGTCATTCTTTTTTTAGTGGTGCCTTTTATGTTAATTCCAATGTTCAGTTTGTTCAATAAAATAATGCTGGAAATGATTTCCTTTCATTTGTTTTAAATTCAACAAGCAATTTGTTGTATTTTAGCAGACTATTGAAAGCAGCAGAAATGCAGAACTGAGTACACTTTAATATCTGTTTATTTATCGCAAGTAATATCGTAATTGCGATATTCAACAACGGTATCAGATATTGCACATTTTCCTCATATCGTGCAGCCCTAGGTACAAGCAGGGCTGTAGTACTCGAGTCCGGACTCGAGACGCTTTTCTGTTGTCTCGGACTCGTCTTGGACTCGTTGGTATTTGGCCTCGGACTTGTCTCGGACTCGGCCATTGGCCTCGTCGAATATTGTCGTTTGGCTTGACCGAGTCCAGCACTATATACTTTTGTTCTAAAATAACTTCCTCCTTCAAAACAAATCCATTGATGAAGTGCGCTTGTTCAGGAAACCGATATTAGTTTAACACAAAATGCATCTAGAACAAGCATCAAGACTGGTCGCCTGGCTGCATCATATACCTCAATCATCAGGTATCAATCATTTTCATTTTGGCCACAGACACAATGTCAGCGAGCACTTTGTACTATGAATTCTTCAGGACAAGTAATAAGTTCCAGAATGGTAACAAACTTTTTTTGGACTTGAACCTCTTTGGACTCGGTCTTGACTCGGTCTCGACTAGTCCCAGTCTTGAACTTGTCTTGGACTCGACAAAGGTGGACATGACTACGGCCCTGGGGTCTCATTTATAAAACTGTGTGTACGATCATTTCTAAAAGTGTATGGACGCCCATAAGCCAAAAATGGCGTACGCCAAAACAAAAATGATTTATAAAACCGTGCGTACGCGCACCTGTAAGCAATGCTCCCTTTATAAATCACAGATTACGATAGATTAAGTGTGCGTACATGAATCAGCCTCTTATCCCACCCTGTACACAGCCGTTTTTAACCATAAATAGTCAATGCAAAGCTCCTCATGAATGCTGATCAGTATGTTAATGACCCTGGCCGTTGTTCTTTTGTCTTTTGTAATAATACCCTCCAAAACGGCAGGCATTACGGCACTCAGGGACAGCATCGATATACCAGACCTATATGATAATATTTAACAGAACTTTATATTATATCCAAACAAGCCTTAGTGATAAAGTTGAAGATTATATATAATATTTATAAAAAAACACTTAGCTGTCTGCCACTTCCCTCTGGAAACAGCCGGTTGCCCCCAGAGTGACGGGGACCTGTATTTGGCCTGGGATGACCTGGGATGGCACGGTCCCGGCGTGTTTCCCTCTCTACTGGACTCAATTCAGTACATAGATCATCATCATGGTCCCTGAAGTCTTTTTCTCTCCTGATTCTTCAATTGGCGTAGTCCTCCTGCAGAGCCAGCAGTGCCATCATCATGATGTTGGTATGATGAATATTCATTTGGCAACATGGCATCATGACTTTGTGTAAACATACACACCACTTTCCTAAAGCCAAATGGCGTGTTATCTGTATGCATTGTGAGCTATCCACGTGTATTTCTATGCTGTATACAGACAAACATACACACCACCTGGCGTCGCCACAATACCTGTTATTGCGAAACGTGCCGTACTATCGCGAGAACGTCACACGCATGTAAAAAAGAAAAGAAAAAGGTGACCAAAGTCACACACTTAGGAAAAATAAAAAACGGTTGGGTTTAGGAAAGAAACATTGGGGAAACAAAAACATTTAACAAAAAGAAAAACCGGCTGAAAAATCGCCACATGCAGGACGCGCTCCCAGCTCTCCTGGGTAAAAGTCCTGTGTTTTACCCATTCACCACCACAACCAACCTCCTTCTTACACCCCTTCATACTACTCGCTATGGCGAAAATTCACACGTAATGTTGGTCAATGGCGGCCAAACGGCGTTGATAAACACGCTAAAAAGCAATTATGCGTCTTGATAACATGCCAAAATGGCATACGAATTGGCGTGTCATACATACGCCACTTTATGAGATCTGTCTGTAATTTGGGGCATTTTACTGACTATTTAAGGGCAATTATGGGCGTGACATGAAGCTGCCAAAGCTGCGCCACATTTAGAGTCGATTGTGATTTATAAAGGGAATCTGGCGTAGGACGTACGTGGGAATGGTTTTATAAATCCGGATATTTCTGTGCGTACTCACATCCTATGTTTCGTCTGTACGCCACTTCTGGCGCAAACTCGCTGCACAGTTTTATAAATGAGACCCCTGGTTACAAGTAAATCCTGCATTCAAATTTTTACTTTGGTAGAAACCCAAAAGTATGAGCATCAAGATGTACTTGACAATGAGGCAATTTATCAGGTAATTAAAATGGTTTTGTCTCTGTGTTTGCAAGCTCATGTCAAGTCATGTCGGTGAACAACAGCCTGGAGCGACGCTTGCTGAGCAGTGATGTAACAGAAATTATTTTGAGCCAAAGCTTCTCCCAATTTCACAGCTGAGGAAGGCAAGCTTTAATCTCTGCGGTAGTACTCAAAACATCAGATTCATATTCGTGAACACATTAAAAATAAAGAACAAAAACATGCTCGGAAACACAGATAAGTTCTTTATGCTGCAAATTTAAAATTATTATTTAAAGTTGTTGATTTTATGTTAAAATTCAGCTTCCCCAGATCTTTCAGGTGATACTTTCATCACAGGTTTCATTGATAATTCACCTTTCTCACGTTCGCCACATTACACTTATGTGTTAATGATGCTAAAAAGAAGAAAGAAAAAAATCCATGTTCATCACGCCTCTTAATTCAACATAGATTTACAGTGTGACAAAGACAGGGATGTTGTGAATTAAGTTTTTTTTTTTGTTCTTTTGGTTCAAAATATTCTTTATCCGGTAAATTCTTTATTCAAAATGATTTAATAAGCACTTAAAGGAATACGCCACCGTTTGTTGAGATAGTTCTTATCACGGTCTACCCTGGCTGTAGATAGGTGGGCCAACGCATTTTTTGTCTCAGTGCAAGTAATTAGGTTGTTTTTTTGTCTTTTGTTGGCTCACTTTTACTCACAACATGCTAACCGGCAACATAGGATTCCATTCACTACGCTAAGCTAACTAGCGGCGCCGCTGCCGGGGATGCACCGGACTAAAACAATGCATGCACAAAAAATGTATCCCTTTAATACGTAGTATGAAAAATAAAATGCAACCATAAATCTTTATGTTTATTAGCAGTTGTTTATCTTCTGGTGATGACAGGAGTTAATAGTGAAGCGTTCTTTTTCTGTAGCGTCTTATCATCAGACAAAAGGTCAGCGGCCCTCAGCGGGATTAAAACTCACCCCACACGTGTCCAGTCTGCACCTGATAGTCATCAGCACTTTGCTGTTGTTTATCCTTTCATATTCACTGAATTTTGCCTGGAGCGAACGTCAGTCAGCGTCGTGCACACAGTCTTTCCAAAAACACTCAACACTTTTTCTCAAGGCACAAAATGTCTGACTCCTGACTCTTCATGTGGATTTCTTAGCGGGGACAAACCAGCCGGGGATCTGACTCATGTCTGCTGAGAAGTCAGATCTGTCATGTGCAAAGACTTACATTTACAGCTGTTAGGCTGTGAGTCATACCCACAGAATTTAACAAGGAGTGAGCATTTTTAAAAGGGTCTGTACCTCTCTGTGTAAAACAATGACAAATGTCAATCACAGAGGTCAACAGTGACTAAAGAATTGCTCAATATGTGATCGTGCCAGACGAGAACATTGATATTTAAACATTTTATACAATATGTCATTCTCTGCCACTGAGGTTGTCTCAATCAAAACAATGACAAAAGTTGGAATTTGCCAATTTCACATGGAAAAGCACAATCATACGATTAACTGTCAAAGGTTGCCAATTAATTTTCAGTCTGCTAATTGATTAGTGATTCACGGTTTACCTCTAATAAAAACTCTCTCTGTTGAGGGAGGAAACTACAAACTAGTTGCATGTTGCAGAATCTGAACGCTGTGCTCGACATCATGTTGTTCATCAGAATTTGGCTTCTTCAAAAGTCAATGCTTAATAATCCACGAGCCACGTCACGGCTCGTCCCACAAGTGTGTCTGAAGCCGTTCACACAGCCGGGCAGAAATGAAACAGCGAAAAAACACGTGCTGTTGTATGTATCTGGCTGAATAACTTCAGTATTAGAAACAAGAGGTGTCTCAATCATCAATTTTACCTGAGATTTGTACATTGATTAGAATATTGTTGGAAGAGAGATGAACTTTTCAGCTCAGTTATTGATGGGAACTTGTCTCAAAAGGTGCTGCTTACCATGAGCTTTTGGGAGAATCCTGTTTTGAATTTAAAACCAGAATTAATGCTGCTTCTGACTTGACTCACAAATGAGTGAGCAGGATGTATTCAGGGTCATGCTTATTCCAGAGCGACTGAAGACCATTTTTTAATCCTTGAAGACATTTTTCTTGTATTTGACCTTGTTGGGAAATCTTTTTCCTTCATTTGCTTCCTCTTGCTAAAGAAGGAAAGCGTCAATTTAAAGCTCAGTGTAAAATCCAGCTTTAATGTCAGTGTTACAGCTAGGAGGTTAACTATACATCAATCTCGATCGATTTATATCGATTCAAAGAGCCAGGATCCAATATCATCGATGCAAAGTGAAAATATCGAAACATATACATACATACATACATGCATACATGCCCCTTAATTTAGATTCCTATTTTATATTATCTCTTGTTGTAGTTCCAAGAGACAACCTGTAGGGCTGAAAGTCACATAGTGTTGCTTTATAAAGAATAGTTTGTTTTTAATTTAAGTGTCTGGAAGAGCTTGGTAATAAAATTGTCAAATCATGTTTTAGTTGCTTTTTTCTATAACTGTGTTAAATGGGAATATGTATCGTCTCATATCAATCGCAGGCCCATATATTGAATCGAATCAAAATCATATCGTGACAGACTTTAAGATATCTGCCAATATCGTATCGTTGTCCAAAGAATTGATATAATATCGTATCGTGATAAAACCTGTGATTTACACCCCTAGTTACAGCACAGACTGTTGCTGGTGGAGGAGTTTTGCTTTGGTCTTGTGTGTCGGCTCCATTGTGCTGTGATTGACAGGAGATTATTGGTTGGAAACATGGAAATCAGACAGGCAGAAGGCCGAGGTAGCCCCACTGGTGAATGTTAAAAGAAACCTGAAGCTTTTTCAAGTTTTTCAAAATGAGCAGGTGACCTTGATAGTCTTTTTTTTTTCTTTTTTCTTTAACATCTCAGTATGCCTCAGTTCCTCTCGCCATCCTGAGGAGAACTTTGATGGGGATATGCAGCAGAGGCGATTTCTTTAAGACTGTAAGGAAAGCTCAGCTTCCCCTAAACTGTCAAAAAATGAATGGTCAAATATGTACTATAGTGCTAACATTTTATTTACTAAAAATGCATTAGAACACGTTCATCTCGAAGATGAGTTCGTTCAGAATCTGCTAAATATAGCAGGTAGACTGACTCGATTTCCTTCTCATACATTCCCGTAGCGTCTCAGTGCATTTCCCTGTTGAAGCCTAGCGTCCATTGACTTCAATGGGGCTGCTTTGAACAGTTTTTTTCAGTGCTTCGAAACTAGACGTTCATTGGATAAATGCTGCGATTATGTCCCGCCCATGGATGCTCAGCGTCTCTGGGGGTCAATGGAGCAGTGGGCTGGCCTGGACTCCGGGCTTCTGCGTGATGATTGGAGGGTCTGTCGAAAGAATGCATCTCTTTTTGATTGACAGCGATATTGTACTATAAAATGTCGCTGAAGCTATTCGAGCTCACAGCTCAGTCCCATCGCGGATTTTGCAAGTATAGTCGAAAGACGAACTGCTGCAACCTATTTCTTGGTATTTGCTTGGCGAAATTGCAGTCCAATTTTGGTTAAGTTTAGAAAAAGATCATAGTTTTGATTTAGGACTTGGGCAGACTTAGATATTAGATATGTTATTGAGAATACAGTTCTGTCGAATGGGAATGTAATTTTTAGGCGACAGGGCCGCTGTGTGGAACTCACCATTGAAAGGGCTCAATCTGAGGGGCGGGATAAACGGTTGTCTTTCACCTTCCCTCTGCACGCAGTAGGATAGTGCTACAACCAGGCAGAGCAACGAAGAAGGTAGCGAAGCTAGTTGATAGATTAAACTTTTGCCGTATCCAGTCGGCAAAACTCCGAACACATCTTCCTTTTTTAAGAATGATTTCTGTGCCGTTCTTTGTTCTTTTATCAAAGAAAAGCTTAACTCCAAGTCTTCCAGAAGACCGCTGTTCCCAGCAGCAGCAGCCATAAGCCCCGCCCACCGACTCTATACACAATGTGATTGGCCTGACCAAAGTTTGGTTTTTCCAGCTCGCAAGTCAACGGAGAGTGCCTAGACCCCCCTGGCTGCAAAATAAAATTATCTTTAAAGTAGATTCATGAAGCACCACGATAAGTACACATTTTTCCTCTCAAGTTGAAACATTTTCAGCTTACACAAATTGTCTTAGCATCAGTCCCTGGCAAATTTGCATGTATTGGTGCCCATCCACCAATTTCCATTGTGCAACGTGTTCTATCTGAGTGTGTCCAGAGTCTCTCCAGATAATGGGGCAGAGATTTGTCTGCCAGTTGTCTGTCACAGGTTTTAATTCACTCGTCAAACCTGAACAAACCCAGATCAGGACCACTATGCTCAGCATGGCTTTGTGGACCAGCACAAAAAGGAGACTCTGTTACTGCTCTGGTGTTATTTACTTTTACTATCAGTTTAATGCTGTAAAGCTAGAGGCCTACAGCTTTCAATATACTGGAAACAAAATGAAACTGCAGTGTTGGCGCCAGATTGCAGCCAAATGAAAGTCATGTTAGGACAGCTCAGTCAATTTGTGGTAAGTAACCTATACGGTCTTTATATATAATATACAACTACGGACTAGATTCCTAATAAAATTGTTGTTGATATTCATGGTCCCCCGAGTGAGATCCCGAATGATTTTGGTGGTGCCCTGAACTTTCCTCTAGCAGCACAATCATGGTAAAAAAGGCAGTGGGATATATGTAATATAAAAAAAAATGTTCAGATTGCCATGAAATGTAATTGTAACTCACATTCCTGTTATTTCTGCATGCCACAGTGAAGCTTTGCAAATGTTATGGAAAAATAAATGTCAAAAATTGTAGTTATTAGAAAAGCTTAAAGCGCGAGGTGTAGTGTAACCAGTCAAAATGATTAGTCCCACAATAAATATGTGATCAATCATCTGCATCATTAGAGCTATGAGGTTGAGACTAAAATGCCAATATTTGCTCAATATATTGGCATTTTGATTAATTGGTAGAAACATTTGACTTGGTAATTAGACAGAAGCTCAAATACAATAGAAGAGGAACAAGTATACGAGGATTAAACGTCAGCGCTGACAGTATTGTTCTCTAATGGAGGCACAGAAGAGAAGTGTGTTTTCAGAGCAGTACAACAGGCCATGTGGAGGCTGAGAGTCCATTAGGTATCAATGCCAGCCAGTGTGCAAGGGCTTCATGGTACAACGTTACGCCCACACGCTCGGCTCTGCGTTCATTCACCACAGCCTCCACTTCTGAAGGAAACACTGAAATACAGAAAACAGCCAGCGTCTGTAATTCTAAGAATCACCTCGTATCTTCCTCTCTGCTGCCTTTCATATTTTATTTAACTGTAGCTTTCCTAACATCTTTTTCCTTTCTACACACAGGGGGGGGTAGTTCTCTTATCTAAAATCCGATTAAAGAATCTTTCATCTGAGTCGATCAGAGTGGTGAAAAATAACTGAGGAAATGTGGTCCAGTTGTGGCTAAAAGCTGCTAGTAGGTGTTGTTGAAGCGTTCTTCACAGCACAAAGGAGAGTTTGTACATGCAACCTCCCTTTTCTCAGGTCTAATAATGTTTCTCCAGATGTTGAGCATCATAATGGGCTACAAACATCTGTTTGTTCAAGGTGTAGCTGCACTACATTTTGTGCAAGTTTTTTCCTTTTACCAGAAATATTATGTTAAAAACTCCAGGTTTGTGTGTTATGATTAGACCAGTTTTTTTGTAAACATTGTTTCAGAACAGTCTCGGTTTTCTGTTTTTATGGGAAAACGGATTTAGATTTATGGATAAGATAATCACGTCAAATAAATTATACATACAAAAAATGTGTACATATAATTTAAAAGGCCTGGCAATCATACTTTATTAAGGCTAAGCTGTTACTTACAGTATTTGAGGTGATTTGATGAGTATGGTCTAGACCTAATTTATATGTAAAGTGTCCTGATATAACTTCTGTTATGATTTGACACTATAAACTATATAAAAATAAATTGAATACCTGAGACCGCAGCATCCACAACAATGTTGCTAGACGCTTGTCTCACGTAGCCAGACGTTACTTCACAGCACAGCGGAGTAGCTAACGTTAGATGCTGGCTATATACAGTCATAAAAGCCAATGCTCACGCGGAGCTCTGTACCCAACTGACAGGCACACTTTTTCGGTTTAGAATTACAGTAGGAACTGCTAAAAACACAATAACCTTGCTGTCCTCTCCACCTGACGGACAGACACACTTCCTCGGCTTAGAATTACGATGAGAACCGCTAAACACACTGCAAAGTCACGGTCCTCTCTTACAGCCCCCCTCTCTTGGCTTAAATTAATTTACTGTTGTCGGCTACGGCCGCTGAACAGGCTACACGTTGTAAACAGCCGTGGCCCACTTTACTAGCTGTGTCTCAATTGTTTTTGCAAATAACCATCTCTGGTACTGTAGCTATTTAATTCAATGTGAGCACACGAATGTTGAAATTACATTAAATGCCCGTCCCTTGTAGCCGTGATAAATTAGCCTGAAGCTAATGCCTACCTGTTCAGGAGGAAATAAGCCAACTCGGCATCCTTTAGGGCTCGAAGCTGTCTCCATCTTTAATATACATCTCCAATATTTACTTGGGGTTTGTTACATCTCTGGTCACGCAACTGTTAGAAACATGCTGTGTTTTTTTTAGTCTGGGGTAGAATCGTCTCTCCATTGATCCCGTTTGTTTGTTTGCTGCTTTCATGGCTGTACTAACGTTACAGCTGTAGCACGCTGGGTTTACATTTCTACAGGTATATGTATATCTGGCAACAGCGGCCTGGCTGTCAAACTAGGCAGTTGATACCAACACACAGGCCAAAACACAATACAGATATTCCGTTACGGAACGAAAATTTCAAAAGGAGAAAATACTGGCATTAGCATTGTTGTCAGAAAAGATAGTATTTCAACTTAGCATGTTTCCTAATATCTGATGACGCATTGGGGTCATTTTTGGATTTATTACAGTAACCATATTATATTTTGGACCTTTAAGATTAGTAAAGTTTTTGTTAAATGTTAATAGTCACATCTGGGGTTGTTGTGACATTGAAGATAATAGGTCTCAATAAGCATTTGCTCTTTACTTGTACTGAATGTTGTAAGTATGATGTCAGTGGCAGTTATTGTCATTGACCAGTTCACTCTGCCATCTTACAGATTTCCCTGTAGTAACCTGATTGGGTCTCTTGTATATCAGAACAGTCTCTGGTGTTACATCAGCTGCCAGATTGAAAGCCTGTCTCAGTTCAGATGCTTTATAATTATATCGTTATGAAACACTCACAACTCTGGGAGATTCATTTATGCAGAATTGGGGGGGAACATAATTTTTGTTAATGGTTGATTGTGCGACGCTGGTGTTGGTCAAGGAAAGAAAGTGGTTGTTAGTTTTGCAGCAGCAGGAGTTATTATGGCAGTGAGTAATGTCATGCCATTAGAGCTTGTCATTCAATAGGAAGGTAAGTGGCATGCGTGTGTGTGCGTGCGTGTGTGCGTGCGTGTGTGTGTGCTCTTATAGTGATACTGTAGGAGGGGAAAAAGACAGCAGAGAGATGAGAAAGGCTGGAGAGACGAAATGGGGAAAGAAAATGGCTACCATTCGCAAAAAAACACACAAAACAAGTGCCACACAAACACACACTCAACAAAACACACACACACACAAACACACACTACAATACATCCTCTTTCAGCAGCCTGACAATAAAGACAGGGATGATTTCGTTCTGGGAAAAAAAAACTGTCAGTGTGGCTGCTTACTGGGGGATTTAATAGGAGGGGATGAGGACAAGAAGGAAGAAAGGGAGAGGGGGAAGGATAGCATGGAGGAAAAGAGGCAAAAGAAGCAGAGGAGGTGGATTAAGAAGCACGATGGAGCGAGAGGAGGAGGAAAGGAAAGACGAGCAGAGTGGTGAATAAAAGGAAGAAGAGAAAACGGTAAACGAAGGAGAAGGAGGAGTAGAGGATGGCGCATGGGTGGAAGAAGAGGAGAGGATGAGTAGAAAGAAGAAAAAGAGATAAATGCAGACTGCAATTTCTCAACAAACAAGTCGACACGGTTCAGTTTTGCGGCTTCTATAAACACTGCAATCCATTAACAGAGCTGGAAGAGAGGGTGGATGGATCAAAAGATAGATGGATGGATGGATGGATAAAAAGATGGATGATGGATGAAAAGATAGATGGATGGATAATTGGATCATTGGTTTCATTAAAATTCTTCATTGGCATTTTAGAACACATACAACAGGATTTTTTTTAGCATAAAAAGCATTAAAGCATAAAACGTGAAAAAAAAATGTCTTTGTTTAATTATAGGTTTTAGAGGCAGAATTAATGGAAAACTCAGCTGGCTCCCCTGGTACCCCCCCCTCCCCTCCCCCCCCTCCCCCGATACCCTCCTTCTCCTGATTAATTTGGGTAAATCCAGCTCTGTATCTGCCGTTTGTGATTCAACATCAACACAAAGCTCTGGTGAGTCGAAGGAAACGTTGAAGTCAAATCTTCATAGATTTTTCTGCGATGTGTTTTCCTCTCTGAGAGTGGCCGTGGTTGCAGTTAAACCCTCACTAATAACAGTGGTAGATTTGTCACTTGAAGTAAATTTTCAAGCAATGAGTCCATTTCTCTCCTTCTCTATTTTTCTCCTTTTTTCCTCCTTTTCTCCTCCTTTTTATTTGTCTTTTTCTATCTTCCCTCCCTTTTCCCCATTACAGACTCTTGTTCCCCGCAAATGGGAAAGTGCTTTTGTCCATCATAGACATAGATAGCTTCTCATTTTTTACCCAGAGGTTGACAATTCTGCTAAAAGGACAACTGTCATGGCTAATAGTGAGCCACCGTGAATCTGGAGCTTCCAGGTTCTGTAAGTAAAAAAAAAAACCTCATTCCAAAAAATCACATAGACTTTTTTAATATCTTAAATAACTACAAATCCAGCCTTGGAACATAACCTGATGTACTGTGGCTCACTTAATTTGTCTAGATGGAGATAGATTGAAAAACCCATCTAATATTGTTGTTTACTTAACATTTCTGTTTTTGGCCGCCTTGAATGAACATTATTTACCAGACTATCACGGCTTAAATGTCACAGCTCAACAAAAGAGAGAAGTCCATGGAAAGGATGAGGAGTCGTGGCGACTTTAGACATGTTGTAGTAACCGCAGGACGAAGAGGAGTGATGTTTTTCAGCCTATGGCGCCTTTCTGTACATGTTTTCGATGCTAGTCAAGCTTTTTGCTTGATACTTTTGCGTTGCTCAGGGCCTCAGGTTTTTGCAGATCGTGTGAATGCCTGAAGTTGAAAATATTCAACTCAGAGCAGAAAAGCGCCTAGTATATCGACGACGTTTCACTTCCGGGATTGTTTAGGTGTCGCCGGAAATTGATGTCCCTCTTGTCAGCCGGTTGTACGTCACCTTCCATTTTCTTACACAGTGGTTTGTAAAGTTACCTATAATGCCATAAAATATCATAAACAGCTAATGATATGCTAACTCTAGGCCTTGGAAGTAGTCTTAACGTCAGCTAGCTACCGTTGGTAATAAGCTAATTAGTCAGATTAATGGCTAATTAATGGCTTCCCATCATCTCAAGAAATTGTCATTATCTTTGGATAACAATGTGTTAACAATATGGTTAACAATATTTGTTTTTCTGAGATAATTACCTTGTTATTGTGAGGAAAAACCGTTTTGTTCCCTTGGGATATTGATCATATTATCACGACACAACAACTTATCCCAAGATAATGCAAACAGTTTTGGGACATTTATATCAGATTTTTGCAAGAGAGAACTGGAAATAAGAAATCCACTAAAACACCTTTTTTTGTGGAATAACACAGAGGTTTGGTAGTTTGTCTGGTGATTCTGTAACTGACTCAGGATGGGGGAGGATATTATCTGAAACAAAGTGAGGAAGACAGATTCTGTTTGTGCACAGCTCCAGGGTCCATGCATATTTTAGTGTTATTTGGGTCTTTGTGTGTTCCGTGCTCTGTGTGGTTTAATGAAAGCAGTACTTGAGTTTCTGTTTCTTTCTTTCTTTGTTGCCCAGCCACAAGGGCTCACAAAACAAGATATTGGAGACACAACTGAAATCGATGATCTCAGAAGCTTGAGGCGAGAACAGTGATGCAGAGTTTTAATCAGCATAAGTTCCTGGGAGAACAAAATACCAAACAAGAAGTGAAAGACTGATACTGTAAATTAGTGCTGTCATTTAAACGCGTTATTAACGGCGTTAACACAAACCCATTTTAACGGCGTACATTTTGTTTTATCGTGAGATTAACGTTCTTTTTGGCCTAGCAAACTTTGTAGTTTTTTTCACATGCTGTTGCAACAACTAGTAACATTAGAAAAACTACAACACCACACCGGATCTAGCTAGACCGGAAACTAAACAACAGGCACGCCAAACACACTTGTTTGGGCTTGCGAGCCGGCCAAAGAGTAGTAGGCTAACGTTACGTTTTGAGTGGATGGCGAGTGCGAGACGTAGGAATGAATGCCAATAAGATTCTGAATGGTAAGTTTACTTTTAAAAAGTTGCCAAATGGTTCCATTGACAAGACCAAAGTGATCTGTGTGTTTTGTCGTTGTGACCTGAGCTATCATCGCAGCACGTCCAGTCTGAAATACCACTTGATGGCCAAGCACACAGCTGATGCCAATTCTCCGCCCCCTCGTCAAAGCCAGGCGACAGTGGATGACTTCAGACAGAAGCACATGGATGTTAGTGTGAAATTGAACACTACATTATATGCCAATGTTGTTTTCAATAAAAAAAAACATTTGCACAAAGCAAGCCGATCCACTTTTCCATGTTGATAAGAGCATTAAAATGAGAAAAAATAATGGGACAAAAAGAAATCAAGGGACATTTAGAATAGATAAAAATGTGCGATTAATTGCGAGTTAACTACGACATTAATACGATTAATCGCGATTAAATATTTTAATCGTTTGACAGCACTACTGTAAATATCACCAATAATTTTGGGATTCACCACATGAACTCCTCATACCCAAACAAAAGAACAAGCCAAAATGAATCATGTGAGCTTTTTCTGATCGACCGATTGGTTACTGTCGGGGAAAGATCGTCTTCATAGTTAGAAGAAAGCAGCGTTTGTGTTCACTGTACAGACATTAAAAGGTAACTACTTTTTTTTCAACCTTATTTTCCTATGTTTTTGTGTCTAAGTGACTGATGGGAACAACAATCTTTGACATTGGTCCAGTATTAAGCGAGATCGCTGCAGTTGGCAGCGGCGAAACAAGCTAAAATGTTAGTTAATGGGGGATTGTCCAGCTTGTATTTACCTTCACAAAAGTGCTTGTTTTGCCGCTGACAGGCTTAGATTAATATTCTAAGTGTCTGACAACATAATGGAAAGGATTTCTAAAGAGGTCGACCTTTCTGTTAAAGGGTTTAAACATCCACAAAATTGTGTTCGCTAAACCCACCAGACTCCATGTAAACAAACAGTAATTTTATCATCGTAAAATACACTTCATTCAAAGTCGACAGAAACAAAATAAATATGTGTGTATATATATATATATATATATGTAAAGCTGTTTTGGGTCGTCTTTACATTTTTCCAACCATCACAACTCTAGATCTGGTTGAAATAAACCCATAGTTTACCGATTTACATGTCAAAATGTGTTGGCTCTATACACGCTAAAAGTATTGCTTTTTTATATGGAGTCTGGTGGGTTCAGCGCTAGCGACTTCAGAGCTGTTTCTGGTTAAACAGAAAGGTCTCAAAGAGGTTTTAAAGGTCTATCTCTGAAGGGATCCTTTCCATAATGTTGTCAGACACAATATTAATCTGAGCCTGTCAGTGGCAAAACAAGCCCTTTTGTGAAGGTAAATACAAGCTGGACAATTGCCCTATTAACTTACATTGTAGCTTGTTTCGCCGCTGCCGACTGCAGCGATCTCACTTAATACTGGACCAATGTCAAAGATTGTTGTTCCCATCAGTCACTTAGACACAAAAATATAGGAAAATAGGGTCCAGGGTGAAAAAAACAGTAATTACCCTTTAAGAGTGGTATTAATCTATCTGCACGAAAGCAAATAAGCATCAAACTGTCAAACTCTTCCCTCGAGCATTATGAACATCATCATGTTTACATCGTCGCACATCTCCCACAGCATTCACAGGCCGGCCTGTGTCTTTAACGCTAAAGCTGCCTGCCGTTCTCTGTTATGTTGCTGTGTTTTTTCTGTGTGTATTGTAGGATTTTTTTAATTAAGAAACAGTGAGTAAAGATGATTTGTTTGAAGCATTTAACACACAAGGGAGCATGCTTGTGTTTTTATTGTTATTTCGCTGTGCGACTATAGCTGCTGAGTGGATTGCGATATTCTGGGTGTCTGAGGGAGGAAAAGGCGTCAACGACAGAACAGAAATCACCGGGGATCGAGGCTCTTCTTTTGTTGTTAATTTGCTTTGTGATTTGGTAGATGAAGTCCTGGGTGGTCTTCGTCAGCAGCTGTGTGGGAGTTAACAGACGGTTTCAGGAAGCACAGAGGATCATCTGTCTTTTATTTTATTGCTCTTTTGCGTGATAAATTTGCATTGTTTATCAGGGTTTTAACATACAGTAAATGCAGTTCAGCTGAAACAAAGCTCGTTATACCTGGGAGTACAGACTCTGTTATGGGATGCCCTAGAATAGAAACTAAACCCTGAACCATGAAGTATTGGTGAGCTCCCGCTACATATTGAGCCCCGCAGGGACCAGAGGATGGAAAGGTGATTGTTGTGCAAGTCACAAATACACTGTAGCTGTAAGTTAATAGGGACAAGGGGAAATACCACACCGAATAATTTCAAACAAATCATTTGTCACATTTCGAAAAACCACCGCACAGCAGATCAATAAGATAATGATGGAGAAAATTTAATTAAACGTTGTTGCAAGCATTACAGGTGAGTAGGGATCCAATCTGCGATAATTTGAATTGAATATTTGCTGATATTCAGTCCACAGTGCTGGAGCTGCACTGTAACCTCGGCAGTAACCTCTGCAGTTTATTAAGCTGCTGTAGAAGAAAAATAGCAGAGGGATTTTAAAGAAAAGCACAAAGCACCACTGAGTCTTTTTTTTTTTCCTCTCCAAAGAAGTGAGAAAAAAACAATTTCTTGTCAGATTTAAGAGTGACCTTTTGAGAGTAACTGATTGATCGTCATAATAACACAACAGAAGCACAATTCAACACAGAAGACCTCTGTGTTGGACATAACAAAGCGCTGCTGTTTTTACAGACGCAGGCTTTTTTCTCTTTGAAACTGAGCCCCAAAGCCACTATGCATTACTCCCTTTATCTGTTTCTGTTTTTCTGTTCCTTATATTATATTGCACAAGGTGCCACATTTGGATTATAGAGAGACACTCCCACAGATGGGTAACTGTCCCACACCTGTGTACACAGAATCGGTGGAGCATTACCTATTTAAGATCACTGTAAGCATTGTGGTAAATACTCTCGACGAAGGTCCGAGGGGTCGAAACGTTAGTATCATCAATACATTGGGTTGCTGAGCAAGAGCAGAGTGCGAGATTTTTGAAACTGGGAAATCACTCAAGAATATCGTGCAGTGAGATATCTGTCCAGTCTGTAAACTTTATTGTGTCAAAATGGCGAGAAAAAAAACCCTTCATCTCAGATTGCTGCTGCTCTCTCAGTATAATTAATTCCCAGAGCTGTTGTAATTGGGACCATAGTAAGTGGTGGAGATAAGAGTGAGGCTTTTATAGGCGCTGATGACTTAGTATTTGAGTATGTGTAACCATGGTGATGACAGTGGTTAAGATCACACGCACGCTTTGAAAACTGAAACACCGTGTTCTTTGTTTTAATGAAACTGTGGAGACTCAAAGCAGAGTCCTTTCACCCGTCTGCAGTGAGTGTCTGTACACAGTGTCTGTACCGTCAGTTCGAAGTCTTTACAGACCTCATGTTGGATCCGATCTACTTCTCTTTGGGTGTATTGGGACTGCCACTGGTAATCCTATCAGCGCTTACTTCAATCTACACACTAGTGCTGTCCACGACTAAAGAAATTTGCAGTCGACAAACCCCTATTTTCCACCAGGCACGTCTGCAACACGTTCCGGGCGCGTGGCGTGCATAATCATAATCATAATCATAATCATAATCATGCATAATCAAACCAGCTGTGCCGTGCAACCAATAACATAGCTCAAACACGCGTTCGTCGTTCGACTGGTCGTGACTGTTTTCCCAAGATGGCGCCTGCTTGTATACGTGAATGTTATGTTATGTTATATATTTATAATCTATCTTTTTCATAAACTGTCTGTACACTTACAAAGTTCTCAATGCTTTGGTTTACATGTAGGGACCCTCATTATGCTACCGTGGAAGTATGGTGCTATTTTGAGCCTTGTTCGTGGTGTAGAAATTGCAATTTCTTTTTACTTTACCCTCTGCCCCGACGTCTAGCGTTATAAGCTAATCAGCGGTTTGGGCTATCTTGTTTCAAGCTAGAGACACATTCAATTAGTATGAAAACATATCCCAAAGAACGGTTGACTCGGTACACATCTGTTTTTAACCCCTAGGTTCATTTTGCGCTTGAATTGTCCTTTAAGGATAACACCAGAAAAGACCAGGCATGGAGTTTACCTACAGGAGTGCCTGGAGTAGAAGGTAGATACTAGCTTAATAGAAACGCGATTGTTCTGTAAAGTACTTGTAGAGCTAATATAATCTGCAAGACGCGCCGCTTCTGAGGCGCTCCTGGTGTGGTATGGCGCGTGGTGGAGGACGGAACATAACTGCAGCGCAGCTGGAATGCAGCACAGACGTGTCCAGTGGAGAATCAGAGTTACGCTCATATGATTTTTGTCGCCTAATCGATTAGTTGATTTAATCAACAGATCTGTAAAAAATTAGTTTCTCCACAGACCATCGTGCAAAAGCAGAACTGTGAATCTTGTTTTTACCATAGATTTGCTGATAAGTCATTCAGCACAGAAATGGATAAAAAAAAAAAGACTAAGGCCGGCTACACGCTGTATTCGGGGCGTGAGTGTGGCGTTTCTGTTGCGTGGCGGCTGCGTGGATTTTACTGTCTTTACACACCAGAAACATGTCTGACGCGGCGCTGCTGCTGCTAGCCTTGTCTGGACACATGGATGTTTCCCACTGATTTACTGCACTCAAGCAGTAGTATCCTTCATGTTTAACATAAATATATACTGGTTTGACTACAGCAAAGACAACGTTGGCAGTATTGACAGCAAAATAGGCAAAAAAAACAGAATATTTTGTTCTGTATTGACAGGTACAATATTTGAAAATCAATAATTATTTATTATTATTTTATTTAAATTACATTTATATCTGCATTTATGTCAAACATCAAAATGTCATTTATTAGTATTTCAATCAGGAGAGACTTGTTTGCAGATATGCAAAAGGTTTAATGTACAACAGCATGTAGTGTACAATGTTTTGGAGATTGAACTCCATCGTTATTAATACATTTAATATATTAATAAATTTAATGTAGGGGTAGGGAACCAAGATGTAACCCCACGATGGAATCCAGACACCGGTGGTGGCCGAGAAAGACGGAACTGACCGAGAAGGCATCGGAGCGACAGCCGGAGAAACCACTAGGATGGGAGGCGGAAGGGGAGGAGGAGGGACGACGTCTTCCTGAAATGACAGCTGATAGCACAGGGAGAGAAGCACCTTTTAAAACAGTGATGTAACGCTGTGATTGGCCTATGGGATCCTTGGCCGATCCTGATTGGATTATCAGAAGGTGAACGCCTCCAGCCCTGATTCGCTTAAGAGGGACTGATTACTTGTTAGGTCTTCCTGAAAGAATTTGCGCTGAGCTACATTTGTGTCAAAATGACACGCTTGCGTGTTACGTGACGTAGCCGTGCCTGAGACGTACGTGTCACAAAGGCAGTGTGCAAGCTCTAAATAAAAATAAAAATGGACACGCCACGCAGCTGACACGCTCACGCCACGCAGCCAGTGCGCAGCCAGCCTTATTTGTCATAGTATTTTATATGTTTTCTCTATGACTATTGGTATTGATATGTGTGAGTAACGCAGACTCCAGCAAGAAAGACCTTGACTGTGGCGAAGAGCGCAAGCTGCCTACAGCTTTGTGAAAAACAAAAGAGAAATGATCTGGACAACGTTTAGTCCAATTGAATAAGTAAACATTGGAAACCCTTGTAGCTGTTGTATGACATGGATTCTGTTACATTGCAGTTTTTTCCTCACCTGATGAAGGCCAAATTGTGGGTCCGAAACGTTGTGTGCCTTATTTACCTTATTAACATATTTTTCCGGAGCATTAAGCTGTTGTGTGGACTTTACCTTCTTTGAACATCTACTTTTTTGTCCTGCACCAGCAACTACATGGATGTGGACAACGTCGTTGTTTTTGAATTCTTTAAAGCTTTAGACCACAAAAATCAATAATCTGCATACTGCTTTTTAAGAGAAACTGATGCCCCACAAAAGACAAACATAATCCCATTTCCTGTATCAACACAGAAACCATTTTTGTGTTGTAGTCACACTGGATGAGCTCCCGTAATGTTGCCTTATTATACTGTTGCAGACTTTTGCCAAATCGCTCTGTGCAGAAGTGGCACCTAATTATAATGTGCAGCTTCTGTAATGTATGTGTTGGTTGGAAACAACAAGGGTGAAATCTTTTCCTCTTACAGACTCCACCAGTCATGATGGAGAAATGCAGATGAATTGATATTGATGGGGTGAAAAAAAATATTTTTTATGTCTGAATATAGTTGAGAGATGATTAGCTGCCACTCAGTATTAGGAAGTTAGTAACTGCAGACTATGGGTGGAATAATGAATGCTATGACATTTGGAGAAAATGTCTCGTCCTTCCATTATACAGTGGGATCCAACATTCAAATAATCAGATGTCAGTTGGATTCACATCAGTCATATTAAAATGACATTAATAATCTTTTTACTGAATTTTTGACTATCTCTCTCCTCTCTTCCTCCTCCACTTGTTTCCTGGAGAAGTATTCAGCACAGCCATGGACCTAAATTTCATTTAATTTAATGAAACATAGCTGAATTGAACTGATAGATTAATTCTAAAAATAAAGTGGAATTGAAGTAAAGTGACATATAAGCATGCATTTAGATTTTTAATGAACCTCCTTGTTTTCCCTCCAGGTGGACCCCATGTTTATGGTGCCAGCTCCCCCTGCTCCAGGCCACCCCGGGGCCCCCGGATCCTCTCTGCCCTCAGTCCCTTCCTTCTCCCCTCCGGCCCTGCCCACCTCCAACCCCAAGCAGCTGGCGGTGAGGACGCGGTCTATAGGCACCAACACCCAGGATGGAGGTGTCTCCGGAGCACTGGAGGGTGACTCGGCCTGTCTGGGGCCCTGCCAGCCCGGGACCAGTGTCAACCTGGAGGGCATCGTGTGGCACGAGACTGAGGAGGGTAAGGAGTGTTTCTGAAAAGTAAACGGTGGGCCTTCACTAGTGAACGCTCTATTGGTAGCAAGTTTAAAGGGCTCGTTCACCCAAATTACAATAAAAAAATACCTACTGTATATTTTTAGTGGTATTTATGTCAAGAGACTTTGAGATAGCCACTTCTTTTTTATGATAAATTGTTTTTTTCACTGGGCCTAAGTTGCCCCCCACCAGGCCTAAGCCACCGGGAATTATTTTTTAATGTATTTTTAAGACGTTTTAAACTACAGTTATGGTGGAGCGGCTCAGTTGGAAACTTAGATGTAGTCATACTGTATTTTTAAATCTCCAGTTAGCTTTTAGCACTGACTAGTAGAGCCTCTATGGAATCTGTTTTATAGATTTTTTTAATTCTCGCGATTCTTTCCATGATTCTGTTGTCACAGGCTTTACATTAATGCTGCCATCAGTCTGTGACTGGCCCTGGCAGAGCCCTAGTCCAACAAAAAAAGACACTGCCACAGGGCTAACAGCTTTTCTGGGGGAAACCCTAATACTTCCTAGTCTGTGCTGATG
The DNA here is from genome assembly GCA_025617405.1 of Perca schrenkii. Lineage (NCBI taxonomy): Eukaryota > Metazoa > Chordata > Actinopteri > Perciformes > Percidae > Perca > Perca schrenkii. Next base: position 6,141,516 of record CM046791.1, on the reverse strand, counting down.
AGGACGTGCAGAGTCTTACATGCCAAACTCGAGTAAATGAAATTTAGACGAGCCTCGGTGAAAGCCAAGATCGTGGGAATGCATCAGCAGCTTTTCTGATCCGCAAGCTTGACTTGACTTTGACAAAATGACTCTTTTTGCCTCGATGTGTAGAACCGATCAGTGCGCTATTTCCATTGTTTTGACATTTGAGGATTAGTGGTCGTCATTTAATCTTGCGCTAAACAGGCTGAAAGGCTGACGATCACAAACTATTTTTACTGAACGCAGGCTGAGTGGAAGTGAGGTGTGAAAATTCAGGTGCGAGTTTCCAGCAAACGGCGTGTTTTGTTCCTCCTCATTAAAAATAAAGAACGTGTAGTTTGCATGAATACATTTAACAAGGGGACGCTGTAATTGGAGACTCTTCATTTTTAGAAGCTGTGGAAGGAAAGCATCCAAATTTCTGACAGCTCCACTGGAACTGTCTGTCTGGACTATAGGTCTGGACTCAGAGCTGAGTAAATATTTCTGCCTCCTTAGGTGTTGCTTTTCAGGTTTACTGGCCTGTTTTGTGCTTCCAAAATGAGACTGACTGACCAGAAAAACAACATCATTGGTCGATAGGTTGATTGGTTGGTTGGTTGGTTGATTGGTTACAGCTTGTATCCACATCTCAAGGTGTTAATCAGTGGATGAAGTTGGTTCATTGTAATAATGTGACTTAAATATGGAATATTATCGCGAGCTGTGATACATCGTTACATCCCTAGTCTATATGACATGTTGTGCCATGTGTGTTTGACTGACACAGTGCTCTGTGACGCTGCCAATGTGAATGATAGTGTCAGCAAAACAACACTTTGACTCTCAGGACCACTGTTTGAATCCTGTCTCCCACCAACAGTGATGGTTGCTTTTAACCCCGCCAAACCTTCTTTTCCCAACCTTAAACAAGTAGTTCTTGCACCTAAACCTTACCAAACCGTAAGTATAGAGTTGGCAGATCAGAAAACATCAATCATGTTTTAACAGTTTCGGAAGGCAGTAACAACGTTGTCATGCCGATTGCCCAAAGTACTCAGCAGAGGCAGTTTTACGTTGTGTATCTACTGTACTATCACCTTTCAATATTACCTTTTTTTGTCAAGAAAATGTGGATTTAAAAAGCTTATTTCGTAGCCGGGTTGGATCAGTGGGTAGAGCAGGCGCACCTATACTGAGAGGTTTATGCCTCGAAGCAGAGGTCCAGGGTTGGAATCTGACCTGTGACGATTTCCTGCATGTCTTCCCCCTTCTCTCCCCCTTTCTCACCTAGCTGTCCTGTCAAAAATTAAAAGCAGAAAAGCCCCCCAAAAAAATCTTAAAAAAACAAACAAAATAAAGCTGGACATTTCAACGCAGTTTGCCCCCCTAAGAAGATCATGGATTTATCCTGTTTGGCCAAATGAAATTGTGTGTCGTTCCTATGTGGGTGTGAAAAACATATGCCAGAAGAACAAATAGATGCTTCTTAGCTTTTTCATTCCAAATTAAAATTATCATAGTCGAGTTTATTTCTAATAAACCTCATTGGAGCCGTTTTGGCGTTGAGCTGTACATAATCACGAGTCCAAAACAAGAAGAAAAGTAGAACCAGAAACCCGTCCAACACTACAAAATGATACCATGGGAGTACCGGGCGGTGTATCAGCCAGCCTGATGATTCATCCGCCAATTTCGACGCCATCGCACTTTGATAGGCCGTTAACGAGGACAGCGCTTAGCACCGCAGCCTCTCAGTGGAGGTGTAATACCTTACTGCAGGCTGCTAATGAATAATCCAATCTCTCGTTGCCCATCTCGCTTTGCCAGCCGTGGGGCCTCTGAAAGTGGAGTGTTGAGTTTGGCGGAGAGGTGTTTGTATCCTGGCTCAGTATAAATTAACTTTCAGTTTCTCACTCCGCCCAGGCAATACTAAAAAAGAGGAGAAGAAGTAGAAAAAACAAACACAACGCAGGGGAATATATCCTGGGCGAAGGGTGATCCTAAACAGGCCAGAGAGGAGGAGAGAGGAGAGAAAGGAAAGAGAGACTGTGTTTGTATAGAAGAGATGGAGCGAGAGAAAACCAGAGGGGGGGGGGTAAGACTTCAGTCAGCACAGTGAAAACACTGAAATGAAATTTAATTAAGATGTTTCATGTTTCCTTGCAGACCTTGACAATCTTAAACAGGTAAAAACTAAAAAAAACATATAAATGATAAATTATTAAAATGAAGCTTTAATACTAAAGCAAACACATTTAAAATGAGACACCAGAGCTGAATTCAATAAAAAAGTGTAGTGCTGCTGAGGAATTAGTCAATCAGGAAATAAATCAACTACAAATGATTCAAAAATGAAAGTAATCACAGTTTAAAAAACATTTTAAAATCAAAATACACACAGAATACACACCAACATCAATCATGGGGCACATGTGACAGATTTTAATCTGACGTGATGTATAATGTGACGTATTTCCATTTGGGTTTAGGAAAAGAACACTGGGAAAGGCTTTAGTAACAAAAAAAAGCGACAAAAACACGGGAAAAAAACGACAAAAAAACGCTTAGGAAAACAATAAACGGTTGGATTTAGGAAAGAAACATTGGGGAAGGATTAAAAAACTAAAAATAAAAAACTGCTGAAAATCGCCACAGGCAGGACGCCATCCCAGCTCTCCTGGGTGAAAGTCCTGTGTTTTACCCATCCACCACCCTAACCAACCTCTGCAGACTTACGTCCCTTTATACTACTCGCTACGGCGAACATTCACTCGTAATGTAGGTCAATGGCGGGCGAATTGCGTTGATAAACACGCTAAAAAGCGATTATGCGTCTTGATAACAACAAAATGGCATACGAATTGGCGTGTCATACATACGCCACTTTATGAGATCAGTCTGGTTTTAGCTACAGAGTGAGGCATCGCACTTTTATTCCATCTTTGTTGTGAGTCGCACATGAGCAGTACCTAGATAGGGACTACTAGCCAGTCAGAAGAAGAGTAGGGCGGGGCCTGACAAAACAAACCCGCTTCAGCACATAGACGGCCGGTAACCATGGCTTCGGCTCAGCCGTACATGTTAGAACCCGAGTCTGATCCCGAAACACAGGCAGAACAACCTGAACCAGCTTCGCAACCTAGACCGGAGCAAGACGTTTCAGAGTGGTAAGTTATTGAAATGTTAACAAATTAGTCTTTCATACGTAACGTTTTTCATTCTGCACTGTCTCCTGGACATGGCGATACAACTATCTGAACTCTTCAGGCCTCCGCTCTTACTAGCTTGGTTTGAGGGTGTGCCAAACTAGCAGCTAGGCAAGCATTATAACGTGTGTAACAAGGTGATGCAAAATGACACATGTTGTGTCACGGAAGTAAAAGCTGGTCTACAATAGAGCTGTTTGGAGCAGTTTGTGAACAGCGTTTTCTGTTTGAGATGGTTAAGAGAAAAGTTAAGTATTCGAACTATTGCCAATAAAAAGCTGTGAATGTATTTAGATGTAGATGGGTTAAGGGATTCGAAGGCTGCTGGCGTTACAAAACCATCTCTATGGTGTTCTAAGCCCCCAATGTCTCCTTCCAGACAGCGCTGCGACCGTTGACTTTAAGGCACCTAACCATAACCATAACCATAACCATAACCATAACCATAACCATTGCCTAATGCTAGTGTCTTCCAGGCAGCGACGTTGGGGGCTTAAAACACAGATAAACCTGATATACCGGTATATAGTTCTTCTTGTTGTCTTCTTTTTTTAGCTCGCAACGGGAGTTGCAGGTCTACCGCTGCCTTGATCGGTTAGTTTGTGTTATTGTGTGACTTTGGTGTTTTAAAAGGTTTAGGAACTAATCAAAACATGGGACTATCCCTTTAAGAGCCATGGTTCATGAGGGAATAGTTACAAATCTTCAATATTACCCTCAACAACCCCTGGATTCACAGAGGAAACATATTACTTGTTCTGTGGCCCGTTGCAGAACTTTCCACCAAATTTCCCTCATATGTGTTCCTCCTAAGAAACAAGCAGACAAGCAGGCCTGAACACATCGCCTCCCTGGTGGAGGAAATAAATGCGAACATCAAAGCTTCCTGTTTCCAGGTTTGTGAGAGTAAACAAACTGCAGCAGCATCAGTAATAGGATATCAAAATAACATGATCATACATCTGGAGTTATGCATAGACAGATGTAATATAGTACTACCAAATAGTGATATGCAGACATACAGTATTTTATTTAGTATACGGGGAGAGTCTGAAGACCAAGGACAAAGATGGATGGACTGAGGAGGGATAAAAGAAAGATAAATATGAGAAAAGGAGCGAGAACATGGATTCATTGCTCAGTCTGACAGAATAGATAGATGAGGAGAAAGAGAAAGAAGTGAGGAGATGGACAGAATAGCAACAGAGGTTTTTGTCTATTTTTAAACCACCCGGGGGATGGAGAGATGGAGAGGAATGTAAAGATGGAGATGGAAAGAAACAGATGAAGAGGGATCATTTCGGTGGACAACGTCAAGAGTCAAAGAGAGGCGAAGAACGACGAAGAGAGACATGAGAGAGCTTCTTTTTTCTTTTCCTTTTTTTTTTTCTTTGTTTTTCATCCCGAGGCGTCGGGGACTACTGTTCAGGAGGCGGAGGGATAGCTGGAGAGACCCCTCCTTGTGACGGCGTAGAGATACGACGAGGGGAAGATGCCGGTTGCATGTTAATTAAGCAGAATACTAATTGGAAAGACAGAAAGGAAAAGAAGAAGGCGAGACCACCATTTCACACACACACACACACACACACACACACACACACACACACACACCCCTCCTCCGCCCTGCAGGACACCAGAGTCTGATGAGCGCTAATCAGATGGTGATTGGCCCGACCATTAGCTGAGCTTCTAAGACTGTCTCTCTGTCTGATTTGATGCCAGAGATAAAGTCACTTACAATGATTATAAATAATTACTGCCTTGTAAACACACATGTAAAATACTCACGCGTTATAAACACGGTAATGTAGCTGATTTATGTTATTTGCCCTTCGAGAATAGTGCGTACTGTAGTTTGGGGGACATATACGTACTCACCGTCTGTTGGAGAGTTAGATGAACAAAATCAATACCACTCTCATCTCTGTCTGTAAATATGAAGATACAGCCAGCAGCCTGTTAGCTTAGCTTAGCATTAAGACGGGGGGGACACTAGGGGGAAACGGCTAGCCTGGCTCTTTTCAAAAGGTTCCACTTACAACCACCTTTTAAATCTCACTGATTGAACATGTTATATCTCGTTAGTTTATTATGTACAAAAACCAAAGTGTAAAGATGAGAATTTACTGTTTTATGTTTTTGTTTTTTTTGTGACAGACAATTATTTTTCTTTTTGGGCTCTGAGCAGTTGCCAGGCAACCAGCGGAGACTCCAGACCCATCCAATCCTTCCTTTTTCTTCTAAAACACACCACCGAGCACAAAGCCAACTAATTTAGTAGGGGCAAGTACACCACAGCAACATGCATCCTGTAAACGTTTTGACAAAAGAAACGTCACATGTGGCTTCATGACATTTATATACAACTTATTTGCAACCGAAAATACAGAAATTGGAGGCAACGTGATGCCGACCGTTTTTTTTACAAACATAAAGAGGAAATGTTAACTAATGTATTAGTAAAATGTTCACTGCTAACATATGTAATAGTTTTCTGCCAAAATATCCAATCTTATAATACAATATCCACTTTAAGTGACAACAGCATTATTAAACATTTGTATGGTTACATTTAGTCAATGGCAACATGTGGTTAAGGTTAGAGAAAGATCATGGTCTTGGTTTAATAAATAAAAAGTCAGAAATCACTTGAGTACCAAAAAATGTTTATTAACATTTAATCGAAACCACAATTTTCCCCTGACTTTAACTAAAGAGCTTTTGTTGCCTAAAGCTGACCAAAGATGGGAATCAGAATGTGAACCCAGGTCTCTGGTGTCACAGTCCTGCACTTTGTACGCCCACCATCAACCCTGACCACCTCCGGTCAGCGATTATGTTTGGCAGCGAGGCACTGAGGAGACAGTGGGTTGTAGATTTGTCCACAGTGCCTGCTACAGTGTCAGCAACTTATGCACAGATGAGAGTTTGAGCAAATTAATGCACAATAGCTGTTGCGGATAGCGCATACACACCTGCTGAGAGCGTAATGCAAAGCAGAAACTATGACTGCAAAAAAGAGAGCAGTGGCAAATACGGGCTCTGAGCTTAAATAGAGGACAGTTGATGCAGAGAGTGGGGCATGTCAGTTTAGCAGCGTTTGCGCTTTCTTTTTCTTAAATCTTAGTTTTAATAGCAGTTGCAAAATCAACCGATTAATACAAAAGAAATCCGCAGTCATATAGAGGGATATAAAAACACAGCTTACAGTAGGAATTAATGTGGACTTTGAGGGAATGTTTTCATGAATCTGGTTTGTTATGTGCAGTACGTGAGGAGGCAGATAGAGCAGACAAGGTAGAAAAAAAGAACGAGAACGTTTTTGTTTTTTGTTTTTCACTGAATCAGACGTGAAACTGCTCAGTCTAAGCATGAAGAAGACTGAAGACGTGGGGCCGAACAAAAGACGCTTACTGGAACTTGTTTAGTCTGAGGGGCCAAACACTGAAGAACACAGTGTATTTACATGCACTCGTTATACTGGTTTTGATCATATTGGGGATATGATATTTACATGGAATATGAGAAACCTGCAGCTTTCTTTATGATTCCAACAATATACAGGTTTCTGATCAACCTAAGTCAGTGCAGGTGTGCGTGTTGACTTACTGTACCTCCGTGTTTGTGATGAAAACATCTTGGTTTAAAGATGAACTAAAATGCAGTTTCTTTATCAAGGTTGTCATAAAATACAGTTCTTCTCTGCTGTTAGTCACAGTGGGCTGCCGACTCAATTCCAGGGCCACTTATGCAGATGGCAGACATTCAGCACAAAGCTGGATACGATGTTTGCATTCTGCAGTATCCCAGTTTCTTTGCAGTTGGAGTACTCAAAAAAAGCATATTCAGCCAGGATATGATGTTTACTTTCGTTTGTATTATGTATGTAGTATTTCCATTTAATGAGATGTTGCAGCCGTGAAGAATGTGATCTTGGCTTTAAATATTTCAGTCAGTGAGTGAACCCGAATATGAATGTGAGGTTGTCGTACAATGTAGAAAATATATTTCATCAAACATCAAAGCTGGATAGTCAGTGTGTTAGCTACAGTTGATGGCGGTTGGGGCACGCCCTTTTTAGTTTAGAGAAGCAGACAGGAGTACCGACACGGAAGATAAGCAATGCCCGTGGGCAGAAGCTAAAGATGTTTTAGCCACCTAAAAAGTATCGATATCAATTTAAAGTTGCCCTGCCACACAAAACCGTTTCTACTTGAAATATGTTAGGTCCATATGTGTTTGTGTTATGTTGTGAATGTGAAAATGAACTGCTACCTCCTCTGTCAGCTCTAGTCACTGAAAAGAAATAAGCGGAGAAATCAGGCCAATTACAAAAGCTGGTCAGTCTGACGTCATGTAGCCTGAGCTCATTATTTAGCCAGTCAGAGTCAAGCAGCTTAGCTCGTTGAATATTAATGAGAACTGGCACAAATCGAGCTGAGTCTTCCTGCAGGCTTTCTATACCACGCTAGAATGGCTTGAAACAAGATAACCAAGGCATTTTTTCCACAAAAAATGTCCATTAGTCCAGAGTCCATGGTAGAACTTCAGACATTAGCACAAAGTAATGAAATACTTGTGACAAGGCACCTTTAAGTGTAAGCTATATTTAGAAGATTTTTACAGCTTTACCTTGCTGTCAGACAGCCCTTTACGACTCGGAAACTGAAGCCGTTATCTGCGCTCTTTTCGAAGCCACCAGAATCCTTTTCATTTTACCTCGCAGAACACGAGAGTTGCTGGTCTACCTCTGCCTCGATCAGTTTGTTTTTGTGTGTTTTGTTTTGTTAGTTCCTAACCCTTTTAAAGCACCAAAGTACACAGTAACATGAACAAAATAACCGATCAAGGCAGTGATCAGCAACTTGTGTGTTCTGCGAGGTAAAATTACTGGTTTTGTCTACAGAGTCGTGTGGCTTTGAAGAGCGTGATGTCATCACTTCCATTTCCTGTGGTGAAGGGCCGTTTGACAGCAAGGTAAAGCGGTGAAAATATTCTAAATATAGCGTCCACTTAAACACATATTGATTTTTTTTTAGGTGCTTTTTTAGCTGCTGCTCTCCTCCACAGCAGTACATAGCTTAGCTTCCGTGTCAGTAGTCCTGTCTGCTTCTCCAAACTGACTATGGAGAAATAGCTCATACAACCCCACGTCAAAAGATCCAAACTATCTCTTTAAGAGGGCATTTAAATAAAATATTGGGACTATTAAGTTGTTGACTAATGAAATCCATTCAGCTCATTAATTGGAGATTTAAAAAACAAAAATCTGCCTCATCATCGTCCACCTTTAGTTAAACTGAGCGACACACTTGGCCGTGTTCCCCAGCTCTCATTTATCTGTGAGAGTGTTTTGTGATGGCGGCGGCCTTAATTGAAGAGCAAGAAGTCGTGTGTTGCAGTCAAACCTCGTTTTGAAGCTGTAATGCATCCAGGATTTGATTTGCTCTGCGTTGCCACTGGCACATTACAAAACGGAGGTTAATGGTTTTTAAATGTCAGTCTGAGAGGGTGTGAGAGAGGAAGAGAACGAGAGAGATATTTATTTTAGATGGCTGAAGGGTCATCAATTTTCACATTAAAGTTCACACTATGAAGACTACATTTTCCTTACAACCAAAAACCTGACAGCAATGGAAGACTGTATTTTCCTCCTCTGATGTTGCTGACTGATATCAGTTTGAGCAATTTCACAGAGGCTGTAACAGACAATCTGAGCCTCTTTAAACTCTGCTGCTCTCAGACGTGTGCTCGTCGCCACATTGATTTTCCTTCCTTGGTGCAGTTGCAGTGTGCTCCTTTTTCATTTCTGCGCATATGTCTTCTATCAGAGTTTCATTAGTTTCTTTATTAGACACAAGTGAGAAGGAAGGAATGAGTAGTTCTGCAGAGCTACAATACATGCATCAAAAGCAGTGCTGCTCAGAAAGTCTGAAAAAGGTGAACAAAAGGTGAAAAGCTTCTTTCAGATGGTCAGACATGCTACAGTATGTTGTCCTCTGTTAGGAGAAACCAATCACACCTTTGAACACAACTGCATCACTGTTTGATTTTGTAATAGTCCATTTTTTTTCTGTGATATGAAAACTCTAGGGCTGGTCCGAATACCATTTTTTGAGCTTCGAAGCTTCGGTAGTAATGAGCATCGAATATTCGAAGCTTCGGAACATATTATTATCTCTAATAAAGGCAGGAATCTCTATGTGTCTGTCTGTTGGTTTGCATTTTGATTATTTTGAGAACCTTTCATCCAAACGACTTCACAAGGGAGTGCAGCAGTGTTGTATTTGGTGCAATATAGATAGACAGGCCAGACGCGTTCAGAATTAATAAACTTTTAACCTCTCAAGGATCACCGTCTCGTCAACGGGACACTTTGTGACTGGGGCGTCACTGTAACCTCGATAAAACTTCCACTCATGAGCGTTTTTATAACTTTAAAGCATTAAATCTTTGAAATATAAAGCCATGTACACAACTGTTACAAAGTAAAAGAAAATAAAACAATTTAGCCGTAATCTGCGCAGCCGAGAGTGCATGCATACCTGTTGTCGTTGTCCTTTCAGCAACAAAGTGGTACAAAGTGGACCAAAACTTGATTTTCATAAATCCCCAAGAGTCCAAGGAAATGTAATATCCAAGCTTTATATTCCAAAACGATCTCTTCACCTCACAATGTTGAAGTTTCTGGCCGAATCACAACGGAAAAAAAGCGAAACAGTTTTCCATTTCCACACTTATCGCCGCTAGCTTCTCTGCCCAGCTTGCTAAATGCTCGAAGTGGGCGCGGCGTCATCGTGTACCGACAGTATTTTCTTCTTCTTTCTAGTTTATTGGCGGTTGGCAAACCAACTTAAATGTGCATTACCGCCACCAACTGGACTGGAGTGTGAACGAGAGATAAATGCAGAAAATAAATAAACCGAAATAAAAAATTAAAAAAAACGAATATTCGAATGTCAAATTTTAAAATCGAATACCAACCCACAGAACGAATATTCGAATATTCGAATATTCGAATATTCGGGTCCAGCCCTAGAAAACTCATATTAAATGTATTTAAGTATATAAGACCCATTTTCCTCTATAAATGATTGAAATCTTATGTGATGAATTAGTGACAAATACCAACATCCATGTTTTAAAGAGATGTACATTTTAGGATAAAACTTTAAATGTCATAAAAGATAATTTTGTCATTGAAGGCTGTTATAATCTCAATCCAACTACCCATATTTCCTCTTTACGTCCTGTATCCTGTGTTGCTCTAAACTCTTCACCCTGTTACTGATACAGGAGCCTGTTCTGGTCCCAGTAGATCCAGTACTAACCCATTCTGCCTCTGCCTCTGTGTGATTGACAGGTGTGCTGGTGGTGAACGTGACGTGGAGGAAGAGAACCTACGTGGGAACTCTGTTAGACTGCACCAAACACGACTGGGCTCCTCCAAGGTGATGCACACTCTCTTGTTTTCTTTCTCTCCCTCTATGTTCCTTTACAGAAAACTTTAAAGGCAAGAGAAAGGTTCAGCCTGAGGACACGGCATCTGTTTGTTGTTGCAACTTTGTTTAGGTTGCAAAAAATGTATGCCAAAAAACTGCTAATCGTGCTAGTAGCACACGTTTCAGAGCCACTTTTTACTTACGATTACAGCTAATTAGTGTTAAGCTTGATCATTTTTGTTATAGTTTTTTTTTCAGGTTAGGAAAAGATCATGGTCATGTTAAAATTCCTGTTGGCGGCTTATTACAGTTTGCAAGTGTACACGTCCTATGAAAAGTTTGTAATCTGCTGCCCCAAAGCTTGATTTTGTCCAGTCAGATGTTTGAGAGGACTACTCTTTATTTTTAGAAAGGTCTTTGATGCGTTTAGGTTGTAGAAATTCCACTTTACAAATTAACGTTATTCAGTTTTGTACATGGCGAACGTAACGCTGTAGAATGGTTTAACGAGAATGACAACTAAAAGTGCAGAAAGAGACAAAGATCCCACTGAGCAACAGTAACAGTAAAAATAGAAGAAATCTGCAGTCATTGATAAAAGAACCAACATTTTTAGAGTGATAATAATCAATGGTCACTTAAGCTTTTCAGGACTGGAATACAAATTCAGCATCCAGGTTCCAACAGGATTCTCCCCGTCATGCAACACTGTGGGGACCTCCACTGGAATGGAACATTTCATTCAATTTTTTTTTAAGGCCCAAACTATTCACATGTAAATAAAACATTGTGTGTCTGAATTATACAATTCTCTGTTAAAGCAGTTATTATTAAAGGAAAGAAGACAAAAACATCAATATAACAGCTGATTCATAACTTTTCAACACCAGCGTATTTGATCCCATGTACACACAGTTGCAGCTGCCTTTGACTTAAAATTTAAATTCTAAAAACAGCACGTCATTTTTGCTCCAGTTGGATTGTGATTGTCTCGTCACATCGCCACAGGGGCAACACGGATGTGAAAAAATTAGGTCACTGTTCTATTTTTTGGCCACAAGCGACAAAGCTGCATGACGAGTTGATGCTTTGCAGCATGTTTCCTTTGTAAAATGTCATTATGTTCAACAACTGGTTTCATCATCAAGGATATGTTAACATTTTCTCCATAAAAATGTAATGGGAAAACGATTGTCCTATCCCATTTGGACTACTGTTCAGGGGTTTGGTCAGGTGCTGCCATATAAACTATAAAGAAATTGCTCAAAATAAGGCCGCACGCTGTTTACTAAGGTGCCCATTCAGATCAAGTGTTGATGCAATGCATTGCCTATCCTGGTTAAGTGTAAGGAATAGATTAACTGCGTCATTGCTCAACTTTACTAGAAATATTTTAGTGACTAAACAGCCGAGGGTGTTGTATCAGCATCTTGGTCTTAGTTGTGATAAACATGACTTTAGCACTAGGCATACTACGGAGGGCAGATTCACATTACCTAAGGTGAGAACAAACAAAGGGAAAAACATCGTAGTATATAGAGCCATGATTAATTGGAATGCAAGTTGCAACGCCTAGTCATGTCATTCAAGAAAATAGAAAATCTCAATTGTAAGTATTACTTAAAGAACATCTCCTAGCCAAGCAGTACTCTGTATTGGCTAATACTCTAATGACTGCTGTTAGTGTCATTGAGGGTTTTAGGTGTGCATTTGCTTGGTCATATTATCAGTGATCAATGTCATAATCTCATCTGTGAATAATTTAAACTAGGTCCTGTGTTGTATTGTGTTGTGTTGAATGTTGTTATGTCTTGTTATTATTTTGGGGTTTTTTTTTTCAGTGATGCATCAAATGTTGTTTTTTGTTGGTTGTTTTTAATGTAATAATGCACGGCAATGTATATCTATAAGTATTGGGTGGACTCCAGGAAGAATAGCTGTGGCTATGGCCCCAGCTAATGGAGATCCCAATAAATCAAATCAAATCTAGTGCGCGTCTGGCTCTCAGACTGGTGAAATGAGGCCTAAAATAATGTTTGAAATCAATTCTTATTCTAATTGTAAACGCATTATAAGGACAGGCCTTATATAATTATTCGGACTCACTTCTGCCCTGTTCGATCTATCATGTTTAATCATTTTATTGTTATTCTTATTGGCTTTTATTTGCTGGTGATTGTTTATTTGATTAACTGAAAAGAGCACTTAGTTGTTTTTAAGTGCTCTGATGTTGTTGAAATGATAAAAAGGCTGTTAGCTGTTGTTCCATGATGAGCTTTAACAGAAGCGCTCTCAATCCCAACTGTTATACAAAGAGTGTTTTTTTTGTAATTGCTGAGTGGAAAATGTGACAGTCCCTCCTTGAGGTGCTAAAACCTCTCAATTATTGCTGCTGTATGTGAATGTTTGTTGTCATGGCAATTACAGCTTAATCTCAAACGCCAGGGACTAAATTGCCTTTTTCATTTGGACTCTGCTGACGTCTGTCAGCGGTGGCTAAATGCAGTTTTATTATATGATTCAATGGAATAAAATGCTTCCTCTTTGATGATGCATTATCAGTCTAACAAAAAGATAAAATCATGCAAAACAAGTTATATATTATAAAAAACAATACCAACTAATGAGCTTCAATTTTTCAGCTTTAGTAGACAATGTTTGAATTGTACGAAATCACCCGGACTAGATCACTCTATTAAAATCGATACAATTTTAGTTTTCTTATGGTTATGCCCCTTAAAATGACTATACTGACCTCTGTCTGTGCAACGTTTGTCACTAGAGAGGTGTTTTCACATTCCTCTCCTGAATGATGCCTGTGTGAACGTCCCTAAAATCTGAAATTCAAACACACCCCGGACAAGCTATAGGTGGTACATCACAGATTCGAAATCGCTTCGTTGTCTAATACGCAAAAGCTGGAGAAAAAAAACCTGAAACTTCCAGCGCAGAGCAGACTGTCAGTGCAACACATTATAATCGTACCTGTCAGCCACCAGTAAGCTAACAGGCTAACAAACAACATAAACTAAATAAAAGATGCTAACTACACTTACCATTCTGATACGTCCGATTTTGGTGCACAGCAGACTCCTCATCTGAGTCTGGGTTTGACTGACGCTGGGTTTAGACATGACCCTAAACTATTGCTGCAGTTCCCGTGCCGGCTGCGGAGCTTTGCACTGGCTTTGGGGCGCTTCTGCTTCCTGTCTGAACATGGCGTGAAACTCATACATGTATGGCTAAATCTCTCCGATTTTTTTTTAACCATCTGGATGCACACTGCTCTTTCACTGGTCCACCTAGTGCAAGCAGCGGTGGAAGACCAGATCCACAATTTCTCAATGAGGGAAGGAAAGATTTTCAGAGCTTTTCTTTGAACTTTTTACGTGGGTAAACCATGTTAAATAAAATATTAATCATAGCAGAGTTTTTTTTTTTTTTTACATACTTTAAAGCGTGTCAGGAGGGAGACTTTAAATAGAGGCATGAGAGCAACAAATAACCTTGAAATGCCAAAGAAAATCCATTAAATTTCAGCGGGACGTTCCAGCGGCTTCAGTGACATTCAGGGACACACTGATGTAAAAAAGCAATTACAAACATCACAAGAAATGTGAGATATCATCGTTTCGAAATCACAGAGGGCGACAACAAAGTCTAGTCTCAACGTGCTCTGCAGTTTCATCCATTAATAAGGTGATTAACACCCAAAACAGTCTTTCCAAGGTCAGAATATATTCATTGAGTCCTGCGATGTAGTGACATAATTAATGCACTAAAAGGCCAGCACATAGGGTCCACCTTGGAAAATGGAGCCATACTCTGTAGATAAATCTAAAGCAACGCATTTTCCTTATCCAAGCAGACAGGTTTTAGATATAAATAACAATGTAAGAGTGTAGAGAAGCATTCAGTATTAAAATGTGGGGCTCTCTGGTAAACAGCATCAAAAGACTTCAAAGTAGAAAGGGACGACATGGGAATACAAAATGACTCCTTCAAATAGAAAGATAACTGTGGATTGTACAGGTTTTCACGTTATCAAAAAATAAGCAGGCTTTGTACAGAACAAAATCAATGTTTATCCTTGATGTCTGGGTAAAGTGGTCCACATGAGCCTTGAATGATAATCTGTTATCTTTCAAGTTTTTTGTCTGACGGAACAAGAGTGCAATTTGGGTAACGATATGAACAGGTTGTTCTCAGGTTAAAACCTTTCAAGAACAACGGCATCAACCAGAAAAACAGCTTTGTTTTCAGTCTGATGGTTTGATGTGTTTTTCAGTTGATCAGGATTGAAAAAGCTTTCATGAACTCGACACAATACATTACGACGTGAAACGATACAGTGTAAAACAATATGAAGTGATACAATGTGAAACGATAAAATGCGATATGATAACCGCTGATAAAATACGTTGTAAAACAATACAAGGGCACTCGGAGAGCGCAGATGTGCGCCAAGGCCATACCCTGTCTCGCAATATTAACGAAAGAAAGAAAAATAATCAGTGTATTAATTATTGTGTATTAATTATAGTGATTATGAGGAGGAATTGTCTTTAAATACATTGTTTTTCTCTTCCTCTGTCCAGGTTTTGTGAGTCTCCCTCCAGTGACCCTGAGTTGCCAGGTGGGCGTGGCCGGGGCAAACGGATGCGAATGGCCATGGCCGAGAGGCCCTGCGTTGATCCGGCCCCTGCTGCCAAAATCAGGGGTCTATCACAGCACAGGAGCCGTGGAGGTGGCGTGGCTGGAACCGCTGCACCCATCCACAGCAAGGGGCGGAGAGGAAGCCTGAACCTCATCAACAGCAACTGCCGAACGCCTCCTTCTTTCTTCACTGTGGAGGAGGTGAAACCTGCCAACAGCACCTCCTCTCTCTCCTCCGGGAAGCGGAAGAACAAACCGCCGGCTGACCTGGACCTCAGCCTGGTCACCTCGGACGAAATCAAAAACGGGAATGGGAAGAGGATCCGAGCCAAATCCCGCAGCGCCCCATCCACGCCGCTGGGCAAGTCTGACCCTTCGTTCATGGACCCCGGAGGAGGTTGTGCCTCCTCACCACCTCCCCCACCCATCCTCATCGACTGCCCCCACCCCAACTGCACTAAACGCTACAAGCACATCAATGGCCTGCGCTACCATCAGACGCATGCACACCTGGAGGCGGAGGAGCAGAGGAAGCCTGAGCTGGAGCCCATGAAGGACGGGGAGAGCGAGGAACGACTATCGGACTGTGAGGACACCATCGGCAACATGACATATGACCTCTCAGAGACAAACAGCACTAACGCCAACAGCTCCTCTAAGAAACCCACTCCTCTGTATAAGGTGACCACAGTGGGGTCTCCTAAGAACAGACGGCTTCTCCTCAGTACTGACCACAGCCCCTCAGCCAACCCCAAGACCAGAAGAACCTCACTGCTGAAAGATGGGCTGATTGATGACCTCAGCAATCTGCCCATCATCTCCAACATGACCGTGGTTCTGGAGAACTGCATGGTCCCAGACAGGAACTCCACGGTCGAGATGCCCAAGCTGGAAGCCGAAGGCTTGATCGACAAAAAGGTGGGTGCGTGCGACAAGGGCAAGAAGGCCAACGGGAAGGTTGAGAAGCCGTCCAAGTCCCGGACCAACCGGCCGATCGCTCCCGCACCTGCTCCCCCAAAGCTGATCGCCATACCCAACACAGCGTATCCGACCGGCACAGCAGATACTGCCCCCTCACAGCAACCCTCACCCATGGCAGCCGTAGGCCTCACCAGTAAAAACCTTCCCCTGAAACCCATCAAACCAAAGCTGAGCATCGTTGTGGAGCCGAGCCTTGTCAAAGCCACCCTGGTTACCTGCAGCAAAGAGACCAGGAAGAAAGAGAAACGGAGGCTGAAGGACAAACACAACAAAGATGCGCAAACCAGGACACCTAATGGCGACGGCGGTGGAATCAAAATGGAAGATGTCGGTGGTTCCAAAATGGGCGTGAAGGAAATTTCTGGGAGCCTTCTGAAGGAGCACCTCAGTAAGCAGGATGTACTGAACGGGCTCACAGAGAGCCAGGAGAGCAGGATGGCCAGTATCCGAGCTGAGGCTGACAAGGTCTACACCTTCACCGACAACGCCCCCAGTCCCTCCATAGGTGGTTCATCACGGCTTGACTCCAGTGGTAGTGGCAACAGTGGCCTGGCAACAGACAGCAAGAACAACAGCCCCGCCTACTCTGACATCTCAGATGCCGGGGACGACGGGGGATCTTCTGAATGTCGCTCGGATGGAATCAGATCCAAGTCAGCCTCCTCGGCCTCTTCAGAGGTGAGCTCTAACAGTAGCCATGGTAACTCTGGTAAAACGCCGCCCACGGCCTCTGCCCCGCCATCAAAAGACCCCCAATCCCCGTACTACCACAGCTACGAGCCCTACTACCTGCAGGGGTACATGCAGTCGGACAGGCAAAACAGCAGCAGCAGCGTCGCGTTCCACAAAAGCTCTGGCCACGACGGCAAAGGGAAAGACAGAAAGGAAGAAGTGAAAGAGGACGATAAAAGCTCCTCCCACGAGTTCTCAGACTCAAAGAAAGGCGACGGGCCGCCTCAGTCGCAGCTCCAGCTGGCTATGAGTCAGACCCAGACCGCCTTGGCCCAGTCGCTGTACTACGGCCAGTACTCCAGAGGACTGTACATGGACCAGAAACTGTTACTGGCCTCCAAATGCTGTGACCAGACGCACAGCGCCAAGCAGAGGGGCGAGAGGGGACAGGGGGTGAGAGACAGTGAGGACGATAAACACGTGGTTGGGGGTTCAGCCAGTGGACCCATGCACGGTAAAGATGGCGCTAAAGGTTGCTGTCCCAAACCCGTCCTGTCCTACGTGGAGATGACTGAGAGGGGAGAAAGGGGACAGAGTCTGGGCGTAAAGGCGGTGCACGGTGGCATGGTGGAGCAGCACCAGGTCTCGATGAAAGACTGCGATCACATCAAGTCACCTTCCTCTTCCTCTTCTTCATCGCTCCACAACCCAAACAGTCAGACAGATCTGGACTCAAATGTTTCCTATTCCAGTGTAAGTTTCTCCCTCTGTCTATGACCTGCCGCCGCCGCTGATGGTGTTGTTGGTGTGCTTTAATGGCTGTTGCGTGTCACAAAGAGATGAATCACACGGTGTGTACAGCTAAACCAATAGGTGCTAAAAACAAAGACCATGTGGCTTCTGTGGTGCTGTAGCTGTACTTTGACATGGTAATCAAAAATCGTGTGGTTTGATTTGATGGATGTTTTTAATGTTTAGAATCAATGGGGGAAATGTGTTATTCCAACTTTAGCTGTTAATGTAAAACACATAAAGGAACAAAAGAAACATTTCTAATACATAAGTGTTGGTTTTCATATGAGCTGCTTTTTCAGAAAGCTTGTACAGATTTTTAACCATGTCATCTCTGGATGCATTTTACCGCTATCTCTAGCCATGCTGGGTCATGTACAAAAAAGGTTGTATGAATTGAATGAAAGCCGTGTCCGGGAGGTTGTTTTTTTCATTCAGTTTGGCCTAAATTCTGCAGTTGATCATGTGTGAGACGTGTCTTCATTCGTGTCATTGAGAGGGACGCCACACTCCTCACATCCCACCTCTGAATGGCCGCCTGCTGTTGAAACGTCGTCATCTTTCATCAACATCACAACCAGAGCCAGTGATAGATGGTCTGTCTATGGTTCTGTTTACTCAAGTACACAGTGTTTCCTCTATAGTCATTCAGCAGCGGTGGGCCACCGCAGCAAGAAATTCTCCACCCCTGCTAAAAAGAAAATGTACAAATGAAAGTTATAAATTAGCCTAAAAAACACACACAAAAGAGACAAAATGCTAAAGGGCTACGATTCGGTTTTAGCCCTGCAACATTGCATATAAACAAAAACTGGGACAGAGACGTGGACCGAAGTTGAACTGACCCCAAAATGACTACCACCCACCACTGTTAACAAAGAATTATAGGGGAAACACTGCAACTAGCACCAACACTTGTCCCCATCGATCTAGCCCTCAGACGGCCCGACCTGGGCTCACTGCCTCGCTCACAGCAAATACTCAGAGCTACAACATGGGGAGGAGGCCGAGGAGGGTGAAGCAGACAGGGGAAAGGAATGGGGAGCTACCGTGGAGCCTGCCGGGGCCAAGATGACCTCAGGAGGAGGTGTGGGCGGAGATGCTAAAAAAGCCAGGGTCCATGATCTCCCGCCCGCCATCGACGTGGAGGATTCAGACAGGCTGGACGGGTTGGATGATCAAGGCCAGGAGCCAATGGGAGGGCTGGCTGAGGAGTCCCAGAGTGCCCGGGTGGCGGTGTCTCCTCCCATGACCCCCCAGCAGCCCTACATCCAGTACCAGCACTCCTCCTACCTGCCCTACCTGGCAATGTGTGAAAGCGGCGGGGGCTCCTACAGAGGGGTGTCCCCAACCCTGGTCCACAATTACCCAGGTAAGAGTCGAAGTAAAGGTTTGGGTTTACTTTAAAGCAAGGCCGCCCAATTTGGGGCCTGCAGGCCTAGTTTGGCCCGAGCTCCTTTTGTTTTGGCCCACCATAGCATTTGACATTCTCATGCTTATTCTCCTCTTAATTTGAAAGTGCTGTACAATCCTAACCATAATGACTACGACTACTTTGCAGCTAAAAAAAGAACGTAATCTGAGTTTTACAGCAATGGAAAGCACAGTGCTGGTAAACTTCCCTATTAAATTACATACTTAAGTTTTATCTACGAAGACTTACAAGAATTATGTTAATCTTCCACATCAACATTTATTTTTGGCCTATGGCCTTCCATCCAGACACATGTTGGCCCTTCACCTCTGAGGAATAGTTTGACATTTTGGGAAATCCGCTTATTCACTTTCTTGCTGAGAGTTGGATGAGAAGATCAACACCAATCTCATGTTTTTTTGTAACGCTTGTTTTAGATGGCCAAATCATGTCACCCTGTGTATGTCATGTGTTTGTATGTTTCTTCGTCTGTGTGTATGTGTGTGTCCACCAGGTTTCCACTACCCTCTGTACGGTAACACGGCAGGCAGGGAGGAGTCGGAGGTGACTCCACCCGGCAGAGGAGGAGCGGTGAGCAGCAAGCAGAGCGCAGACACGTCCTCGTCCTCCACCATCGAGCTGCTGCAGCAGCAGAGCCACCAGTACCACGGAAAATCCCCCGCTGTGAGACACCGCTCACTTGGCTGCCACATGCACACACTGCAGCTCACAGCGTCACACCTTTCATTCACAAAACACAGATGTGATGTTTCTAAATGAACACACAGAACAAAATTTGAATAAGGAAGGTTAAAGGAAAACACGGAAACCAGAAGTTGCTCGTTAACGTCAGAGGTTAAATAGTTGTAACTGCTGTAGTTGCACTCTTTGTCTCCGGACAAGTACATTTCTATTGAAAATGATTTATTCACTTTTCCTGGAGTAAAGAACACACATCACATACTGTACCTGTTACATTAACAAATCAATAAATACAAAATTTTAACCCCCAGTAATTAAAATACACATTTTAAACCCCCGAACACAACATGAAAATAGGAAAACAATATTACAAGTTCCAACAATGCTCATTAAATATGTATAAAAAGAAAAGAAAAACATGCAAAGTAAAAAACACAAAATATAAAATATTATATATTTGTGGTAGACGGTAATTGCAAATGAATAAACTAATATAAATAGAAATGTTGTAATGAATATGTGTAATGAGAAGTAATTATATACATATTACTACTTCTTTCAGTGCTCTTCAATGTCATCAAGCAAGTGTGAATACATGACATTTACTGTAAATGAACCATACTGAGGGCTGAAGATATTTCATGAATATGCTCAACACTTCAAAAAGAAACGATTAGTAAAGTGTGTGTGTGTGTGTGTGTGTGTGTGTGTGTGTGTGTGTGTGTGTCTACGTGTATGCGTGTGTGTGTTTGCGTGCAGCCCGGCGAGAAGGGTTCCCCCGAGGGGGAGAGAGAGACGGAGCGAGAGAGGAACCACGTGTCATTCGCCCGACACCTCCACACACACCATCACACACACCTGGGTATGAGCTACAACCTGATGTCGGGACAGTACGACATCTACCAAGGTACGACCGCACACTGAGCCCAAAATGTGCCAAACTGACATCGGCTAATAAAGAACTGCATCATATGTGAAACTGAAGCTGAATTATATTAATTTCACATCAGTTACTCAGTGAGGTGCTTAAAGGCCGTTGTAGTAATGCTAATGGTTTGAATTAATATGTTTAGCTATCACATATGGCTGTAATGATTGGTCAGTTAGTGTAAGTTGTTGCTTGATGACCAGTAAGCGAAGAAACATCTTTTTTTTCATCTTTTTCACCACACCTTTGGTCTTGACTTTTTCTCATGACTGGTTTTCCTCAGTTCTGGAAGAAGTATTACATTTTACTGGAATTATACCTCGTAAGATTTCATGTGACAAATAAAATTGATTAAAGTACTGAGATAGAAGTAGATGTAAACTGTAAAAAAAATAATACTCCATTACAAGTAAAAGTGTTCTATGAAAATGACGTAAAAGTTTGTAAGTATAATCAGGACAAATAGATTCAAATATTTACAATAATTAAAAGAAAACTGTTCTTGCTGCTCTGTGTTGAAGGCTTGAGCTCCAGGTCGCTGGTCTCCAGTCAGCAGGTGTCAGGACACTCCTCTACTGGTAAGTCTGTGCTGTTAAAGTTCAGAGTTCACATTAAAAAAGTGTAGAAGTATATTTAAAAAAAAAAGAAAAACATGGACAAGGACTGAGAGGAATCCATCAAAAAGTACATTTTCATTCCACAAGACTCCAATCTTGATAAAAAATATCCATGGGATGTTTTATACAAAAGAAGATGAAGATTCTTAGCCTGTCAAGTTGGGTAATTATGAAACAAAAAGGTAAATCAAATAAACAGACCATAAGACAAATAAACAGGTTTGAAGAATATTTATGTAAAAACAATAGTAAATAGCTGCAATTTAAAAAGAGAGGTGCACTTCGTATATCAGCTTTGGAAAAAGTTGCAAATCTGATGAAAAGTTTCTGCGGCAGCAATATTTTGTGTGCTCTCAGTGTGAATCACAGACTCATAGATCATCCACTGAATACTCATTTTATGAAATAAATTGGCTATTTTGGTCCTTTTATAAAAATGCAAACTGGGGACAGAATAAGTTGGAGAAGCCAATAAATCAGATATCTAAACTGCCTTGTTGCCTCAGTTATCATGCCGTAGATCATTACCCACTTTGCAATGTTTTCTATATATATTTTTTAGAGGTTATATTTATATATATTTAGAGATTATATATCGCTGCCTTTGTTTGAATGTGTGAAATAATGCAGAGGGAACCTGTCAGGCCGTTAAACTGCGTAATGTGATGATTACCTTGCTGCTGCAGAGACTACAGTTATCTATAAATGGTAATTGGTGTGAAATAGAAGAGATTAACAGGAGTGATGCTGACAGTGGAAGAGACACAGCAGCCCAGAAATGAAGGACACCAGCAGTTTTCTACAGAAGCTAATTGTCAGGCCTGATATCTGAAGATCACTAATTAATTTTCTTCTTATCTTGTGAACAAACTGTTTTCCTACAACCACAATGTAATTATCACATTATCTCTAACACACAATTGTAATATTAATTTGTGTGTAGGTCTGTTTATGTTATCAGCTTGCATTCGAGGGTGTTATCACTTTATTTAAAAGGCTTAAAGGAATAACATTTATGTTGTAGTCACAAATTTGAAGTTTTTATAGAGTGGAGCAGTCGCTGGCAATGAAATTGTTGTTCGCAGGCTGCCTCCAACACTGCTACAACAAAATGCATAAAACATGCAGGTAAATATATACAAAATAAACAAGAAAATAATGTTTCATAATGTGAAAATCTGAAATCATTGCCATGTAGGTTTTCACATACAAGGAATTCGTCGGTGCAAAAGTCAAGAGATATTAATATTTAAAAATGTACCAAAGAAATTCTGAAAAAATATGTAAAAATACGTTTTTTAAAGTGGAAAAGCTTAGTTGTTTGGCATTTTGCTAATGTTATCAGCAATCCATTAAAAAAATGATATTGCACTTTATATCAACCAACAGGTATCCATAGTGCTTTACATCAAGAACCAAATGAAATCATTACAGTATGTTGTGAAATTGGGCTTAAAAGTTGAACGTGAGTGCTCTATAACTATTACAACTACTACTTCTAGTCATTATCTTTATTATGACTATTATTGCCACTGTTCATCACACCCCCAACCGGCACCGTCAGACACCGCCTACCAAGAGCCTCGGTCTGTCCGAGGTTTCTTCCTAAAAGGGAGTTTTTCCTCACCACTGTCGCACTTACGCATTCATGCATGCTCTTGGGGGAATCACTGGAATTGTTGGGTCCTTGTAAATTATAGAGTGTGGTCTAGACCTACTCTATCTGTAAAGTGTCCTGAGATAACTCCTGTTATGATTTGACACTATAAATAAAATTTAATTGAATTATAACTGGTAAAAAAAAACAAAATTAATTAAAAATACATATACAGCTACGAAGCGGCAGGCAGTAATTTACATGCTTTAGCTCCGATTGGTCATTTTCTCGTCTGACCGTCAAATTTCCAGAGAAATGTGTTCCCATGCAGAATATTTATGTAAAGTGGAACCTTTCTCATCATTGGCATGTTGCCCCACTTTTAGTCTTTAGGGACTTTAAGCAGAAACGGTTGAAGGGACAGAAAACAAAAGTTCCACTTTGCGCAATTCTATGTCAACACTTCCTGACATCGTAGCATAACGGTTTACTACGGGAGAGCGACTGGCTTGCCGTACCAGCAATACGTGTTTGTTCATTTCAGATCACTACTAAAATCATCATTCTTCACAGTGAACTTTTTGTAGCTTTCATTTATGTCGTCACACGTTAACATCATCTACCTCACATGTCAAACTCAAGGCCCACGGGCCAAATCCGGCCCCTTGCTAACTTTGATCCGGCCCCTATATAGATTTGGGTTCACAATGCATTTTGTTCCAAATACTTTTTGTCACTTTTCACAACGTCGACATTTTTTACGCTTTTTCCAAACGTTTTTTGGCATTTTCATCGTCATTTTTGTTGACCAAACTGTAAGTGAGAAGACTATATGAAACATGCAATAATACATGACATAAAAGCAATAAACTATATGTCTGGCCCTTGATGTGATTGTCATTTACTAGTGTGGCCCTTAGGGAAGTTGAGTTTGACACCCCTGATCTACATTCTAAAGATCTTGAATCGTTTTCCCTGAATTCCTCTGCTTTAGAGGTCTGGATGAAGTTTTTCCTCAAACATTTTCAACTTGTAAGGATGCTCAAAGCAAAACCGTCAGCTCTTGTGTCTTTTGATTGATTTTGTAAGCAGTCGCAGCCCCTCTAGTCCGAACACACCTGAAGTCTTGACTCTAGTTCCTGAGATAAAAGGCCAATATATGACTAAAAGCCTGCGTTTTGTCCTCTTGTCTCCACAGAGAGCGAAGGGAAGAAGTAGGGCCATGTGAGAGACCAAGTCTCACATGAGGAACGGCAGAATTTATCAGACATCAATTCCATGGTGTTTAATAAGCTTCGCCTCGCTCAGAGGCAGAGAACTAAAATTAAAAAATAAACTCTTTCATTTCTTTCCACCTGTTTTATAACACGTCATCGAGGAGCAGACGGAGGGACAGGAAGCAGGATCAGCAGGAACTATCTGTACCAGTCCAGATCACTGACTTTTGAAGCTTTCAGTTTTGCAGGATTTTGACAGAAGCAGAGCGCCGCGTATGAAACTTAACATCACAGAGCGCCGCGCATCCGCCCAGCTGCAGCTGTGGCGTTCACCTTTATAAAAATGCACATTTATCGTAGTGTATTATGATGATGATATGACTGAATGTACTGAAGATGACTTACATTATCCCGATAGTGTTGATCTTTTCTTTTCTTTTTTTTACTATTGAGGAAACAGCATTAGGAAGCTAAAAAGTCTATTATTATCCTAATTATTCTTATCATTCTGATTATTGAAGTGGTCCCCCTCCCTCCATAGTGCTGACGCTACATTTGTATTACTAACCTGTACTTGAGCGTAACCATGTTGATTGTATTGTCTTTATGTGAGAGTAAACCTTCACATCGACCTGCCCAGTGCCATGTAGGAACCCAGTGGTGTATATATTCTGTACAGATTCATGGCGGAGCACTAACATGCTTTATTGTACTCTATGTTGATCTCCATCAGCCATGCAGGAGAGCAGTGGGCGGAGCGTGGAAAACCCGCAGGACAAGAACCACTATTTCTTTATTAGCCGAGTTCAGATCAACGGCAGCAGTTTGTCCTGTCGGCACCCGTTCTATGGTTCCACTGACATAATGTACTGTATGTTGCACATATGACACATCCTATTTGGTTAGAGCTAAGGATAAGTGTGTCATTTAGTGAATGGTAGCCCCAGTTTGTGCCTCGTGGACTCAGTTTTCTTTCAGGTCACTGTTGATCTCCACATCTGACACTGCTATGGTTAACGGTTGGTCATTTTTAGGAACGAGAACTACTTGGTGAGTGTTGGGAAAACTCAAAGTTAGGGTGAAAATCAACTATTTGGAAAACGTTTTTATTTGGCGAAACAAGCTCACCATAAGGTCCATTTATCAGCTGTTCTGGAGCTTTCGATCGTACCCCATAATGCCATGAAATAGTAGTTAGACCACAAGGTCAATTCAGAGAATTGACTTTAATGCAAACAGGGACAAAAAGTGCTCAGAAGGATGGCAGTTTGAATATCAGCGATTCCACGCTAACTGGAAAAACTCCCTCTGCTGAGGAAGATGGTGTGATACGACTGAAAGCTCCAGATCAGCTGCTGAATGGACCTTGTGGTCAGATTGTTTTGTTGTACTAATGTTCACAGTTGGTAGTAGACAGGAAATAAACAGTTTGTTATCCCAAATAACGATGACAATTCAGTGTACACCAGAGAAAATATAGAATTAAAGGGGAACAGGATTGACTTCAAAAGGGCCGTTGGGTTTTGAATAAAACAGTGACTTATTTCTTAATATATCACTTGAACATAATCAACAATCAGCAGGGATTTGCAATGGAAAAATGATGCTTAAATGAGAGGTACAACCTGGGGTTAGGTGAATGAAATATCGATGACAGATGCCAGTGAGTGCATGCTAGTTTATATGAACATGAAAGCCATAATTGAGCCAATTATAATCGCAGCACCTCTGAAAGACAATTCCAGTGTTAAAATGAGTTTTTGCTCATTTTCACCATTCTTTTATTATAACATCTACGGCTGACACTATACTCAAAACTGAATGGAATTTAGTTTGTTTGCTCAGGTACAATACGTAGTGAGTTTATGACCAAAAATAAGCTTCAGGGTTTGCCAGTAAAAAAAAAAAAAAATACTTTGTATACGTCTTGTTTTTAGGAAATTACAAGTTGTGTAAATAAAAGCATTTGCTTGCAGTGCCATAGTCAACAGCAGTTTGAGAACCGCTAAATTCAGTTTCAGTTTTGAGTATCGAGCAACGGCTCCAAATGAATGCTATCTAAGATGGCATAAAAATAGAAAATATAATTGATCACGATGAAAGCTGGAAAACCATTCACAGTACAGCGATAGAAAACACTGGAATTGTCTTTTAAGTAAAATGAGATGACAGTAGGGCTGTACTTTTTGTCAGGAGTCCCACAATCCTTCGCTCCGCCCCTGCTCCCATGCCTTCTACAAGCTAACTAGCTCACTGCAGAGCCTCTGATAGACAGAAGGGTCAGGTTTTATCATTGGTGCCAAAACTGCTGCCACATCTCTAGAACAACGAACTGTCAAAGTGTTAGCAACAACAATTGGGCCGATTCGGGTGCTTACCCAATGGAAAAAAACCATTCATGTTAGCCTGCTGGTTGTAATTCAGAGTTATCAGGAATGTACTATGATAGTCCCATTTTGGTTTAAAGAGTTAGAGAAGTATGAACAAAGTGGTGTCAATTTGGCGACAAACTAGAAACAAAAATAATTATTGAAAGGAGCCTGATTAAAAAACAAACTGCTACAAATATATGACACAATAAAAATTGCTAATTTAGGCTTCAATTTATTTGTATCATTGTGACGACATGGCTAACATTAGGGTTAGCTATCTTAAAATAATGTGACAACATGTTTACACATTCTGTCAACAAAGCTTAAAGAGAAAACTTGCCACCTTTTACATGGATGTCCAATCAGTGTTGATGAATAAGGTCTCCAGCACACTTCTGTCCAAGTGAGGAGTAAAAGACAGCATCGGACAAAAACTCTGACATTTATTGCAGCAGAATGATTCCGTTTGTGTTGGCATTGGAGAGCAATTTTAACAAAGTCACCAGCAGTAGTTGTTTGCCTTCGGCAGCTCAGGTTCTGGAGAGTCCCCCGTCGGCCATATCCTCCCCGCTGGGGCCACAGCCTTGGCCTCTCCCCGCTGCATTTCTTCTGCCGCATACTCTGGCTCGAAGAAACACAGCTGAAGTCAGCCAAAACATTGTAAAATCTATTCTCGTCCATAACACACTGTGCACTCATTTTGGGATGCCATTTTCACAGTTTGCAATACAAGCAAAGAGAACTGGAAGTTCTGTTTTTGAGTAGCATCTAGAGCACGCCCCCTGGCTACCCGGAGGAGAAATCTAAGCTGAAATAGCCTGTAGTTCTTCCTTGCCTTCCTTCGTCACTGTCACGTCACTGGATGCAGGAAGAACAACAGATTTTGCAGGTGAGAACTCAGCTTCCTCTGTCAATATAGCACTCACTGTGAAATGTATTGCTTCCAGCGGCTTGATTTACCATCAAAACTGATTGGACACCAACACAAAAAGTTTCCCTTTAATGCAGAATAATGCAATGTTCATGTCATGTGGGGTGGAAGTATTTACAAGTTGGAAACCTCCCAATCCCAATGGCCCGACCTTGTCTATCAGCGGCTCTGTCTCACTCAAACACAACACCTTACCTGCATAGTGTCAGTGATCATTCTATTACTTGAATATAGTGCTATGAACTCAAAAAAATGTTTACAAAATGCTGTCATCTTTTGGGAGACACAGTGTTGTCTTATAAAGGCTGCTTGGTAAATGTTCAGTTCATCCACCCGGTGTATCCTGTTAATTACACACTGCAATCGTATAAACATGGAACCTGCTGTTGCTTTTTTATACTGTATATGCCTTAATTCATATGTTTGGCAATCATGATTAAAGGATGTTTATATATATTCTTTTGTCTGTGGAGTTTTCACTTTATAAGTGACACTAAAAAAAATAAAATATTTGGTTTTGTACATAAACCAGAATTAATTTACAAAAACAACCATAATATTACTAGCCTACATGGAGTAATATAGAGAGATTCCAATAAGGCAAAATGTATTTTTGTTGACCTTAAAATGAACAATATGAGACATATTGTGGTACAATATTATTCCTTTATCAATTGCAGTGAGTTATTGGTCTCCTCTTTTCTTTGAATTTAAAAATGTATCATAAATTCTTTTAAATAGTGTTGAATTACTTATGACTGTCAATCAAGCGATTTAGCAAGTTAATTAATGAAGGCATAAGAGTTTAGTATAAGTGGATTACTATTAATCATTATAGTTATGATGACTAATTTTCCCTTTTGGTATCATAATGATTACTTCGACTGTAGTTGTAGTAGAGTAGAAGTAACGTGGTGTGCAGTGCCCTGCACTTCCACCTCCGACCAGCAGGGCAGCGCTGAATACGCTGGCGTCTTTGTCATCACTTCCGGTTTTAAAACAAAATGGGTGGCGCCAAAGCTTGACAACAAAGCGGCTGTTTGCTGCACTCAACGGACACTCAGCGTCCAAGTAAACAAACTCTGCTGTGTTTAAATGTTGTTTCCACATTAACTTTCTGAACTAAACGAAAGTGTAAAGAGGAGTTTGAATAAACAGTTTCCCGTTACAGTTGTACAAATGTCAACATGGCTTCGAAGACAGACCAACTTCTTATCGTTGTGTCCATCCTCGAAGGTAAGCACACAGCTATCTTCTAACGTTAAAGTCAATTATACAATTAACATTAGACAATAGTATATGTCTTTTAATACTGAATTCAGTCACACGACTGTCATGTGTAACGCATTCAGCTGGCTAATAAGTAGCCTGTTACTACTGGTCATGCTAGTTAGCTTTAGCAGTTAAATCCACCCTGACCTGAAGTGGCATCAACTGTCCGAGAGCTGGAGGAAGTATTCAGATCTTTTACTACAGCAACGTTAAAAGTACTAATACCACACTGTAAAAATACCTTGTTACAAGTAAAAGTCCTGCATTAGAAATGCTACTTTAGTAAAATGTATGTTAGTAGAATCAGGACAAAATAAAATAAATAAACTTAAATGTACTTTAAGTATTAAAAGTCGCCTGCTAACAAGGTTGTACTATTGTTATGTCAAGTACCTTAAATTTGTACGTAAGTAAAGTAACGTTACTTGTGTAAATGTACTTAGTTACATTCCACCACTGACATCGGTCATTTTTTTTTATTTTTATAAAAAATAGTAAACATTTTCTGATTCCAGCTTCTTAAATGTGAATATTTTCTAGTTTTTCTCTCCTCGGTGATTGTAATCTAAATATCTTTGAGTTGTGGACAAAGGGAAATATTTGAGGATGTCATCTTGGGCTTTGGGAAACAGATTTTTTTTCACTATTTTCTGACGTTTTATAGACCAAACAACTAAACGATTAATGGAGAAATAATCGACGGATTAATCGTTAGTTGCAGCCTTATACTGTACATCAGTATTGTGATATGAGGGTCTGGATATTGTGATTAAGCTTAAATGTGTTGCTTTCCTCATATTTAAGGCATAGGATATCATTGTTAGGCCCACAGAGAAACAACAATCATTTATTTTATTTAGAGTAGTTGGACTTAAGAGTAGACTTTCTTTTCTTTAACTCTACTTAGTTATTTACTGTTTTCATTGTCAAATCAAATAGAAAGTCACTCTCAATGGCAGTTTGCTTTGCTACGTTCCAGCCAAATCCTTGTGAGCGTGACTCGTCATCTTAACTGGTGGTAATTCACCAGGTGAAAGTTTGTTTCGTACACAGGAGAAACGTTTAGGAAAGTAAACCCATCTTTCCTTCCCCAGGTCGCCATTTCCCGAAGAGTGCCCGTCTCAGTCTGGTGGTCCAGGCGAGCTTCGATGGCGAGCAGCTGGCCACAGACCCGGTAGAGCACCGAGACCAGCCGTATTTCAGCACTGAGCTGGCCTGGGAGCTGGACCGCAGGACGCTGCACCAACACAGGTCTTACTTACTTATATGCTTGTTTGATAAACGACATAACAAAGAGATGCAAACAGCTGCGATTCAGTTAGCTAAGAAGTAAAAAGCCAATTTCTTCTCAATAATCAAAAGTGTTTTTAATCTCATCTGGTCAGACAATACAACTGTTGTTATAGCCATAGTCACAGAAGGTTAACAGCTTAAGAATTACCATTAGATTTGGTTAGGCAGCAGGTTGAAAAGGTTGCAGTGAATAACTGTAGGGCTGCAACTAACATGTTTTCATAATCATTTAATCTGCTGTTTTTTTCTATATTAATCAATTAATTAATTGGCCTATAAAACATTAATGTAAAACACCAATCATCAGCCACTGGTCCATTACAGTAATGTTAAGACAAGGAAAAGCAGCAAATTCTCACATTTTAAGAAGCTGGAACCAGCAAATATTTGTCATTTTTGCTTGAATGATTAATTGCGTATTAAAATGATTGCTTAATAATTTCCTTGCATTTCGGTAATGGATTTATCAACTAACTGTTGCAGCTCTAATTGACTAATTATAACACTGATATGTTATTATACAAACCAGTGTTGCTCGATGTTCAGAATCCCACAAGGAAATAAATATTATATTTATATTTGTTAATGATGATAATAACTTTATAACACCTTTTAAACCTACATTTTAGAGTGCTTTACAGTTAAAAACAAATAATACAAATTAACTAAAACATGTCAAACAAGATAAAGCCCTTAAAGGTCCCATGACATGGTGCTCTTTGGATGCTTTTATATAGACCTTAGTGGTCCCCTAATACTGTATCTGAAGTCTCTTTTATATAGACCTTAGTGGTCCCCTAATACTGTATCTGAAGTCTCTTTCCCCGAAATTCAGCCTTGGTCCAGAATTACAGCCACTAGAGCCAGTCCCACAATGAGCTTTCCTTCCTTTGCCATTTCTGTGTCTGTAGCTATTGAGGAGGAGAGAGGGGGGGGGGATGTGGCCTTGACCAACTGCCACTTTGCTCGTTTGAAAGCCATGATGTCTCTCTCTCATGGGGGGGGCAAATTCTCTGGGTGGGCAAAGCAGAGAAAGGGGAGGTAACCTTTCCCCTTATGACCTTATAAGGAGAAGATTCCAGATCGGCCCATCTGAGCTTTCATTTTCTCAAAGGCAGAGCAGGATACCCAGGGCTCGGTTTACACCTATCACCATTTCTAGCCACTGGGGGACCATAGGCAGGCTGGGGGAACTCATATTAATGTTAAAAAAACCTCATAAAGTGAAATTTTAATGCCATGGGACCTTTTAAGATTAAATAATTACAACAAAAACGATTAGTTAATAAAAAAATTTAAGAAGAGGTTTAAAAGTTCCAAATGTTGACTAGTAGTGTTTGATTTTGTAAACATTAATCAACACTAAACTATGTAATATGAATGCATCTTCTGTCCTCCCAGACTGCAGAGAACTCCCATCAAGCTTCAGTGTTTTGCTGTCGACTCTGTGAGTAAAAAGAGAGAGAGCGTCGGCTACATCGTCCTGGACCTCCGATCTGTGCAAGACGTCAAACAGGTGAGCCTCTTCTCCTTCTGTCTGGGTGACATGTTGAAGTGTTACGATCAGTGATACCAAGCTGTTGTTCACTGAGACCAGACCAGTAAAAAAATATATTTTTTGCCTGTCAGGAGCCTCGCTGGTATCCGCTGCTGAGCAGTAAATACACCAAACAGAAACCAGCCCTCCTCCTCAGCATGGCGCTGGAAAACGACACCAAGCCCTCCGAGCCCTCTCCTGATAGGTTCAAAGCCAAGAAGGCCCCGCCCCGACAAGGTCAGCTGGTTCATCAATACTGTTCTTGCTGTTTTCACATGTTACTGTTATCTCTTGTATGTTACTTGTATATGTAGAATTATTAACTGACACATGCAGCAGTAGAAGGTTAAAACTTGGGACATGAAAGTGAATATATGGCAATTTGAGCTGTTCTGTGTTTATCTGATTGTTTATCAGTGTGATGCTGGGAAATAACATGTTCAGCAGTAATGTGTCTGACTAAAAACTATTTAAAAGACTCAAAACAACACTTCTGTGGCTGATTTCTTGTTGGCGGTCTGTCTGCTCTGTCTGTCTGGTAAGCTTTGTGATACCTGCAACACTCTGCAGAGGTCCAGATCCCACAAATCTCACTCATGTGCAGTTTGTAAAGGAAGAAATAAAGCATATAACTCAGATCCTTTTGGATTGGTGATTACACACAGGAAATGCCGCACAAAGTTCTTCACAATAAGAACAAATACATGACATAAATAGACACAGAATGAACATAAAAACAGGGATGGAAGAGAACCTTTGCTTTGCATAACCAGAAAACAGAAGTTCAGTGTAAATGAACGTTTTAGATTCTGTTCTCTTTCCCTTTGTCCCTCTCTGGTTGTAACTTGTGTGCTGCTCTGCTGTTGTAGGTTCTCCTGCATTAAGTGACCTGCTGCCAGACAAGCTGGAGGCCTCGCTGATCCCAGATCAGGGTTACCATCAAGTCGGACCTGCAGATCACTGTTCTGACATGTTCATCCTGTCCGTCACTGTGGCTTTTGCTACCAAACTAGAACAGGTGAGAACAGTATGTTGACCTCTGACCATCTGATTGTTAACCTCCTAGTATGCAGTGTGGTGTCGTTCAGTGCCTTCAACGTCTTACGAAAAAACTACTGGCCTGATTTTCATAAAACTTGGTGGTAGCATGGGCCAAGGAAAGAACCCATTACATTTTGGAGTGGATCTGAATCACAGGGCGGATACACACTTTTTTTCTCACTTTCGTTAATATGTGCTGCATTTGTGTGGTGTCGGAATAATCAGAGTTCCCGAATCCCCTGAATTCACACTGCATTAAAGCTATAGTGGGTAGTTTCTGTCTCCCAATGAGTAATTCTAAGTAATGACAACAAAGCTGTTGGCACGTCCACATGATACAAGCCTTCCGTGATTGCGCACAGCCCCCACTCTACACTAATTAACTTTGTAGCAACTCATTTGGCGATGGCTTAAATGTAACGGACGTTCATTAAAGATGCAGTAGGTAAGTCTTATAAAACTAACTTTCTGTCATATTTGCTGAAACTGACCCTACGATCCAGTAGAACTACATGAATTATGTAAAAAAAAAAAAAAAAGACAGCTCCTCTGGCACCTCCTACAGCCTGTAGTGCCATTGGCAAAATTCTACCGCTCCCTGTCGATTTTCTCCAATCAGGGCCACAGGGGTGGTCAATCTGCCTGTTAATCACTGCTCAGGCACACACATACACAGCGTTCTCCCCTCCCCCCTCCCCACGCACGAGCTGCAGAAAAGTTTTCCAAAACTCCATGAATAATGGAGAGGCTTTTCAGAGGTGGCGTGGCTGCAGGATTTTAAAGATCTGGAGAACGATGCAGATGTAGCCACATTTCCTCTCAACAGGTAACATTATTACCATGAATAATTTATCTTTCACTTGGTTATTAGTAGTCAAAAGTCCACAAAGCTAAGTTGGTGAGGATGATAGTAACGTTAGCACAGTGGTCGGTCTGATATGATGCTGTACGGTAGCCTGCTAGTTAGCATCGTTTTACTGTTGGTGAGTAAAGTTAACGTTGTGTTAGTGTTTAGTTATTGAACATGTCTGTCTGACATGCCGGCCGGCAGTTCTGTCAACCTCCGTTGTGTGGGAGGGGCTTAGGAGACGGTTTGGGCTGCAGCAGAAAGGGGGAGGGACTGAGAAGTTGTCGATGTTCAAATCTGTTGGCAAAGTCCTGGCTCTTCACAATCTTACCTACTGCAGCTTTAAGGGCGCTTTTAAAAATATTGTTCAGTGGACTCAGTGGGGTAAAGTTGCAGCATTGTTCCATTTCATTTGGTTCGGTTTGCTTTCACACTGCACGTTGTCAGATGCACCAAGCACTGTAAACACACGTCACGCGACCGAGCCGGTTGGTTGTTTATTAGACAGAATATCCGAAACTCGCAGACACTCAGAAATAATGGATCAACACCACATTTATAACGTCTCGGGTTTCCTGGTTCTGCTTTAGTGTTTCTAATATTTTAGAAGAAGGCGAACAATGAGCAGCTGATAGACAGGGAGTGAAGTTGAGAGAGAGATGATGATGTCACACAGACGACCAGCGATGTGTGCCCAGAACAGCTTATGGATCTGAAAGTTATCATCCCTTCAATCATATACAGTATATAAGTCCCTAAATTGTCTGAAAGGTCGAAATTGCAGGCTAGTAAATGCTCTGTTTTTGGTCCAGTTCCTTTGTTTGGGTCGGATGGCGTTCTCACCTGAAGTGAACC
The DNA here is from genome assembly GCA_025617405.1 of Perca schrenkii. NCBI lineage: Eukaryota > Metazoa > Chordata > Actinopteri > Perciformes > Percidae > Perca > Perca schrenkii. The sequence goes on along the minus strand of CM046791.1, from coordinate 6,107,135 downwards.
AAACTCTAGTTCACTTGGAAGAGAACCGAGACCCCCGTTTTCAAGCTGACCAGAGTTTGTTTGTTTGATTTGTTGTCTAATTTAAACCTTTGACCTATCAATTATATAGTCGAGTTTGAACCATCAAATGGGCTGAGTAGGCTGTCTTGTTGTTTCCCACAGTTGATCCCCAGCACAGTGAAATTGTCAGTGGAGGGGTCAGGGTTCTTCTTCTACTACTCTTTACTGGGGAACGACATCACCAGCGAGCCTTTCCACAACCTGCTGAGCCCCGACTTTGAGCCGGAGCGCGCCTCTGTTCGCATCCGCAGCAGCAAACAGATCCTGCAGACCTTCCTCTCTCAGCAACCTAGTTTACAGGTGAGCATGGAAGATTTTCATTAACAGCTCATTACAACCTGTTCCTGGCCATGTTTCATCAGAGGTTCCTTCCCTCTTCAGGTCCACCTGTGCTGTGGGAATCACTCTCTGGGCAGTACAGACGTCTCTCTCTCAGCTCTGGCTGCTGTCTCTGTGGATCTGGAGAACAAGGCAGCGACAGTGGAGGGAGCATTTATACTCCAACCTCCTAAACGCACCAAACAGGCGCTGCCGGCTCTGCCCGCCGACCTGCAGCCAACTGTGGGGGTGGCTGTTACCCTGAGGAGGGAGGAGGTCGCACCCACAGGTACACACACCTAGGAAATGTGGACTCAAAAACAAGCTTTCAAAGTGTTATATGCAAATTTGTGATTATATGTGGTCGTTTGCTGTTACTCGTCTTCTACTGTCCCTCACTCTGCATCGTCCATGTCTGGTAAATCAAAAGTATAAAAAAAAAAATGTCAAAGAAAAGAACATCTTTGGACTTGTTTCATGTAGCTGTGTCAGACAGATATAGATGACAGTAGATGAAGAGAGTGATGATAGTAATTGTGCAGAAAGACATGACCAGTTTTGCGGTGGCATTGGATCCTCGTCTATTTGTTACTCTTGATGTTCTCTCTGCCTCATCTACGGTTTTCTCTTTTCTGTCTTCATATAGTCCGACATGTCTTGACCTTATCATGAGCTGTGCTTTATGCTACAACAGTTTAAAAAATCTCTGATTTTGTTGGACCCTCTTGTCAGAAAAGGAAAAACTCCCCCAAAAAACCCTTGAACGTGGAAAATACTGAAATAATCTTTAAAATAAAAACACCTAGTTTTAGATTGGTTATTTTAGTTTGTGCATCCTTACGAGGGACAGAAAACATCTTGCGGTGTGAGCAGCAGGATTTACTCGTCATCATATTTTCTTTTGTCCTTTCTCCAGTCTTTAGGGAAGAAAGAAGGAGGTGGAGCTCAGTCACACTCCAACCCTCCTCTCTCTGTTCCTCCTGCTGTACAGAGACCTCGAAGCTCCTCTCCGGTCCGAAAACCTCCCGACTTTTCCCCCCCTGGTCCTCCTCTCCCCCCTCCTTCCTCTCATACAGAGAGCGAAGCAGATAGTCTGCTGGAGGAGCTTCAACGTGGTCAAGAGCAGGCAGGACTGCTGGCAGGTGAGGCTGGAAATAACCACACGTCAGCTTCACACTATTCGAATCGCCAACTATTTTAATAATCGATTCATCCGTCTCTGATTCCAGCTTCTTAAATGTGAACATTTTTCTAGTGTCTTCTCTCCTCTGTGACAGCAAACTGAATATCTTTGAGTTGTGGACAAAACAAGACATTTGAGGACGTTATCTTGGGCTTTGGAAAACACTGATCAACATTTTTCCCCATTTTGACATTTTATACTAGACCGAACGACTTATTGATTAATCGAGAAAATAATCGACAATAAAAATAATTGTTAGTTGCAGCCCTAGAAGTTTCAGTGCAACCAAGGAGGAGTAACTGTGTTTGTTCATGTGTCCAGCTGCAGATTTGGAGTTTCCTGTGCTGCAGCAGAGTCAGACTGAAGCTACAGCAGAAGGTGGTGCATCATCCGTTAGCGTCTCTGCTCCCAAAGTGTCCATCCCCTCCTCCGCCCATCACTACTGCTTCTCTCTGGACCTCCGCAGCCTGGGAAACCTCAGCCTGACACACCCCATCGCTGCGACGCTCCGGTATAAGACTTTGCCGTAATCCCTTAATCTCTCTCCAGAGGGGCCTGTTCATTATGATAATATTTCACTCACAAAGTGTGAAGACACGGCGTTGCAATTATAACATACAGTCTGGGTATAGTTCGCCTTCTTTTTCGTGTCTAGTTAAGCCTTGAAATACACTATTATCATAGCAGATACAAATGAAAGTTGCAATCATCTTATAAATATCCTTTAATACAATTTTAAAACGGCTACATAACCAAACATTCAGTGCAGTGCATCGGTCTAAATTGTTTATTTATGGTTGTTTGTTTGCTGTATTTCAGGTATTCGTATCCGTTCTTCGGCAGTGCAGCTCCCATCATGACCAACCCTCCTGTGGAGCTGCAGAGGAACATGGAGGCGTCGCTGCCTCAGTCCTACTGCGCCTTTGACTTTGCCACTCTGCCCCAACAACTGCAAGACACCTTCCTCCAGTAGGAACACACAAAAATACTTTACATACGTACTGTAACCGAATGCTTGCAGTGTACAGACCTGTTGGTAGAGTGAGGAAGGATTGTCAAGTATTGATGATCACGTAATTTCTCTTATACTGTTCGTTCTTAACAACAATAACCGTTTGTCAGTGTTTTTTTTAATTTTTTTATTAGATCTGCGTTTTAACTGATTTGTCTGCATATGTTTTTTTAAGCTGTTTATTGGTAAGATAAGGTAAAACTTAATTTATCCAGAGGGAACTTGTTTTGCAGCAGTTGCAGAACAAAGTGGGAAAGAGTGCAAATATATAAGGTGCAAATCAAACTAAATATAAACAATACAGCTTATTAGTAAGGTGCAAAAATCAAATGTACACAATGCCAGAAATGCAAACATTGACAGTAAAAAAAAAGTTAAAAAACTTAAATTATCTTTTTGTTCTTCACTCTACAAAATCCAATGATTTTTTTTTAACTGTGCTTGAGTTTGCTATCTGATTTAGTGATGTTGCTGTGTCTCTGAAGCATTATTTGAAAGGATTCACGCATCCAGGGGACACACTCTATTGTGTCCCCCTGATAATTCTACATTGTGAACAACAAAAACGTGTTAAAATCACAGAAATAAACAAAAGAAATGTTGCTGCTTTAGACAATTTGTGATGCTTCCATATTAATATCCTCTCTATTGTCTGCTAAATCAGATTTGGCCAGCAGGTGGTGCCACAGGAATGTGTTTTCACATAGTTTTTGTCTCTGTGAACATTAATGATGGAGCTGCTGGACGCCCTGCAGTGTAATGTATAACGTGTCTGGACTCATGTCTGTATCTGTGTGGCGTTGTAGAGTTCCTCTGGTTGTGGAGGTTTGGCACAGAGACTCCACCAGCAGAGACCAGCTGATAGGACGAGCCTCCGTCCAGCTGTCTCACCTGCTGAGCTCTGAGAGGAGCAGAGTCCGGACATCAGCCGGGGAGCAGAGCTGGAGACAAACTCACCAAGACCGCATCGCTGTGCTCAATACACACCGGTAGGAACCAAACAGTGACGCCCAGACTGATGACATGGTGTATGGTGACCACTGCTAAACCCCTGTGTTTCCATCCTTCAGTCCCAGTAGGAAGGTGGCAGAGTTGAGCTATGTGGCAACACTGGAGGACCTGGGGTTGGTCAAAGCCAGAGAAGTCATCGTGTCGGACTCTTCACAGGTGTGCGTGTGTGTGTGTGTGCGCATTGGATTGGTTGAAATAAAATGGTTGTTCTTAAGGATGCCAATTTGGATTTTATTTTATTTTTTATTTGGATTTTATAGCCGGGCCTTGTTAACCGATCATTAACCGTTAATTGACAACAGAGTCCCAGTTCAACCGTCCATGGGAATAAACGGGAATTAATGGCAATAAACTGGATATTTTTAATATTGCTTGTTTTAATACTGTTAGTCTATAACAGGGATCTTAAATGTAGTTGGAAAAAAAACCCATCTTGCAGCATAATCTTGGTTAAAACAACCTGATTTAATGCACCTTCAGTTGAATGTCCTCCCTATATTCGTCAGTGAAATGCACGCACACAGTAATCAGCACATACTTGTCAACATTTAGTTTTTAAAATACAGAAGTATTTTTTTTTTCTTTTTTTTTGAGGGGGGGTGTAATACATAACCCATTACTATTAACCTATGCGTGTTAATTGTATAGCCCACTTGTTCTTGATGCTACCTAAATGATAAATGCTACCAAAAAGTGTTTGTTTGTATAAGATGGAGTTTATATAAATTACCCAACATTTCCAGTAAATTCCCATGATTTCCCATTTATTCCCATAATTTCCATTAATTCCCACGAAAGTTTCCAAATTGGAATGTTTTCCAAAATTCCCCAGCTTAACTTTCCATGGAAAGTTTCCGGAAATTTACCGGAAAAGTTCCGCCCCTTTGCAACCCTATTGTGGACACATGCATACACTTTCCTGGAACCACTTGCGTGTGCGACTCCACTCCATCCACCTTCCACCGGTCAGACTCTGCCTGGCGTACACTGTTTAGGACGACCAGTTTAATCCGCCAGTGCTCACTGATATAGGGGCGTGTGTCACGTAGCTCTCCGCTGTGAGCGGCGTCCAGCAGAGAGCCACGAACTAAGCAGGAAAAAAGAGCAACTAGCAAACCAAAGTTGCACTGCTGCTAGTCAAGAAATAAATTGTAATGCCTGTTTTTCTTTTTATAAAGCAAAAAAAAAAAACGGTCTTTCCTACTTATTTATTTTTCTTTTAATAATATTGTTTTTGACTACTTTTTAATAGAATTAATCGGACAAACGGTTAAATGATAATCATTAACATCCCTAGTTGTTGTATTAGATTGCATTTGATTAGATTGCATTTGATTTCACACGTTTTTTTAATCCTCGTGTCATCAGAACGAAGCTGCAGTCCCCACACAGCCGTCCTCCCACCCTGCTGCTCCCAGCCTGAGCGTCGCCCCGCTGGGCCCCACAGCTCCGACGGCCCCCAGAGACACCCAGGAGTACCGCACGGCCCTAGAGCTGGAGCTGTGGAAAGAGGAGCAGGAGGATCTGTTCGATGATCAGGTAAACTTAGACTTAGACTTCTCTTTATTGATCCCTTTGGGATGACTCCAACAAGGAAATTAGATTTCCAGCAGCAGATTTTAGCATCTTACAAAAACACTCTTTAAATAGAAAAAAGATAGAAAAAATACAGTATAAGAATAACAATAAACTTTTAGCTAAATATTTTTTACAAAAATAAACAAACAGTAAAACAACAATGAACTACAGATAAATAAAGACAGATATATAAATATATAGGACTGTGTATGGTATTGTGTTATTATACAGTTAATAAATAAATGACATTTAGCATAAATAACAAACACAGGACTGAAAGTAAACGTGATGAGACTAGGTACAAAAAAGTATAATGATTAAATACAATGTTATAGATAACTTAATGTAAACACAGAATATGTAGTTTTTAATGTAAACATGCTGCAACATTAAGCTACGGACGGGGATTATACAAAATGTAGTTTTCATTTTGAAAAGCTAAAACGTTCCCTCATCGTTCCTTTTAGGATTGTTAACTAAAGTGTTTTTGACCGCATATAAACCAGTGTTTTACGTGTCGTTTTAATCCCTCATGTTGTCTTTGTCGACTGAAATATATATAATATATATTTTGTGTGTTAATGTGTGTTTGTTTTAGTTGAGGAAGAAAGAGCTGAGCCACATGCAGGCTCTGGCAGAGGAGTGGAGGAAGAGAGACCGAGAGAGAGAATCTCTGGTCAAGAAGAAGGTACACAAAAACGCACAATACTTACACACTCCTGTGTATGGTACACAAATACACACTTACATATTACTGTATATACTGCGAGATTTCTTTTTTATATAGACGAATGGGACACTTCAATCTTCAATCTGAATTTAAAAATGACTGCCCATGTTTTTCTCGTGCTTCTCCCCGCTCGCAGGAGGTGGAGTATAGTCTGTTGGAGGAGCAGCTTCAGAAGACTCTGTCTGATCTGGAGAAAAGAGAGAAACAGCTGCTTGAATCAGAGCTGGAGGTCAGACTCACCTCTGACCCTTTAATATACACAGCAAATCCTCAGAATTTATCAGCTTAAACTAGTCAATGTTTAGTTGTTTTTTTTTTTGCTTCAAAAAGCAAAAGTAATAATCTGGAAGATTTCCATTCAAAAAAAAAAAAATTATCTATCACCAATGAGGTAACACAATGGTGATTTAGCCACTGATGAAAGCCCTTGCATTTGCAGTATTATGAACTGGGTAGAGCTGGGCAATATATTGATATTATATTGATATCGTGATATGAGACTAGATGTCGTCTTAGATTTTGGATATCGTAATATGGCATTGGTGTTGTCTTTTCCTGGTTTTAAAGGCTGCATTACAGTAAAGTGATGTCATCTTCTGAACTTACCAGACTGTTGTAACTGTTCTGTTATTTGCCTTTACCCACTTAGTCATTATATCCACATTACTGATGATTATTTATCAAAAATCTCATTGTGTAAATATTTTGTGAAAGCACCAATAGTCAACACTACAATATCGTTGCAGTATCGATATCGAGGTATTTGGTAAAAAATATCGTGATATTTGATTTTCTCCACATCGCCCAGCCCTAGAACTGGGTGTGACGACATTCATGGGAAAAATCACACTTTCATTTTCATGGCATTTTCATTTCTCTTGTGTAAAAGAGGGTTATGGAATCTGTTCTAAAAAATCAAAATGTGTCATATTGGTGAAGTGAAACTTAAATTTGTCCAATTGATACATCTACGCACATAAATATATTGATTAGACACTCAGAATAACAGTATTATCAAGGTATTACGTACATTTCACAGCAAAAGTTAAAATAATAAAAAAAAAAATCTTGAACCTGTACTTTCATGTCTCTTTGTAGCTTTGCTTATTTAAAGCTAATGTACTTGCACTTACTACTTGTTGTCTGGAGTTTGAATCTTCACAGTTGAAAGCACTTAATTGTAAGTCGCTTTAGATAAAAGCATCAGCTAAATGACATGTAATGTAATGTAATGTAACATGTAATGTAAAAGGAACCACAGTGTTTAAAGCGCGTGTTTTGACAGTGATTCTGTTTGTGTGTTCAGACTCAGAGGCTGCAGAGGGAGCTGCGAGCTGAACACGATCTGACCCAGAGGGAGCTGCAGGAGAGCAGCAGGAGGCTGCAGCAGGACTGTGACCACCGGGTGGCGATGGAGAGAGACAAAGTCCGACTGATGGAGGAGGAGAGAGGCAGGCTGCTGCAGCAGGTAAAGACAAACACAGAGAGAGAGAGTACTTTCGTCTGGGTCAGAGTGATGGTGCGTTCCATTTATACTCGGAGGTCTGAATTTCGGAGGTCAATGTTACAGACACGCACCCTGAACTCGAATTTCCAAGTTGGGGAGTCGGACATCCTTGCAGTACCCCAATCTCAAAATCCAACATGGCTTCTCCGTGCATCAGCAGTAGGGAAAGCTGTAGTAACACACAGTTATTAGTCTCACTAAATCAGTCGTACACACACTCCTGTCCATCTTCTATCTGTGGACATGTTGTTACGCTGTTTGTATGCACAACAAAAACATGGTAATGCGTTGTTATCCACTGGTATTGCTAACAAAGGCTAACCTGGCTAATGCTAACTCCCAGAATGAAAAAGCTTGTATTGTAAATGGAACGCATTCAACTCGGGTGTGGCGTCGTTCCCAGCTCCGACTTCCAATTTCCGAGGTACATGGAACGCACTAGGAGTTTACCTATATATTAAAATACAGTTTTTTCCAACTGCTTACACACAAAGTCTTTTCATGTCACACGATTTTTGTAACCTCTCACTCAAAGTGCAAAACTACACAGCAAATCTCCAAAACCATAAGCTATTTCTCAGCCTTTCACTCAGCGTTCAATTGCATAACACACTTTTTTCAAAACATTACACACAATTCTCTACCTAAGACACAAAAATTTAACAGGAAGTGACTTGCTATCCATTTCTAAACACAACCAATCAAAATGCTACACTTATTTACCAGGGCACACACACACTCCTCACATTTGCAAACACATTATGTCATAACTGAACACGGACACGGACAAACACTCACAACACACACAAAAACACACACATACACATATTCTTTATTCTAAAAATGATATATTTGGTTTGCATATGTTTATACTTTTGTTTTCTTGTTTCATGCTACTGTATACAACACTGTGCTACTCTTACTAACGTGATGTTTTGCCCAATAAATATTTTCTGTTTTACTGTAACATTACATAGTTTTTTACAGTGCACTTTTCAACCACTTTCAGCAGATTTACTTTCTCTCTAGAACATTGTAAATGTAGATATAAACCTATGAAAGACAAAAGAGCTTTAGATTTAGAACAACAGTGTGTACATGGTATATCCATGTATTTACTATTATGAAAAAAGTGTTTGCCATTTGATGGAAATGCTTCATTTTGAGATGAGTTTATGGTATTTTGAATGCAGTGTTTCATTTTGAAGGAGATGTGAAACATTTAGCATTTTGTGTGTGCAGTTTTAGGAATTGTGTGTAGACTTTTGAAAAAAGGAGACATAGTTTTGAAAACGTGTGTAAGCAGTTGGAAAAAACTGTAATAACGTGTCGTCCAGATTGCAGACGGTGAGTTTCGGTACAAACAGCTGGAGAAAGAGTTCCAGCTCTACAGAGAACAACAGAACATCAGACCAGAGTTCAGACTGCAGTCAGAGGTCAACCTGCTGACTCTAGAGAAGGTAATCTACTCGGTTCTAACATCATTACTACCAACTTGTCTCTCACATGGAAGCAGAAAAATCCAAGAAAAAACCAGTTGATGATGTTTTGCTGTGTGATTATTAAGGTGGAGCTGGAGAGGAAGCTGGAGTCCACCACTAAGTCCAAGCTCCACTACAAGCAGCAGTGGGGGCGCGCCTTAAAAGAGCTGGCCAGATTCAAACAGGTATGTTCGTCTTGAGGGAGGGGCTTTAACAGTGAAGGACTCACCACTGTTTCATTAAAGATTCAGGGAGTTAACTTTTAAAAAGATCTGGTTTGCATTTAAAAAATTGTCCATTCCTAACCCAAAGTAAGTGGATCCAAAGGCTGTTAGTTTCTATGTGGAGCAGTATTGTTTTAGCTGCAGGAAGTTGTAAATAGGTAAATGTAATTCTTTACAAAATGAGCATCCAAAGTACCAAACACAAATGAGACAAACAAATACCGATCGATTTCATGATCACTTCATTTGCTCATTATTATCCCGATTATTCAGTGTATTGTTTGGTCTATGAAATTTCAAAAATACAGGTTTAAAAAATTAGAATTGACTTCAAATGTCTTGTTTTTGTCCAAGCAACAGTCTGAAACCCAAATATATTGAGCTTTCAGTCAGAAAAGCAGCAAATTCTCAAAATTATATCAGATTGTCAAAATAATTGACAGTTGACTTCTGTCGATTGATAATGTTAGAACAGATCAAATAAAAGCAGGTCAGTTTTACAGTTGAAGTTTGGGACCCTTAAATCTCAGATGTCGAAGCCTCCTTAAACCCACCAACAGAGAACATTTTACGACGTGACAGTAACTGTAAAAAAAAAGAACTGAAATCAATAAATGCACGGACGATAAAAAACGCCTCGACAAGGCAAAGTCAAAGGACAAAAAACAAAAAGAGCCACACCTTTGAGACAAACTTTACGGTGGAGAGCCACGCTAAGGCTTCTCCGTCCTGACAGCGGTTATTTTTCACAGCAGATAATAGTAGTTTTTCTGTGTTGGGACGCTGCAAGTTTTTAATGTGCTGCTGGAAACGAGCTGGCACTGTTAGGACATTTAACAGCTCTGTTGACACAGAGCGAGCGGAGGAAACAGCGCCGCCGACATCACGCCAAATACACAAGTACAGTATGTACGTGGCCGATGTGCATAAAGGCGAGAGAGGCTCGAATAAAAGTTCCTTTAACTAAGAAGAACAACTTGCCGACAAACATTTCATGACGTAAGATCTCTTCACAATAAAAGCATCCTGTCGGTTGGCCAGTGGAAAGCTTTTAATGTGAAGCAGCAACAGCAGGAAAAGTTGGGGTTGGTTTAGCATTAACTTAACAATGACTTTTAGTGTGTGTGTGTGTGTGTGTGTGTGTGTGTGTGTGTGTGTGTGTGTGTGTGTGTGTGTGTGTGTGTGTGTGTGTGTGTGTGTGTGTGTGTGTGTGTGTGTGTGTGTGTGTGTGTGTGTGTGTGTGTGTGTGTGTGTGTGTGTGTGCGTGCTAAACTGATGGCTCGCACACATTTCATTGTCTACTTCACCTCAGCTAAATATTTGGCTCTGGTGTAAAAACACACCTCTCTTTTTCTTTCTCACTCTTTCCTTTTCTTTTTCCTACACACACACACACACACACACACAGCACTAAGTGGGGCTTCAGTCAGCCTAAGACTAATGTAAACACACACGGACCTTATCTGACAAACTAATAACTGTTACAGACATCAACCAGCTGGAAAACTGGACAGACAGTTTTTTCTCTTTTCTTTTTACATGAATCTCTCTTCCTCTCTTTCTGTTTTTGTCCCCCATCTCTCCCTTTTTCTCTCACTCTGTCCTTCTCTTCCTCCGTCACTATATCCCTTTCAACCACTCTTCCTCTTCTGCTTCTTCTATTTCCCTCTCTCTCTCTCTCATTCCCATCTCTTCCATTCTTTCTTTACCTTCTTTTCCCTCGTCTTTTATAGCTTCACTTTGTCTGACATTAACTTTCTCATATTTTTCTACCTTACACTTTTTTTCAGTTCATAACTTCCATTTCCCTCCTCCTTTTTGTAGTTTTCACTTGTTTTAGTTTTTCTCTTCCCTTCCCTCTCTTCTTTTTGCATCAGTCTCTCTTCTTCCTCCCCATCTCTCCCTTCAGCCACTTCTCCTATCTCCCAGCCTCTTATCTCTCTTCGTCTTCTGCTTTTCTTCTCTACTTTCCATCTTTTCCTTTCTTTACCTGATTTTTCCACCTCTCTTATCCCTGTATTCTCCTTTTTTTTGTCCACTTTTTACCTCTCTTTTTCCCTTTCTTTCTCTGCCTCAACCGTCATTCCTTGTTCCCTCTCTCCCTCTTTTTTTAGCTCACACTTCATTTCACTTCATGTTCATAACTTCCTTATCCTTCCTCCTTTTTGTCATTTGTTTTTATTCTTCTCCTGTCTTTTCTTTTCTTTCTTTATACACTCTTTCTCCATCTCCCCCCCTCCCATCCCTCCTTCCTCCCCTCTCTAAGTGCCACATCATCGTAAAGAAAACACGGTGTGATTTATGCAGCTCTAAAGGGGTTCGGTGCTGAGTGTCACCCCCCGCCCATTAATCATCCCTGGGATTGGGTTGAGCAACAAGCTAGCCAGGCGCTAACTATTCAGATGTCACACTCTCGCTTTTTATAAAATATCAGGCCTGTGTTTACACGACCATCCGTCATGGCGCTCGGCGGTTTTTAAAGCCGGCTTTTGTTTGGTTTTTCTCGGCCTCTCCTCGCCTATTTATTCTCTCCTCTCAGCGCCTCGCATGGCGTGCTGTTTAGCTCAACTCGGATCATAAAAATTCTTGTCGGAGGAAGAATGTGCTTTTCGACTCAGGAGGTGTGGAGCGAGAATTAATGTCCAGACGGCTCCGAGGTATTAGCTCAGAGAGTTAGCCTCTGTCTTTTTAAATTCAAAATATTGGGACAAGGAGCTTAAGTTGTTCTTTTCAAAGCAAAATATTGGGACAAAGAGATTAAAGTTCTGAGGCTGGAAGCTAAATTTGGTATTTTTACAGCCCTAGTGGAAGGTCAGGAAACTAAATTTGGTCATTTTTATAGGCCGTAACGAAAGAATATTTATATCTGTAAATCCAGCAGTAACATGAGACAACGGTGCAAACGTCCAGTTTACCAAAGTCTGCTGTCTTTGTCGTTAACAATGTTTGGTAGATAAGAGCCAGGTGTTTATCTGTTTAAAGCCTCAGTGATGAAAGTTGGTCTTTTTGTTTTGTGTCCATTTTTTATGCAAAATCTCTATTAATCTGTAGATCAGTCAGCAGATAACTTGGTCCAGTGCAAACAGACACCAGTGTTTCTTCCACTGATCAGTGGAGTTTTGTTACAGACACTTAACAACCCTTACTGCCAAAAAATATACTCGATACAGTAAAAAAAAAAAATCTATTTAGACATTTTATGTTTAAAACCAGACAAAATATTTTTTAGCACATGCTAACTCCTCCGCCAAGGCATGCCCTATCTCACAATGTTAACGCAGTGTGAATTTTCCCAGTCGGGGAACTAATTTTTCCCGATTATTCCGACGCCACATGAATGCAGCACCAGTGTCCTATCTCGCAATGTTAACGCAAGTGAAAAATGTATTGTGTATTCGCCCCGTGATTTGGATCTGCTTTCGTAAACATTGGGCCAGTAATTTTTTCGTAATACTGCTGACAAACAAACAAACAAACAAACCGAACCCCAAAACAACTTGGCCAAGGTAACAATCTCGATAGAGGAGGACGTTAGGGAGCTGTGCAGTTTATGAGGTTTGGGTTTATGAGGAAACAGAAGCAGTGTGATATGCAGATTATTTTTTTTAAAGATTATTTTTTGGGGCTTTTCCCTTTATTGACAGTGGATAGACTGGAAAGGGGGAGAGAGAGATGGGGGGTGACACGCAGGAAAGGGCAGCAGGTCGGATTCGAACCCGCGCCACTGCAGGACTCAGCCAACATGGGGCGAATGCTCTTACTGATTGAGCTAGAGGCCGCCCCCAACATGCAGATTTTAAATCTGGAGACAAAGAGAACACTGAGAATCAAATGGATCTTAAATTAGCAAAATTACAATTAACTTATTACAGAATTAAAATCGGATGGAAGGAAAAGTGAACAAGGCTAAAAGCCTAAACACGCTCAGCGACACGTTTCAGTAACATTTCGTTTTAATGTTTGATACCCGGCCCTGTTTGTCATCTCTTGCTTTCAGTGAGTCAAAGCACTCACGCTTTCAAGAGTTTGGGGTTCAATTCCCTCCGTGTCCGTCGTGACTAAAGCTGACCTCTCTCATGAGTCTGTTTGTATAAAGCTGTCTGTCAAACAGCAGATGCAACATGTCCTCAGAGGGAATTTCAGTGTTACTGGTCTCAGCGGAGGCTCTCTGATGGTTCCCACTGAGCATTCCTGGAATGTTCTGGAGCTCCAGTGTGAGGGGCGTGCTCCAGACAGGGAAGGTCAGGGAGGGTGGTAGGTTTTCTGGAGCTATTGAGGGGATTCCGTGGAATATTAATATGAAAATAACAGTGTGTTTAGATGGAAAAAACCCAGACTGCAAAAACAACATCAGTTGTAGTTTCAAATAAAAAGTCTTTAAATAGTCAGAGGGCCTCATTCTCATATCCTCTTCCTAAACCTCTTCAACTTTTTTCTTCCGAGTTGCATTCACCAAACTCACTTGTTTCAGCCTGATAAATGCCAACTGTTCATGCGATATCCATACATAACATAATTAATGCCCCCTAAAATTGTTCTGATTGATTATGTCGTTTGGATTCCTAAATCGAGCAAGTGTTAAATGCCTGCTCATACGTAGGTTTACTTATGATTTGATCAGATAGTTCCTGATTTAAATACACATTTTGCCAAATTCTTAACCGTTATATTTCTGCAAAGTTCTTGTACGGCTGCTTGTGTTGAGGCAAAGTTTGGCTTGTTTTGCTAAATTAATAAAACATGATTAATATATCCCTAAAAGTATGGCGCTAAAAAAAGCATTGGCTTGGTATTGAAACAATACCCAGTTGTAGTCAAAGAAAACTAAAGGAATACATGAGTGTGCTCGGTGGTTTTAATCTGACCAGCAGCTTCTATCGCAGACAAACAGACCGTGTTCTTAAACTCTGCTCCTGGGTCTCTTATCTCGTACTTATCGCTCTAAAAGCCCGCCAGGGCAGCCTGGACACACTGATCTTAACCCTTCAAACTCTCCGAGATATATCACTGCTGTGGAGTTATTTAACCCTGTGTGGAGCGGCTCTCGTCTAGGTTAGTTAAAGTCAATTATGTAGACTTTACTTTCATCTGTTTTGGCAATTCAACAATGAATAATAAGATCAAATAAAATAAAAAATAAAATGTCACATTGTTTCCATTATTCATGCAGTCCTGTTGATGGATTCATTTGTTTTGTACCTATGATGCTGTTTTGACTCTTGTGTGGAGCTGAGACTTTTAGTTAAAAATTAAATAATAATAAAATTAGGGCAAAGTTTTAATCGCGATTAATCGCATTGTTTTACGCAAAATCCAATAATGAATTCAAAAGTAGTGTATAGTGCAATTTTATTTTAAATGTTCTGCCATATGAAGTGCCATAACATTTGTTCTGCAAACACTTAACATCAGCATTTTGTTTATACAGTAGCAGTTAAATACAATATTTAGTGTAAATCTCAACTTAAACAATGTAATCAAAGCAAATACAAAATTAAAGCTTATTGCCACTGCCAGGGCATTCATGTTATCCTGTTATATATATATATATATATATATATATATATATATATATATATATATATATATATATATATATATATATATATATATATATATATATATATAAACTGCCCACAAAATCCTGAGCCACAATCATAACATTAAAACTGTAACTCCGAGGTAATTCTGGCTACCCGCTGATGTCGGCGTTAACTTGCCCAACCCTAAATAAAATGTATTACTTTTAGGGCTGTCAATCGATTAAAAAAAATTAACTAATTAATCGCACAATTCGCATTTTTAAATTGAGACTGAAGCTTGTAGTAATGGATATTTAAATAATGCTAAATCACTTAACTTTACAAATATGAAGAAAAAACAAACAAGGAAAGGTTCTGCTAAGTTCAGAATGTTTAATATCTTTCAGAACAACAGCAGCAACAATTTGGCTTATTTAGTCCTGCTGAAGGCTGCTGAAACGGCTAGAAACTGTCCGACTTGAGAGCTGATTTTTTTTCACCACCCCCAATATTAGCCACATACCTAATATACCATATTCTGAATAATATACAAATATATACACATACACATATATATATATATATATATATATATATATATATATATATATATATATATATATATATATATATATATATACATGATATAAATTACAATCTAGGCAGTGCTTAATATCATAAATATTATAATATACATAGTGTTTAATCTGAATGACTAAGCAAAACACATATATCTAAACACAGAAATGCATATCAATATCAATGTTACACATTAAACCAGTAACCCAAAACCACAAAGGTGTATGTTGGCCTAAAGTGAAAACATTGAGTGTAGTTTTAGATAGCGACGCTGTGCACAGCAATCCATTACCAATGTAAAGCGATTGACTACATTTCCCATCCAGCACCGCAACCAGGAAGTAGCTTGTGTGACAGTGAGACGCACCAATTTCAAACATTTACTGGAATATAGTCACGGATACTATCGAGTCGACAGCGTTAAACATCAGACTGCAAATAAGGTTTTATCAGCGTGACCAACGTAACAGTTATCAAGCAAACAAATCGCGCACGTACATATCGGCAGCACAGCACGGCGCATGTAGCAAAACAGCAGCTTACCGGTGGCGCATCTCTCCTGACGAGACAACATGTCGGAACTAGTACTCGGTCCCGTTTATAGCCCGTGCTCATTCATTTCTGGATTCTAACACATCATCTTTTTTCCCTTTTGGATCTTACTGGTCCATGTTTCAACTCTTGACTGGCCCGTAGGCCTACTTCAATCAGGTAAGTCCCTCCTAGAGTAGCGTCGCCTGCTCTTATGGAGACGTATTACGTTTCTCAGCCGCCACATGAAGTAAACAAACACAGCTGCGTTAATTTCGTTAATTTTTTTTAACGAGTTAAATATTAAAAAATTAACGCAAAAATTAACGCGTTAATTTTGACATCCCTAATTACTTTATTAACTTGTATTACTAAACCTTTATTTATGGATAACCTTTTCAGTCAAAAGATGTAGCTCAAAGTAATTTACAACAAAAGAAAATGCAACACATTAAAACAACTCTTAGAGGCGATAATAAGATACAAGAAAGTTAATTAATGGATAGGTCGGTCGACAGAAAAACCATTGCAAGCAATCGCTTGTTTCAGATTTTATTTGTGAGCATTTGCAGCTTTTCTTTCTCTCGGAATGGTTGAAAACATGTTCACTTTGGGTTTTAGGGAATTGTGATTGGCAATGTAACGATTTTCTGCCATTTTAAAGGAGGAACTATTTATATATTTTTCACAAAAAATAATGGCCGGATTAATAAAAAAAAAAACGTTAGCTGCAGGTTTAACGTGTAAACGTGTAAAACCGCTTGATGTGCCCCTGTTATTTATTTGCCTCGTCGCTAGGGTTGCACAATATTGACAAAATGGGATATTGCGATATCGATTATGAATATTGCAATATCAATATTAATTTCAATATTGTTAAACACATGTAAAATTACAAACGTTACGGGAAAACGCATCAAAATAGATTCCTAAAAAAATTAAACAAGTTTTCTTGCAACACAAGGTTTATTTCATATTGGACTGGTCCAACGTGAATAAATAACGGTGTTTCCCACACGGAGACTAATGTGTGGCGGTGCGCCTCACTATCAACACCGGCCGCCGCACAATGCGTTTCGGTATTCTTTCTTCTTTTTTTTAACGCTATTTAAAACACGTTCTTCTGCATTTCCTTTCCCTGCTCTCCTCCGTCTCTCTGTCACTTGTGTCTCGCTCACACAGACACACACACACACACACACATACATCTCCTCCCACCATGCGGTGTTTGGTGTTTTTAGCCCCCAATGTCGTCTTCCAGGCAGCGTGGCAGTGGTTATAGTTAGGGTTAAAGTGAGGGTTAGCTGCCTGTAAGGAGACGGAGGAGGCTTAAAACACCATCGAGCCCACCGTGCACACAGCGTCTGTCTCCGTCAAGGAGAGAAGACGGCTGGCCAAATTCATATTTCAGATATTCATATATCATGCACCCCTACTCGTCGCTGCACTCAAGTTTATTCAGATCCAACTTTGACTCCTGCTGAAGTCATGTCATGTCATGTTCAATTTTATGCTTTTCTTTATTTTATATATTATGTAATCTAAATATTTTTGGGGGTTTGGGCTGTTGGTCAGACTAAGCTCTTTGAGCTCTGTGACATTTTAAAGGAATTGTTTCACCATTTTCACTATGAAGAATATAATATTCCAGTGAGGACCGTGAGTCATTACATCAGTCCTGGGTTCTTTTACTTTTTCAAATGCTGATATATTTAAATTATAACTTCCCCCTGAACCCCCTCAGGTGTGGAGCCAGCTCAGCTTCAGTCCCTTCACACAAAGCAGACATTTTATATTTATCCACATTTTTCTGTGATTTCAGCTGTTTTGTGAGACTCATTTGTCTCTAATGCGAGTCCCTGTCGTCCTCCTTTTCGTGTTTTATCCATCACGTCCCCAAAAACCCTCAGTGAAAAACTCTCCCCGAACTCCCACAGGTGGAGAGCTGCTCAGAAAACTACATCTGAGCTGAGAAAAGTGTCCACGTGTGTTTGTACGAGCCGTCCTCCCCCAGCTGCTCGCGACTGTTGACCTCTGAACGTGGGGGCGAGTAATGGAGGGAAGACGGAGGGGAACCTGTGGGAGGAGAAGTCAATCTCTGGTCATCTATCCCAAACCCTCTCTGAACCCTCAGTCCCCCTGCTGCACACAGCTTGTCTACACTTTAACATCAGTCGGCCTGTTTGAACTGGTCACCATATTTTAGGGCCTCTGTGTTGAGCTGCATGATACACATATCGTGTTTCTTGCGCGATCTGAAGTGAAGAAGAAAGTCCTCTTCATAAATTTTTTTCACTTTCATTTGATTATTTTTAGATTTCTGACAGTGGTGGGCAAGAACCGCATTTCTTTTCGAGGTTCATTTCACAATGAATGGCATCCCGTTGTGTTTCCAGAGTTTTAAGTCCAAATAACGAAATTCAATATGAATAGGTTTTTTTTCGGATCGTTCAGATGTTTTACTTTTATGTTGTGGTAAATATTTTATCCTCCTGTTAGAGTAGGGTTGATTTCCGATCCGGTGTGCAAGCTTAAATGTTTGATTTTATGCAAACTGGCTGAACCGGCACTTGTCATCAGGACACGTTCTGTGTGACACCTGGCACCTGTGCTAATGGCGTCACTGCACTAAATCCCAGCTTGTGTTGCATTAGTAACAAGCAATGTGACGAGAGCGACTTTTTGTTGCATTTGCACCTTTCCATCCAGAGCTTGTGCTCCGCTGTAGCTGCTGGGAGGATTCATGACGTAAGAACTGTAAATGATCTGCTTCACGGTCCTGAGTTTTAGTAGCTTTTCTCCTTCACCCCGCTCCCCCGTTGCCGCCGAGGCCTCGGTATCACCTCGTTGTCTAATTGTTTCAGGACTGGGCCTCAGATTGTCCTTGGCAGCGGGCACTAGAGAAAATGTTTAGCATGTTTGTTTTTCTAGTAATTAGCCTTAAAACTGCCGTAATACAGACTGCTAATGGTCCACAGAGAGCTGAGCCTGTGTCAACATACCACCGTGTGTGTGTGTGTGTGTGTGTGTGTGTGTGTGTGTGTGTGTGTGTGTGTGTGTGTGTGTGTGTGTGTGTGTGAGAGAGATGTTTTCATGAGAGATTGTGTGTGTTTTTTTTCTGTTAGGAGGTGAGGTGATCAGGCGTGTGAAAAGTGGTCGGCAGGGCAGTAATGTGAAAATGTTAGTTTTCCCATCCAGAATCAGCCGGCTGGTCGTTCTGCTCTGTATCACCAGAACACACCGACAGATTCCAGCTCAACTCACCTCCAGCCGGCTGCTCGCCATGTTTTCCACGTTTATCTGCCCCCGTTAGCAGAGCGGCTAGTCGCTCGGTCTGTTAAAAAGATATTTAAATAACTGCTGAATTGGTATGAATTTAATTTTGCTGAGGATATTTAGTGTTTCCCAGCAGGTTGTTGAATGTAAACCTGCGAACTTGGAATCCCTTTTGATTGATGGATCAAAGCTCTGACACAATAGACATGTTTTTGTTTCCCCTGCGCAGACTGTTTGCCTGATTTATTAACGTCCAGCTGTAAGCCAGTAGACAGAGCCCAGATTAGTATTATGGGTCATTTTGGGAAGTCTGAGCTGGAGGCCGGAGCAGCTGAAAGAAATACAACTTTTTAGACGTTTTTATTAAGTTTTCTCATCGTGTTCGTGTGAATTCTTCCAAGTCGTGCAACATTCTTTGTTTTATGAAAATGTGAAACCAGACAAATGTATCACCGACCTCACCGAAAAACAGTCCCTTGGCATGCAAACGCACACGTTTCAGCACCGAGGTCAGAGGTTTATTTTGAAATGTTCTCAGTTGAGATTTGACCTGTAGACCGCTGCAGGACGTCACGACTCAAGCTGTGAACGTGGAACACGTTTGGAGACGTCGGGACGGTCCTGAAGTGAAACAAGTTAAAGTCTCGTTCACTGTAAACACACCAAAACAAACGCGCCACATGTTTAGTTTTAAGCGTCATGTTTTTGTCTGTGTTTGTTTGCAGCGGGAGCAGGAAAACGCCATGACGCGCCTGAAGAAGCAGCAGGCGGAGCTCGAGGCCATGAGGCTGCGTTACCTGGCAACGGAGCAGAAGGAGGCGGTCCACCAGGACAGAAAGGAGCTGGACGACATCAGGAACGAGCTCAACAGGTCAGATCCTTCAGGTTTCAAGTTCTTTGTCATAAATGTTAACAGTGAGGTTTTTAACGTGTTTATATTGTATGTCAGCGTATCTATGTGCACTACATACTGCACTCTGTGCTTATTATCTAACTCCTATCTAATTAAGAGACGTTTTTGATATTTTCTTTGCCAGATTAAAGCAGCAGGAGGACAGGTTGGGCCCCGCCTCGTCCCCGTCTGGCCCCGCCCCCACTCAGAGTGTCAATGAGAGCGCCGACGAACATCTGAGCCGCCTGTTGGAGGAGAGAGACACTCTGCTGAGGACCGGCGTCTACACGCACGAAGACCGAATCATCGCCGAGCTCAACAGACAGATACAGGACGCCATGAGGGACAGAGGAAATCTCTGACGTCCTATCAAGAGACATCGGAGACTGCAGGTCAACCATCCACTCAGGCTGCATTCACACAAACATGCCTGAGGTTCACTGTGTGTTAACATTTTACTTTAACCAGACAATGTAAACGTTGCCTTGAGTCAGAAGTACAATACTTAAATAACTTCACACATTCATGTACGAGTGTAAATGAGTCTGAGTGTAAATGAGTGTTTGTAATCATTCCTTACAGTCCAGCTTAGAGTCGGAATGATTACAGCAACAAAATATCGGTGTAATTATGAGTATGCGAGTATTGTATTAAGATGGACTTGAAAAAAAATGTGAACCTGTCCTTTAAAAGATCATTCCACTAGTTTTTCATGTCTAAACCTTTAAGACTACAAGTTTTTCCAACAATATTATATCCAGCCTTTTAGATAATCTGCTTTCTTCATGCAGAAAACAGTTTCAGTTTCTTGTGAGCTGCTGATGCATTCAAGGACGTTCAGACGTCTGAGAACCTGCATGATCCTTTTCACAATGTTCACTGGAGCTTAAAGGATTAGTCCATTTATTTGTTAATTGTCAAATATTTATTAATTAACAATTTTGACATCATGTTGTGCTCGGAAAAAATTTTGATTGACACTTTAGAAACTTAACGATTGATCAATCAGAAAATAATTGGCAAATTAACCCACATTTCCCAAACAAATCTAAACACTGCCTGTGGTGAATTATCTCTTAAGATAATTTACACAGAAATGAACTGAAGGAAATTAAAAACTAAATACTGATTTCTGAATTAGTTAAATATTTACATGATAAGTAGTTAATGGACTAAAACATGAAAAACCAGCGGTCCGTTCTTTTTAAATATGAATGTTTGAGCATCAGAGCGTTAAAATCTGAAGCATTATTGAACCTGAAATGTGTGTGTTAAGTTATTAGAGAATGATGAGTTTGTGTTCAGTATCGGTAGGTCTGTTCTGATGAGGTGTTTATGTGACAGCAGGTGGCGCTGCAGCCTCAGAAACTACCACTCCTCTGGCCTGCAGACGCTGTGAAACATTTATTTATTTTTTTATCATCAGAACAGAAATGACTGACTTCTGTGTTTGTCTGCAATAAATTATTTTGGGATAAAATCTGCTGTGTAAATGTGTGTTTTTGTTATTTTCCAATAAAGATTTTTAATATAATTCTGTTTTATTAAAGAGCAGAGAGCCACTGGAGAGATGTTTACACTGTTAAACAAATAAAGATCATTATGAATTCTTTTCTAATCCTTTGTTGTCATTTTTTTTCTATGGTGTGCAAATGATTTACCATATTTGTTCCAGGTAGATGTACAAATATGAAGTGGTGATCATTTCTTTTAGTACTTTCAGTTCACTTTTAACAGACAGATGGATTTTAAAGAGTAATTAAAATCTTGATGATTTTTTATGACATACTATACGATTACTTTTTATTATTTTTGTCATAAAGATGTCATAGTATATCATAGAAAATAACCGTGCAGTGTGTCATAAAAAGTCATAAAAGTCATATAATATGCCATAAAAAGTCATAGTATAGCATGCCATCAAAAATGTCATAAAAAGTTATAGTATGTCAAAAAAATGCCATAAAAAGTTGCATGTCATAAAAAAGTCATAAAAACTGATAGTATAGTATGTCGAAAAAAATGTCATAGAAACTCATAGTATAGTATATCGTAAAAAGTCATAATATAGTGTCATAAAATCTCATAAAAAGTCATAGTATATATAGTATGTCATAAAATTTTTATAATAGTCATATTATAGTATGTAGAAAAAATTTCATAAAAAGTTGTAGTATAGTATGTCGAATAAATGCCATGTAAAGTCACGTCATAAAAAAATCATAGTATAGTATGTCACAAAAAAGTAATAAAAAGTCATAGTATAGTATGTCGAATAAATGCCATGTAAAGTCACGTCATAAAAAAATCATAGTATAGTATGTCACAAAAAAGTAATTAAAAAAGTCATAGTATAGTATGTCGAAAAAAAAGTCATTGTATATGTCATAAAAACTCATAAAAAGTCATAGTATAGCATGCCATCAAAAATGTCATAAAAACTTAGTGTCGAAAAAAATTTCAAAAACTCGTACTATAGTATGTCGTAAAAATGCCATAAAAAGTTGCATGTCATAAAAAAGTCATAGAAAGTCAGAATATAGTATATCGTAAAAAGTCATAATATACTATGTTATAAAATCTCATAAAAAGTCATAGTATATAGTATGTCATAAAATCTCATAGTATAATATGTCATTAAAATGTGATAAAAAGTCATATTATAGTATGTTGAAAAAAGTCCGAAAAAAGTTTCATGTCCTAAAAAGTTATAGTATAGTATGTATGTTGAAAAAATGCCATGAAAAGTCATAGTATAGTATGTCGGAAAAATGTCATAAAAATCAGAGTATAGTATATTGTAAAAAGTCATAGTATAGTATGTCACAAAATCTCATAAAAAGTCATAAAAGTCATAGTATAGTATGTTGAAAATATTTATGACATACTTTACTACAATTTTTTTATGACATTTCTATCACATACTATACTATGCATTTTTATTTTTTTATTGTATTATTGTATTTGGTGTGTAAAATGTGTAATAAGTAGCATAAAATGGAAATACTCTGGTAAAGTACAACTAGTGTAAAGTACTACTTACCTAAGTACAGTTGAGTGAATGAACCTTCATTCTTTGAGCTGTGTGATGCGTTCAAGGATGCTCCGACATCTTAGAATTCACACAATCCTTTTTCACTGTGATCACTGGAGATAAAAGGGTTACGTCAATTCTTCAACATGTTATATGTCAGAACACTGATCAACGACTAATTCATTTTAAAAACGTATCAATTGTTTTTTAATTGATTCATTGCTTCTTAGTTATATATTCCAAAACTGCACGTTTCCACACTCAAATAGCTAAATGTATGTAGTAAATGCAACATCATTTAAAATAAAGAAAAATAAATACAACATAACAAAACAATAAATCATTGAAAAGAAGTTGTAAATGTCAAGTGAAAACAGAACCAGCTGGAGGTTGGCAGACGACACGTGTTATCATATGTAAAACAACATGTTAAGACACACACACACAGACACACACACACATGCAGGCTGTGTGTGTGTGTTGACATGTGGGCCCTCATTGCTGACGGTGAGCAGATGTTCCCAACTCATCCATCTACTGGAACGAGGAGGAGGCTGAAGAGGAAGATAACTAGAGATGGAAAGAGCAAAATAAAGAAACAGTATAATTGTTTAAAGTGAAATCCTCCTCTAATATCTTACTGTGTGAAACTTGTTTTGACTGATACCTTACACACACACACACACACACACACACACACACACACACACACACACACACACACACACACACACACACACACACACGGTTACACCCAGGAAGGATCCATCAAGTCGTGATTTAAAAAGAAGAAAAAAAAAAGAAAGAGGTTTAAATCAAACCAAAGTGAATTGGCTAAACGATCTCACCTGAAGGTCCAATAAGCAGCCGTTCTGGAGCTTTTGATCACATTACTTGATCTTCTTACGCAGTTGAGGTTGAACTGCAGACATTACGACGCACTGTACACCACTTCTGTAAACACACACTTTAGGCTGTGAGCTGCAGCTTGTTTAATTGACAAACACACACACGCACGCATACACACACACACACACATACACACACACACACACACACACACACAGATGTACCTGCCTGTGTGTGGCAGGTACATCTGTAATTTTAATTATACATTTAGCTTTTCTGCATTTAAAAGTTAAAAATTGACTAGCCCTATGTTATATATATATTTTTTTGAGTTGTGTACATTATCCCAAATGTTTCCAACAATGTTCAAACGCAGAGAAATCTGTCATTGTATTCAAGGTAATGGTCCGTTATGTTTGGTCGCCTGATGGCGTCATACCCACTTTGTGCATGTCTGCCAGAAGCTGTTTTTAATTGACTTTTTATTCAGTTTTAAGCCACATTTTTACAATACACTTTTTAGACCTTTGACGAGCCAAACAGCGTTGGAGAAAAAAAACATTTTTAACCGTTTTCACCGGTTTTAGTTAGCCGTGCCGTTTGTATCAGAGAGAAGGAGAATTCTGCTTCCGGTTAAAACCTCCTGAAGGATAAACACTGAAGGAATCCTAAAGGGGAGAATCTGACTGCAGTGGTGGTGCAGACAACAACTCCCATGATCCCGCACTACTTCACAACGTCATCAAACTCCATCTTTTGTCATCGATTTAATCGAGAGTGTCCCAGCCCAGCAACAGAAAACGACATATGGTAAGTCTTCAGCGTTCACACTGGTATTTAAACAGACGTCTTCACCTGGAAAATGACAACCGAAAAAAAACAGAAGATCATACGAAAACAAACAAAGATATCACATAACACAGCTCATTAATAATCAGGCCTATCAACATGGGGACATACTTAGAAACAGGACGTCACACACACACACACACACACACACACACACACACACAAATATTGTTACCCGTGGTCAAATTAACAGCAGACAGATTTTCTCACAGTGAAACTTTCCAACATGTTTCCAATTTGAAAGAAAAAAAAACCTCCACAGCTTCATGTCTAATTGGTTTTGAAAGTGTGACCTCTCGTCTGCTTAATATTTTCCCTCCCGACAGGAAATTCCACCCAAAAGCAAACCATTACAACCATTAAACACACACACATACACACACACACACACACACACACACACACACACACACACACACACACACACAAACGAAGTGGTAAAGCCAGTGAACTTTACTGATACCTGACTAACGCTCTTATTGTTGATGTCATATTTTCTGTTTCTGCTGTCACAGTTGATAAAAACACTCAGACCTCCCAGCAGTCAGAGAGTAAGACGTTTTCATTCTTTACTTTTAGTATTTCTATTTTGGAATCATTTCTACTTTCCCTGCATAACATTTCATTACTTTTTTTTTTTTTTTACTTTTAACCAACAGCTGAAATTACAAGTTAACTTCTTAGATTGAACATAGACTCCCACCACTGTCACTTTACCTTTTAATTCTAATCTACCAATGTTGTTGTATGGTTTGTATTTTTATTCTATTCTTATTTTAGTTTTATATACCTCTTATTATTTATTTATTATACTTTCTATTTATCTGTATTATTTCTGCTGCAACAACCAAATTCCACCGCTGGCGTCAGTCAAGGTTTATGTTATCTAATCTTATCTTACGTTCAAGATGAGAAAGTTGCGATTGTTGCTGACTAAAAATCATTTCTCTAAATAAAGTCAAGAATGTTGCTTGTTTTTACAGACTTGAGTGTAGGGAAGAAGGTAATCCTTTAATTTAAAGCTGAAAACTGAAAGCACATAATTCTGCAAATTGTAAAAAAGTTCATTATTTCAACATTTAAAGCTCCTCCTATAATGAACAGTCTCTGTTAATCACCCAACTACAGTCCCCCCCCTCCCCTCAGCTCTCCAAAGCTATTTTTGGCCTCTTCTAGCTTTGTTTTGGTTTTCTGGCCTGCACTCTTATCCACTTTAAAAACCACCTGCTCGGCAGCAAGGAGCAGCCAGACACAGATAGAGACTAGCTGGTGAACATAGTGGAGCACTTAGCGGCTAAAGAGACTGATGTTTCCCTCAGGAGTTGGTGGAGACCAAAAACCGAGCCAAAAGAGAGCTCCTAATGAATCATCATGTTGCTCTGTAACTGCTGGATGTGGAAATAAGCAACCGTTTGTTCAACGTATCAACTTCAGAGGTGAAGATATGTCACCAGCCACGGCTACTTTCTGCTGCCTACAAGTGGCTCGAAAAAATTAATTATTGCAGTTTTATTTGGTAGACTTTCATCATTCTAAACACTCCGAAAGGGAATACTTCACAATGTGTATTTGTGCTTTAAATGCATGAGTACAATTTACGGATACTTTAATTTAGATTTTTTTTTCACATTAGGCACATTTTTAAAAGTAAGTTTTCCCTAAAATGTCACTTAGTAATAAGTTTGTTAGTGCTGGTTTACAGAAACCTTCTGTAGTTCCATTATTTAAAATCTGATAACATTCAACAATCCCTGCTGTCCGATGTCAGTCCTTGTTTTCTCCGATTGTCAACAATTCATTTTGTTTTACTGCTTCAACCTGGTTTCCGAGTGTTTTCTTTGTCACATAATCTGAATCCATCTTTCACATTGTGAAATATGTTTTACATTATTTAGGTGGAGGTTATGAGTCAGCCAATCGTGGGGATTTCCCTCTTCTTGCACTGTTGTGTCTTTTCTCATAACAGTTCAGAACATTTCTTTTCTCTCGATTCTTGTTTCCCAGTCAGAAGTTTGTTTTTCTTCTCCTTCACACTAACTGCTTCTAATTAAAACTGCCACTTCCATAATCTCATTACATGTAATCTAATCTGGATCCATTCACGTTTGTCAGACAAAAAAAAGAAAGAAGAAGAAAAGAAAAAGACATGAAACTTTTGGTTGTGTGATCATTTGTTTGGCCTCAGGGTTTGGATCTGGTTCCCACGGTAAACGACCTGTGATTGATGTTTGAAAGCTCCGACTGTGTTTGTTTTGGTGAATTTGTCGAATCCTCACAGGAATAATCTCTGAAATCAACAGCAAAGTGGAAAGTCCAGTTTGTGTTTGCAGACTGACGGAGCTGAGGTCAAGGCGGGGCTGTGTGTGTGTGTGTGTGTGTGTGTGTGTGTGTGTGCGTGCGTGATTATTAGCAGTAAGTAGAGGCAGCTGTTGTTCAGCCACTAAACTTCCAGTGTGGCAGTTTATAAAAAGCTGAAGTATTGGTTGAGCTCGAAAGACATTTAAGTGATAATCTCAGGTGATTTCAAGCCACACCCCTTTTCTAAATGCTCCAATCACAGTTGAGCAAGAGCAACGACTGACACTTTTATTTAATTAGGATTAGAAGAGAATAATGCCTGCCTTGACGTCTTATGTGTGAAATGTTGTTGACCTGAAGTCACAGGTTGCACTAAGCACTTTATCCTATCACCAGATGAAATGTTACATAACGTACAGTATGAGTCAATAACCAGCTGTGTTTTTCTCTTGAAACGTTAGGACTTTTGTGAAAATCATTTGAAACGTTAAAGCGCATTTCACTTCCTATTTCTGTTTTTTTTTTTCATCAAAAAAAATTCTTATTAAAGGTTGTTGTTTTTCTTTGCAAACATAACATGATCATCAGTGGGTTTTACCATATCATCTGTAACGTGTCGTGGATAAACACTGTCGAACAGTAAAACCACAGAGAGAATTACTGATATGCATCGAAACTGGATTTCATCTTTATTTCCTACGGAACGTCATTTTGGTTTTTGATCTCATTTTGTCATTCATTTTAAAAAAGGGGGGAGGGAGGGGGGGAGGAGGAGTCAGAGAAATCATGCAAACAAGATCGTGTCAAAATGGATTCAATGGAGTCTTTCTGTTTGGCATGACTGCTTTTCTTTTCCATCAGTCTGTCAGTCCCATTACAGAAGAAATGATTCTCATCATCAGAGCAAGGAAGAAGGTCAGAGCAAGATTCAGTTTGCGTTCAGCTGGTCCGAGAGGTTGATTTCATCAATTAATGTCGAATTTGGGTTTGGGATTTTATTTGTCACTTTTAAAGAATAGACTACAGTTAAGCTAACAGACTTATTTTGTCCTTGATGGAGGATTGGAGTTAAAATGATACTTTTCAAACCCAAGTTCCCTCAATCTACTTTCTTACCTCAGACAGAAAAAACTAAAGATAAGGATTTCATTTCTAAACATTTTCTTTTAACAAAGTCTACTGTAGCTTGTAGGAATATCCAAGCATGGAATCAGGTGTGTTTGGCCAGTAATGTAGGGTGTGTTCTTATTTTAAATAAATGGCAGCTGAAGGACTTTTTGTCTCTCTTCAGTTGTTCTTGAAGTCGATCCTCTGGATCGGGACAGATGTGAACAGAAAGTGGATTTGCTCAGAGCTCTGGTTCATATTCACATTTGTGTTTCAGTCAAATTTATTTCACCTCAATCCCATTGAGCCATCATATAAAAACCCCATAGTTTACATTGTTCTATATATATATACAGCATTGGATCAATCTGCATTCTGAATAAAGAGATGTCTCACTTGGGTGCAAAACAGTTTTTACTTTTAGTAACACAAACACGTCTGTAGGAGTTGGAAGAGCTGTTGGTTCAGCTTCAACATGTCAGACCATCAGGATTTGTTATCACATCACAGAGTTGATAAGACGTTTACTTCGATAAACCATCAGAAATAAAGGAATACTTTGAACATGTGATGATCTGAGGCTAATGTCATTGTGTTCACAGCTCAATGGAAAACATGGAAACAGAGGTGTATTCATTTATATAATTTTTCTTTTAACTTAAAACTTTAACCTGTGCCATCAGATATTTCTCACTCTTGATAACAAAAGCAATAATAATCATGTGAAGTTTTCATTTTGTTGCTTTGAAACGCTGATTTGGGGAGATTTGGTATCATTTTTGGCAGTAAGGTGATGTTCGCCAAATATTTTTTACATATGAAAGCTTCAAGTTTCATCTGCAAATGAATAGTAGATAGATAGATAGTTCCAACTGTGAAAAAGTACTGTGCACTCACATAATATAACTTTACAAAATTAGACAGAATGTATTAAAACTAGACAAATAGTCTGGAAAAAATAATGCAGATGTTCTGTAGGACAAGCAGCTCCTGAACATGCAAGACGTTGATGCTGATTGGAGCGTCAGTGTCTAAGCAACCACTCAAAAGACTGAAGGCTTCGTAAACAGCCAATCATAAAAGTAGATCAGCTACAGCAAGCGCAGACAAAAGCTGCTTCTCCACTGCATGGTACAGTTTGACTCAAATGGCTCTTTTTATTCTTTCCATTAGCAAAAGTTCTTAATATTACCTCGTCATTTTTTTGCTTCTACCTTTTAGTCGAGGTTCCACGTGAGCTGAGCCGATACTGTAAGGTGGAGTTTAAACACTGCAGACCACTGATTGGTCTGTTGAGAGAACTGTCTCCAGCGCAACAGGGTACATCCTGCACAGACACCACTATTTTTAAATAGCCACGGTACCGTGAATAGCGACCGCAATTGTTTCATTCATTTGACCCAGATTTTGAAAAATGGCAGCCCACAAAACTACGCCGTACACTACGCTGTGCACAACGCCGTATGGTTTCCAATGAAAGGATTCAGTGAGTGGCACATTGACGATAATCCCATGGCAGTTGTATGCGGCTCAATCAGCTGACAATCCCGCCTACACTGAGGGGGTACTATCTGAAGTGGAAACAACAAGGCTATTGGTACCAAAAAAGTAAGATGAGTCGAGTCGAGCAGAGCCGTACCATACAGTAGAAACCCTGGTACTGACTGGGCTCACTCTTAAGACCAAATATGGGCTTAAAGCGTCAAACAGCAGCTAAATCTCAGCACCCCTAATACAAATCCAGCAGCCATACAGTATATTAGCCAGATTTAGTACTTGTTTGACTTAGCTCACATTTGGAACTGGTTTGCCGTCATTTAGCGGCAAACGGCCTGAATTGTGATGCTTCTGTTCAGCATGGCTCTTTAAAGTCTTTAGAGATTTCCCACGTCTGCGGTTTGTAGTCGCAATAAATCACAAAAGAGTCAGGATCAATCTTTTGATCCTGTCAATGATTAAAGGTGCTCTAAGCGATGCTGGGTGACGGCACTTCTTGTTGACGTTCGAAGTATTTTCAAACAAAACGAGGCTAGCTCTTCCCATCCCTCTTCCTCGTCATCCCGTCCCCTCTCCCTCCCTTCCGTGCTTCCGCGCACTAACCCCCACCCCCAAATCCTTCTTGTCGGTTATTGGCTGGAACGCTGGAAGACTGTTTGTTATGTTTGGTGGGGCAGGTTGGCCAGTTTGTTTTTGTTGGAGTTTGTGGAGCCTGGGCTGTCTACAGAGACCGCGTTTTTTTTTCACAGAGTGTTCAGGGGACAGGCAGCTAGCAGATAGCGAGGAGATGTTTGCTGTATGTGACAAAAAAAATTAAAAATGCGTGACATTGCATAGAGCCCCTTTAAAGCTGCTCATAAACTCGTACAGACGTTTCTGTGATTGAAGTAAAAGGTGTTTCACCTGCAGTGAAACATCTCTGAGTTTTTGGTTTAGACTAGATTTACATCCACCAGGTTCAACACTTTGTTGGTCTTTGGGATGAGAGGTTACAGATTATTATCATTATTAAAGCTTTTTATTTTTTAACTATCAGGCACAAAAAAACTATTTGGTGTTCATGTAGTAACTGTGCTTTTACCCTCACTCATTTTCATACAAAGTGTATCGTAATGACACAAGGACTATTTACACATCGGAGATCACGTGTGAATGGATCGAAACTTGCATTGTGTAGCAAATATACTCTATGAGACAAACCAATATTAGGAGAGATGAAAAAGTATTTGTCAGACCAGAAACATTTTCCCTTTTTGGATTTTATACCTCAGATGATCAGTTGTCATCTTTATACTCATCTGAAATTAAGAAAGAAGAAATGTTGACCCTGAAAATGTTTTGAATGCCAAGATGAGAAAAAAACTAACATTAGCCCAAATACATTTTAAAACACATGCTGTGTCAACTTAATATTTAACACATTTCCTTATAAACTGTGGGATTATTTCTATAAGAAATTACGTCCATTATGTCGTCAGTATTTCCCTCCTTTATCCGCTCTTTACATTGCCAACATCAAAAGTTAAATTATCAACATTTTCAAACAAAAGTGCCCGAAGCATGATATGAGCAAGAAGATAAATATAATTTATGTTTGTTTTGTCCTTTGTTTTTCTTTTGTTCTTTTCTTTTTTTTCTTTTACAATACATACTCCATGTCATTTTATTTTGTTCATTTTGTGATGTAGAACATCCTCGAACGTTCGTGTTGTTGCTCGTTGTGCATTCTCAGTCTGTTTGCTTTGGTCACGGCCTCCTTTGGCATCGCTGTTGCAAAAAAGAAAAGAAAAAAACCGAGAAGTAAAGCTACAGACAATCAGTCTGAATTTTTTGGTATTTGTTGTTTGTGTCCCGGTTTCAAGAAAGAGTTTTCTTTGGAGGGAAACCTGAACAGGATTCCCAAAAAGCCTCCAATAAATATCCTTGTCCAAAAAAAATTAAAGTTCGTTAGTCCGACCACTTCATCTAAAAGTTCTTCTTCTCTGCTGGAAGAAAAAAAAAAGGATCTTTGGTTTGGTTGAATCAGGATTCTCTCCAACAGGGTGTGTTCACACCAAGACGGCTAAATCTGAAAACGCTCTTAATGAACAACGTCCATTTTCAGGTCGTTTCCCTAAAGATCTCCGTCCACACTGAAAGGCCAGGACAACATGTTTCAATTTAACCATTTTATATTTTTGTCGTTCTCATTAACACATTTGTTTGTTTGTACTGTCATACAAGCAAACAAGTATATAATAGAGAATACCACAATGAAAATACTCTACAAGTGAAAGTGAAAAGTGAAAGTGAAAGTTGTGCTCATTTTAACTCCTTCATATGCTGTTGGGTAGTTTAATCTACAGCAATGCATCATCTTCTATAAGATCATCAGCGTCGCTATCCTGTGAGAACCACGTATCTCTAAAAAGTTTTAAAACGTTTCACAGTGTCAGAAAAACAGCCCTGTTTTCAGCTCTGTGACGATGCATTGTCCAGCTGATCCATGAGGCTTTTAAAGACTTTGTTTAGCTTAGGAAGTAGGAGAATTTTCTCAACACTTAAAGGAACACTTCATCCTTCAGTTCATCACAAATTCAACATCAACACATCTGGAGATACGTGGTTTTCATTGGAGAGGAAGGGAATGGAAAACTGTCATCTGAGAAGTAACTACAGCTGTCAGACAAATGTAGTGGAGTACAAGTACAATATTTACCTCTGAGATGTAGGGGAGTAGAAGAATGAAGTAGCAGAAAATGGAAATACTCAAGTAAAGTACAAGTACCTTGAATTTGTACTTGAGAAAATATACTTAGGTACATTCCACCACTGGTTACTGCTCAGTGAAGTTAATCTCCATATTCAGCTGTTTAAATCACACTAATCACCCACTGTCTATGTGTTGTGAACTCATTAACTATAGGTATTGATCAAGGGCTCCAGTTTTACTGTGAGATTTCTGGTTTCACTATAGGCATGTTGTATTGGGCCGGGAAATAAAATCAATGAATCAATGCGTAAAAACAATGCAGTTTTTATCGTTGTATACTCGCCTTGGAGCCTACTGTAAAACTATTTATGTTGGTTTAATTTCTGATATCAGTCAGCCTGGTGAAGACAGTGTCTTCCTGGTGACCTCTTCCTGTGACAGTGACGGCAAAATGGAGGTCTGAGTTGTCATTTACAGGTGAGAAAAGCCCTGGCTTTGTGTGGACGGAGAGCCAAAACGAAAAGAAAAAGAAGCGTTTCCATATTTAGCTGACTTAATGTGGATGTGGTCTCAGTCAGGAAACAGTCGGGGGGTGGGGGGGGTTAATCCACCTCAATGGACTCGCTGCTCTCGTTCACGGGTTTACACTCGTTGGGAAGTCGCTGGTGGCGGCTGAGCTGAGTGGCTTGTGTGAAGCTGCGGTCACAACGCTACACACACACACACACACACACACACACACACACACACACACACACACACACACAGAGAAAGAGAAACACACAAAAAAGATAGATAGATTAGTTTAAGCATGTAGAAAGGTCTGAAAAATACAACACTGTTGAAGAAAGAGACCTTAAACAGCACAAACACACACAGACACAAGCTTCAGATCTGTCAACACACATGTACGCACACACACACACACACACACACACAAGCTTCAGATCTGTCAACACACATGTACGCAAAAACACACACACACACACACCTCCAAACACACACAGACATACACACACCTCCCTGTTAACTCTAATATCCAGTGACAGTATAAAGTGTGTGTGAGGCCCAGCAGAGCAGCACGCTTTAATTGTTGCCTGATCTTCACAACCTGACTGACAAATTACACACACACGGTCCACCTGTCGATAATCTATCTAGTGGGCTGGGGAGGGTATTCCCATCACACTCACACTCACACACACACACACACACACACACACACACACACACACACACACACACACACACACAAAGAACAGACATCCAGGCCTGATAAAGCAGCGTCACTGTCACTTTCAATAGAAAGAAAGAAGAGAGGGAGCTTTTAGTCGGACCTGGAGGAAGGTTATGGGGCAGTTAAATGTATATAAATGTGTGTGTGTGTGGGGGGGGATGGAGGGGCTTCAAAAGAGAAAGCTGTGTTGAGGTATTGGATTTAGCAGCCCTGAAACAAGACTAACATGCTGTTAGACAGATAGGAGGAGGGGGAGGGAGGGAGGAGGGTGTTCGTTAGATATGGTAGCAGAGACATATTTTTTGTATTGCAGTCTAGTGTGGACTGAACAATAGAAGCTCTTTCACTTGGAGTTTTGCTCCTTAAACCTCATAAACACATTATTAATCAACAGTCAGTGTTTATAATTTGGTTAATGTCGACCTTCTGTAGGAAACAGATGTGTTAGATTATGTGTCATTTTTTAAAAAACCTTGTTAAAGAAGGTTAGTTAAGTTTTTTTATTTATTTTTTTAATTTATTTTGTCCAAACCATAGACTTAACTAAAGCTAAAGTGTGTAGTTTCTTTCTCCCCCATGACAAATTCTAAGTAATAACAACAACAATGCTGTTGCATCCACATAACGCAAGCCTTCTGTGATTGCGCGGAACACCTGTGTGGGTGTCCAGGGCCTTTAAAGCCCTTCTAATGAACCCAAACATATTCAGTATACAAACTAGATGTCTATCTCTATCTCTTTCAAATAACTAATTTCCAATACAATACTAATTTCCAATGTACACACAATTTTGGTTTTGCTTCACCAAAATCAGGATGAGATAAACTACAAGATCGTCCCATTATACAACAGATTTTCATGAATGTTACAACCTTGCATGAATGCATCTGATCAAAAAGATAAGTGTTTTTACATGACAGAAAAATCTGTTTTAGTCTGTGTATTTGAACCTGTGTGTGAGGCAGCCTACAGACTTGTAAACAGCAGTATTTATGAAGAAGACTTATAGCAGATGGATCTTCCATTTCTCATTTTCTAAATTTTCTTACAGTGCAGGAAAAACAAAGCAGACCCCTGACTGAACTGAACTGCTCTGCCCTCAGGGTGGACGTTCCTGCTCTAATTCGTCTGTAAATTTACAAAACCACAACAGCTACCGACTTCAAAGCTCCTCTGAAGCTCCTCTGTCACAGCGACTTATCCACCAGGACAGACACGAAGACAGTTCTTCTGCAGAACAAAGAGCGGAGCAGAAAACAAAGCGGCTGCAGTCCGCTGGCCATCGACCAGCCGCCTGTTACCGTTGCCTCCTTCTTCTTTTCTCAGCAGGGAAAAATAACGTTGAGCAGTTTTGTCCTGACAAAATGACAGAGGCAGCTTTAATCACTTTCCCCTCAAGGATAAGTGAAGCTTCAGCTCACCTCTTATCTTAATCTCTTCTATAAAATGGGACAGAATGGGAAGTAAACAAGTACAGATTGTGTTAAGTTACAGATTGATAGGACCGATGGGACCAGAAAGAGGCAAAGAGACAAGTACAAGAAGTCTCCATTAACACCATTGCTTAAATTTACTGTTGGAGCATCCAGTCAGCAGTTTAGTCAAAACTCAATCATGAAAAAACACACAAACTTCTAAGAGTTTTTGTGATCAACCTGACATTAGACTTGTTTGAAGGTCAACTGGGTGAATATTTTTGACTTTAATGTGAAAGTGCCGCTCACAGTATTTAATCTTTTGAGACGCAACAACCAACTCTGTAGCGATATACAGCTTTTAGCCTCTTTTATCTCATAGTTTTGGTTCTCTGGAGTCTCACCAAATGTTCGCATACAAACCCTCTTATGAGCCCACTGTACACTGTCTCCACAGCACCAAGCAGCAGACACATAGCAACTAGCTGTACTGTCACTGCTGGATGTTTGCGGACATACTAGCCTTTAAAACGTCATAAAATAATGATACATTTCAGAGCCGTGTTTGATTTGTAGTACACTGCCAAAAAGCTTTATGAGAACACAGTAATAAAACATACGGCAGCTTGCCAAATGTGTCTTCGTCTCCCGGTTTTTGTCGCAGCTCTGGGTTGATTCTCACTCAACTGAGAACTGTGTTAAGTCTCAAAACTTCAACAGGGACATCAGGGGAATATTTGGGATTTGGAGGTGCTGTTGCAGGATACTGATAAAGAAAGTGTCGATATACTGTAGTTTGATGGAAAATAATGTCAAATTATGTTTTGAACAAAATGAGATCCCTCACTGACTTACAGACTTAAAATATAGCTGACAGAGCATAAGAAGTCACAACAGAACCCTGACCTAAACAAAAGAAAAGCGAAGAAAAGAGGATACTTAAAGTTGAGACTGAATAGAATACAGTAGAACAATAGAACAGCAGCAGCCGTTTGACAGGCTCCACAGTCCAGCGAGTAGCAGTGCTGAAAAGCTGCCGACCACACAGAATCCCTGCCTCCGTCTCCTCAGCGGGGAAAATAAAGTTGAGCATTTTCCTCCTGACAAAGTGACAGTGGCAGCTTTAATCTATTTGCAGCACCGTCCGAAAGGAGATAAGTCCCAGGGGCCATCGATCTGCTAAAGATTTCTGACGCCCGTCCATGATTGTCTTTGTCCCGCTCTGCCTCCACCGAGACTCTGAAGTGCTGATGAAAAGGTTCGGGGGTTTCCTCCGATTGCTTATTAAGAACGCTGATTTGCTTTAACCGGATTTTTCGCCGCTGCTTGTCGTTTCACTTTTTACACCGTGATCTCTTGTTCCTCTAAGCTCTTTCTCCCTCTCGTTTTCTCACTCATTCTTTTCGCCCTTTCGCTCTCCACATCAATGACAAGTTTGGATTTCTCTGATTGCTTATTAAGGACATTAATTTGTTTCCCCCTTCTTTCCCCTGATACCTATCCTTTAGATTTCCCACAACTCAAACCCCTTATTTAGCTTTCTTCACTTTTTTTAATACCTCTCACTCTTTCCCCTCTGTCGCCCTCCTGCCCTCTCCCTGAATGCTGACCTCTGGGTCCACAGTGGGAATCTTTATTGTCCACCGCCCCCTGACAAGATGACAGCGTGACAACAGAAGCTTTCAGAAACCCCTAATTGCAGTGTGGCCTGCCCTCTAATTATATTAGTCTTCACGGAGTAAAAAAAAATGGAAATGAGCAGTCTCAGTGTGCAGAGATTCATTACCAGGCGGCCAACTGCTGTGATCGAGCTGCTTCTGTATTTACACTGAACGTTGAGTGCATTTCACTGATGTTCTGATTCACAGTGATTTACAATGAGCAAAAAACAAGAACAAGGGGAGCTTTTTCTCGCTGGCCAACATCACAGGAAGTCATTGAATAAGGAGAGCAAAGGTCAGAGGTCACAGCAGCCATGACAGCAGATGTAACAAAAATCTTCACATGTCCACTGAGGGCTCATGAATAATGGAAAAGAGGTATAAGACGAAACAAGGTTTAGACTTTTTAGGGGCCCTAAGCAGACAGAATTATAGCCCCTACCCTCACCTTGTGTGCATTGCAGAACCAAAATGTCTAGAATTTTTTTTTTTACTACTTTTGCTCTAGTTTGGTTCAAAGCACATTATTCACTTCAGTTGTACCATGCAAGATACAATTCCAAGAACTGAACACTGTCTGAAAAAAACAAAAACAAAAAACAGTCAAAAATATTTATTTATATATATATATTTCTTTGAAAGAGATGAACGCTATCAATCTGGTGGCCGAGGCGATGCAGAAACATCAGACCCTGCCTGACAAGCACAGGAACTGACAGAGTAAACGACTGCGGTCAAGCTAACCGTCTCTCGCATTTCTGTGTTAAAGCCTTGCGTCTCTGTCAAACTAGCTCCTGCTAGAGTTGGAGTGCACCCGTATTCTGACCTTTATGGTAAATGCATCGAAACGGCCCAGGATATGACTATAACTAAAATAAGATGTTAACACAATAGTATATACAAAATACATACATGGAAATAAGATTAATTAGATTATATTCACAGGAAGTATAAAACGTTACCTGTGTCCCTTATATATTCAGAGATCCTACTAAAGTGTGAGGGACATTCATTTATTCTTTGATTTTAGGTTGCTCGGGGGAAAATCCAGACAATGACTGATACATTTCAATTAAGGACAACTCTGACTACATACACTGAAAAAAACATAGACTCCAAATCAAGCATTTTTACTGTGTCAATTTAGATAATTGTCAGACTGACAATTATTTAAATTGACACAAATGTGTACCTTGAAATAGACTTGAGGTGTTAACCCTTACCTAAATGAGTCAGTTCTACAACATAGTTTAAGGTGAGGTTGCGTTGGTTGTATCCAAATCAATCAAAACAAATTACACGTTTGTTCAATTAAAACATGTTTTAGTTTTTTTTAGGAAAAGTGACATCCCTAGTAGTTAGGATGCCAGCAGGTGATCACTAGGGTGTCAGGAAGCAGTAATGAGGGTGTCAATAGGCGGTTAGGAGGATGTCAGTAGGTGTTAGCTGGGTGTCATATCTATGTGAAACTGGTTAGCCCAGCTGGAGGCTGCAGCAGGCGGGAGGGAGCAGAGGGTCGGGTGGGTTGGATGGGTGGGGGGTACTCACTGTTACTTACTTGAACGGCTTCTCCCCGGTGTGCGTGCGGATGTGGTTGTTGAGCGTTGTGGCACCAGCGAACGCACGGCCGCAGTATCCACATTTGAAAGGTCGGTCGCTCGAGTGCGTCACCACGTGGTTCCTCAAATCTGATGGCTGGGAGAAGGACTGGGAGCAGTGGCCACACTGGTATGGTCTGAGAGAAAGAAAAGAGAGACGGGGGAGAAGATAAGAGAGTGTGTGTGTGTGTGTGTAAGTCTTTGCTTTTTTCAGGTCTTGAAAAAAGCAGGTGCTTGAGCTGGCACCTGGAAGTTGCTCGAAGATAATTTGCATATTTAGTTTTTATAATTATTCCTCTGTGGTACATTGTAATGCTGCTACCAGCTCTGTTATTCTTTACAATTTAAAAGGTTTGTGAATTTGTGATTACCTTTTGTTGGAAGACTGATTTAATGAAAAGACTGTGAAATTAATACTTTGTCAGATAATCTGTGCAATGCAAACACTTTGAAAAAATCTCTTTTCTGTTGTTCAGGATTATGCACAATATGAGGTATGCTGCAAAATAACAGTTTTTCTTTGGAACATGACTGAGAACTACTGAAAGTCTTAATCTACATGTGGTATTATGTTGTGAAGATGGGTCATTTCAAAGGTATGACATGGAAATCATTCATTCATTCCTAGTACTTCGTAGCGATGGTACTTGATTTTTCTTGGTAGAATATTTATTATGCTCTGACTGCTGTGGTTCTGTTTCTCCAACTTTTCTCAGTAGTTAGTTAGTTAGTTAGTTAGTTAGTTAGTTAGTTAGTTGTTTCTCGTTGAGTTTTTCACTTTCCAAATCGCAGGTGTCAGGATAGCAAGTGTCTTATGTTGTACAGATGTTTAAAGCTCCAGAGACAAACGTGTGATTTTACAGATAAATAAGACAATGAATGAATAACACCAGTGGTGGAAAAAGTATTCAGATCTTTTACTGAAAGTAGAAGTAGCAATACTACAGTGTAAAAATACTCTGTTACAAGTAAAAGTACTGCCTAAAATGCAATTACCTCAACATTGTACTTAAGTGTAGTACTTGAGCAAATTCCACCACTGATGGACACATACAGACACACATAGGCTCATAACATGCAATGCAGACACATAAATATAAAGAATGCAAACAAAGAGACACACAAGCAAACACAGAAAGACAAACATTACAATTAGTACTAAAGAAAACACAAACACACACACAAGGGCACATAAACACATTAAGACACAGAAACAAATAGAGAGAAATGAGGCAAGTAACCACAATGTTAAGGTCTGTAAACACAGATAGCCTACACACACACACACACACACACACACAGTGATAAATGGTTCAGTCGTGATCTCGGCCTGCATTGTTGATGAGGGTCATGCTGCCATGGTTACCGGAGCAGTGTCCGACTCCCCCAGCCGTGTGTGTGTGTGTGTGTAGTTAGAGACAGCAACAGAACAAGAAAATAAGATAGAGATAGATATAAAGAGATGTGTGTGTGTGTGTGTGTGTGTGTGTGTGTGTGTGTGTGTGTGTGTGTGTGTGTGTGTGTGTGTTGGGCCCATAGGGAGCTCACAGTGGGAGTGAATCAGACTGAAACAAACGACCAAACAATAGCTGTGTGTCTGCTAATAGAGTGTCCAGCTTTCATACGGCAGCAGATCTAATCTTACACTGTTTCTATTTATTGAGCTGA
This sequence comes from Perca schrenkii, assembly GCA_025617405.1. NCBI lineage: Eukaryota > Metazoa > Chordata > Actinopteri > Perciformes > Percidae > Perca > Perca schrenkii. The sequence goes on along the minus strand of CM046791.1, from coordinate 6,067,326 downwards.
ACACACACACCGTCTGCTGCTAACATTAGTTATTTGGTTTTAACTTACAGGACACTTCAAGTGTAATCACAGCCTCTCTGCTCATATCTCTGCATTTCTCTGCATTTTTTTTTTAAACATCACCATCATCAATGCAATTTTCAATATTATTGTAAGCAGTAACCACCCATCAATCAGCATATACTTGTTAAATTACTGTCAAACTTTTCCCTAACTAGGAAGATTTGACAACAATTTATGGAGCGAAATACAAAATGCAGTAAAAAGTTAGATAAACTGGAAAAGTAATGCATTCAATGTAATTTAAGTACTTCTTATATTACATTTTTGTGGACTACCATCATCATCACCATCACTACACCTGCCCTTATCTTAATGTTATATGATTAAAAACATGACACAACCGTTGTTTTTGCTGTTGAGTTAAATGATCTGGAGTTTTTTCCGCTTTGAGTTAAAAATAAATAAATCAACTCGAGGCGTTCAAGGCGCTCCAGCAAAAAACTTGAGGCGCACAGCAACGCAAAAGCAGCGAGCAAAATGCTTTACTTCATTGAAAACAATTACAAAAAGCTGCCTTAGGATACTCAAATGCGCTCTGCATAATCAGGGCTTACAGTAAATGGGCTTTAATCTTTATCCCTCAAATTCCACAAAATTTAATTCAGTTTTAACAATTATTTTTAAACTTTTTCTGTCCTGGATGGATGAAGGTAACAAAACATTACATATATGATGTTTAATGATTTGTACATCCCTATGTTTTAATCTCCATATTCCACATGGTATAGGTAGGAATGTATACTATGTACCGTGCTTATATATCACTTTGAGACATATATACACACATATACATGCCTTTCACTGTACCTTGTTTATTATCACTGTGTTAGTTGTTAAAATGTCTCTGCAGCGGTGAATTCGGGACAAATTCCTGTGTGCTGCCTGTAGTCGCAAATTAAAGCCATTCCTATTCTGAAACCGACAAGACAAAACTCTGACATCAGTACCTTACAAATAGGTAAACACCCCAGAACTAGAATAAAACAAATAGACCAACATCTTCATCTCTCCAATAAATCAAAAACACCTACAGTACTCTGAGAGGATGTAGACGGAACACAGAAAAAAAACACACACAATCTCTCATGAAAACATCTGTCACACACACACACACACACACACACACACACACACACACACACACACACACACACAGTAAAGTAATAAGAGTAAAATAGTGTAATATAAAATCGAAAAATTCTCACTTGCAGTTTTCCACATAAAAGGCGTCTCGCCGTGGGGGTCGGTTCATTTATCAGCCGGCTGGTCTATAAGTTCACGCCTCAGTGGGCCGCACCACTATTTATTAGGTGGGTTTTCTATGAAGAGCTGCATTGATTGTGAATAGTTTAAGTTGATGAATGTGTGGATATTATTTATTAAGGCAGCAGGCCGGGAGATTAATGGCCGGTTATTGTTTATTACAGCGGAGAGAGTAGGAGGAGGAGGTGAAGCACAAACACCTCCATCACACACACACACACACACACACACACATACAGGTACGTGCATATGCAACTAAAATATTTGCACACACAAGCACATGCAAATATGGTCTTGTGCACAAATGAATACACTTTTGCACACAATCATACATGTGCATGAATTACCACACACATAGTTTGGGTATTTATACCGTGTTGTAGCTGAGCATGAACCTCACACAATCAGCAGCCGGGCTAGACCTGTGCCTTGCACAGATTCTTCACCCAAAATACAGCAAAAGAGGAGCTACAAGTTTAAACACACGACTAATATTTGCATTATTTCTATTGTTAATAAAATGTCTGAAAATACCACCGTGTTCCAAATTATTATGCAAATGATATTTTACACTGATTTCGATGATGATAGTCGACGCAAATGACAGTCAGTATCATTTTCAAGTCACCAACCATTAGGGTATAAGTCGAATTTCATTTAACAAACCACCCAATGAAAACTCAGAATGCACTGTTCCAAATTATGATGCAAAACAGTTTCAAAACATTTTATAGGTTGTAAAGAACTGGAAATTTGCTGAATTTGCAGCATTAGGAGGTCATATTTACTGAAATCAAAAGCTATTTCAATCAAACACATCTTAACAGGGCCAGTTACATGTTAACATAGGACCCCTTCTTTGATATCACCTTCACAATTCTTGTATCCATTGAACTTGAGAGTTTCTGCTTGAATTTCTTTGCAGGATGTCAGAATAGCCTCCCACTCTCATAGATCTTTTGCTTGAGGATGCTCCAAAGGTTGTCAATAAGACTAATTTTCAAACAGTCTTGTTTACTGATGAGTGCCGTGCAACCCTGGATGGTCCAGATGGATGGAGTAGTGGATGGTTGGTAGATGGCCACTATGTCCCAATAAGGCTGCGACGTCAGCAAGGAGGTGGCGGAGTCATGTTTTGGGCCGGAATCATGGTGAGAGAGCTGGTAGGCCCCGTTAGGTACAAAAAGAAGAACCGTGGCTTCTGTAGCAAAATCATCGTCATGCATGACAATGCACCATCTCATGCTGCAAAGAATACCTCTGTCATTGGCTGCTATGGGCATAAAAGGAGAGAGACTCATGGTGTGGCCCCCATCCTCCCCTGACCTCAACCCTATTGAGAACCTTTGGAGCATCCTTAAGTAAAAGATCTATGAGGGTGTTTTCATTGGGTGGTTTGTTCAATGAAATTCGACTTATACCCTGACTGTTGGTGACTTGAAAATTATACTGACTGTCATTTGCATCGACTATTTAGGAAAATCAGTGTAAAATATCACTTGCATAATCATTTAGAACATGGTGGAAAATGCCCATTATAATTTCCCTGAGGACAAGGCGATGTCTACAATTGTCTTTTTTTGTCAACCAACAGACCAAAATCCAAATTTACAATCATATAAAACAGAGAAAAGAAGCAAATTATCACACTGTAGAAGCTGCAACAGCTAATGTTTGGCATTAATCCTTGAAGAAAAGAGGAATCAATTATCAAAATATTATCAATTAATATCAACTTACCCCCTTTTCTTTTACTGATATTTCAGGAGATCCAGCAAATGTTTATTATTGTGTTGCTAATCTCCATTACCAACAACCATGTTTCTCTTGTTGTACTTCTATTTTGCAGCTAACTAAGAAGGATCTCTTGGTGGCCGTTAGCATCACACAGTTATTCAGTGTGACGCTGTTACAGTCTGTTGACAGCACAGACAGCCAAGTATGCTCAGAGTCAACACCACGACAGGCTAAGAAAAACACAAAATAGACGCTCCGATTTGGTTCACAGGCAAACTAATAATACTTGGTTTGGACGGGCGATGAGAGTAGAACTGGCTGCCATGTTGTTCCCACTTAGCCTTGCCTCCCTGTGAGTGTGTGAGTATGTGTGTGTGTGTGTGTGTGTGTGTGTGTGTGTGTGTGTGTGTGTGTGTGTGAGATCTATTCATTTTCAACACGTCTGTGAAACAGGGTTCAGGACAATAAACCTTGTGTTGCCTTTCAACACAACATATGGTAACAACAACAGAGTCAGTGTCAACGTGTCACAGTGTCTACACCTTTAACACATGAGCTGATGACAGAGACAGAATGTGTGTGTGTGTGGGACCCAAAAACTGCATGCCAACAAGCTCCTCACTGGTCCAACTATTAGGACTACATGGATATAAAGTTTCTTGGCACACATACATGTTTTTATTTCATCAGAGAGATCAGAGGTCAAGAAGGTGGTCAGGAGCAATGAAAGCAGGGTGTAACTGCTGCCCACCAACTGCAGGTCAACGCTTAATATTCTACAAAATTTTAAAACAGAAAACTACACCAACAAGTGGAATACTGTGTCCAACAACTCAATCATATCGTTACACAGGAAGGCAGGCTTCATAATAAAAAGGCTCTATAAATGAAGCCCAAACACACGAAATATGTGAATAGAGAGGTATGCATCTTAACCCCTTAGCCACTGTGATCATCTTTCAACATCATATTTTGTCTGAAATCTGATTAAATTTTATTCTGTTAAAAAAATGTGGAAAGACAATCATGTTTCAAACACAAATCAACTTGTTAGGTAAACTTTGTAGAATTAAGTGTCATTTTCTTAATAAAAGTGATTTGACTGACACACATTTCTGGCTAAGGATTAAGCTGATGTTATTTTTTTCTAATCAACCAAACCAATAAATACAGTAATAACTCCATAAATAGATACCCAAAACTGTAATTGATCCTGCTACCAAATATTGTTTGTGCCTGACATAATGTATGCCTTTGTGCAACACAACATTAAAATCTAATATCTTATTATAACCTCTAAAGTAATAGATAAAAAATAATTTCCAGATGAGGATAACATTGTCTATTGGGACTCCGAACCTTTGTGAACTGACGTGCCACACAATCCAAAAAAAAGGAGTAGAAATGGTTGAACGAAACTGACTAAAACAGAAAATAAAATAACAACTCTGACCACAAAATAACTACAATAACCATCACAGTACAGTAATGTGCTCAGGGGGTAAAAAAAAATATTCTTTTTGGTTTTTGAGCTTCACAAGTTGTTTTTGGATTCGACCTCAGTGACTTAGTGTGTGTGTGTGTGTGCTTGTGTGTGTGTGATTGCAGCATGCAGTGATGCAGAGTGAAGTGTGTTGATTAACCCGTACGTATAGAGTCGGTCTAATCTATACGGAGTTATATCTGCGCTGTGAGGACAACTCGTCTGTCCGCCTATGTATGAAGACATTATTCCCCCCCGAGACCAGCAGCTATAAATCACTGCTCCCGCCTCGTCAATACACAATCAATGGCTCTCTGAATACGCACACTCACACAGAAGACATCCAAGCACAAATAAAATCACTGGTAGACCCCCATACAAACACACCAAACTCCCTTTCCTTCATCTACTTTTCTCTCTGTCTTTTCCACCAAACATCCATCTATCTTTTTCTTTCTTTCTTTCTTTCTTCCTCTCTCTCTCTCTCTCTCTCTCTGACTGTATTGACCAACCTATCAAAGCAGAAAGCTCACATAATGCCCTCTCATCAACCAGTTGTTCTCATCAAATGAGGCTAGAACAAAAACTAAGCAAACGGCCAATATCATGACATCACAGAGACTGCCTTGATGTTATTTGGGGATGGGATAGGATTATGGGTAGTGTAGTTTAGGAGGAAATTGGTAGTCATTAAGGAGAGCTTGTAAACCTTTTCATCCATTGATGTATGACAAAAGAACACAGGACACCTCTTCTATCTTCCACTATCTTACCACTGCTTGTCTTTGTTTTAATGTTCTGAACAGTTGTAATCAACCTCTGCAGTGTTTCCAACTTGTCTACTTAATTTGAACATGTCTGCTTTGGCCCTCTACAAGAAGGGCCAAAGCCGGCTCTACTTCCTACGGGAAACTCAGAGGTTTCAACGCATACGACAGGACGCTGCAGATGTCTGTGGTGGCCAGCTTCTATGCTGCTATGTGCTGGGGGGCGGATCGTGAGGGAGTTCCACTGTCCACGACATGCTGGTTGAGACGAGCATCTTCAGCCCAAGACTTATAATAACACAGAGGTGTTCCATGAGTGGCTCAGGAGGTCATTCCTGCCAAACATTTTAACTCGTCCCCACTCCATCGCAGTCTGGGCATCAGTGGAGTGGGAGGCTGCTGAGGTCTTTCTGGACTAACAATTACAATCTCCACACTCTGGCAAAGTGCAATACATCTTTTGTACGTATAACTCATAATAACATCCATTTTGCACACCCAATGTACAGCAACCTTTTACTTTAACTCATCTTATATTAGTACTTGTGTCATGATATTTGAGTCCCTGCACTATTGTTTGCTCTGTGTGGTTTTGTTCGTGTACTGCTGCTTTCCATACATCCATCCAGACGTAGGGAAATAAAACGAAAGACAAACATGGATATACAGATTATATCTGCTAGCAGTTTCACATGCTTTAAACATTTAAGTGCAACAAAGTCCAAACTAAATAAATGGATTCAATTTATAATATATTTCTTTTTTTTTTTAAATAGAACAGAAAGGATGTGAAATTTACCACCAGAACACAGACCTTCGCTTAAACATTTTAAAATCCACTCTTATGTAGATGCAACACAAAGTAGGTTTTTCATTATAGTGGCAAACATGACAGATAAAAATAGACTTTAAAGGAATTTCTACAAGCCCGTCCATCACAGTGATGGATCATTATAAGTTACTCCTGCGGCTACACGCCGAAAAAAAAAGAATAAAGTAATTTTTCAAAACATCTGTGTGTCCAGCAGGGACAACACACATCTGTGTTAGTGTTTAATGCAAATATGTCCTCACTGTTGCGTGATAATAAATCTTATAAATGTCAACAGTCTTGTTTTAGCCTGACATGCAAACATTAAAATTTTGTTATTGTGAATTTTCTAAGCTCACACAGCAGCAAGTGAGCCTTCAACTGATGTTGCATTTTAACATCAATAAATCATTTATATTTTGAGACCTCACTTTGATTACTACAAAACAATTATGAGCACCAGTAGACCATCATTTTCATACATTCTGTTGCATGTAAGATTAAAAGGGTGTGCAACCCATTTTTAAGTATGTAGTTACAGTAGGGGTGTAAGAAAAAATTTATACACTTGAGTATCACAATATTTTATTTTGCAATACTGTATCGATTTTCAAAAAGGCAATATCAATTTGATTTTTTAATTAAAAAAAAATAATTCATGTAAGACAGTGGTTCAAGTTTCTGTTGTGTTTAAACCCCATACTGCTAGATTGCTATGCTGAGACGCACCACTAGTGTCCTTGCTTAACAGGGCCTAACAGTGCCTGACTTTGTGCTAGAAGCTAACAATGTAGCTATGGCTGAACTTTGGCCTGCTTTAGCATATAAACATTAGCTCACTAAGAACCTGTAAACCACAATCGCAAACTGGCAGTTTGATTTTCTGTGTATTGAATTGCTTACCTAAAGTAATCTTCTTTGACTTTTATGCACATCATGTCTTTTTTTAGATATTAGTTTTTCTAAAATTATACTTAAAAAAAATCCCAATATATCACCTTAGGCACAGTATCGAAATATATTGCAATATATTGAATTGTGACCCATGTATCGTGATACGTATCGTATCACCAGATTCTTGCCAATACACTGCCCTAAGTTACAGTGCAGTCCTTAAGAAGGCTAGTATTTCATTTAACTTTATGTGGACACAGCCAGAAGGTATTGATGTTATTGATTACCCACAATGCTTTCTCACCTCAAAGCTACCAGTGAGCTGAAAAGATAGCCGAGCGGATATGTCTTAACTACACATATTTAGATTCTCACATTCCTATTTTCTAAAATCTAGAGTTAATCCAGTCAGTTAACATGTTTAATATTCTAGCCAATACGTTTTAATATATGTGACAGACATCACTTTTGTAACAGCAAATGTATGTGTGTAAATCAAGCTTAAAATATACACGAAAGTAGATCATTAGAGTTGATCACTGAAGGTTAACTGGACTCAACAGACGGCCTTCACCACCAGCTCATTGACAGATAATGTCTTTAGAGACACAATGATGAAGGTCAAATTTAGACATTACACCTGTTTTTTTCTGCTTCAACAAACAAAATGTAAAAATAAATAGATAATGAGTGATCATTTAAAGTTAAATGCTAATTATAGTTTAATGGTAATTGTAGAGTTGTACTGTGAGTGTTAATAAGCAGGTCAGATGCCAGTCTGGAGTCCAAAGAGTTCAAAGGTCTAAGTGAAAAATAGCAACCTCAACACTAAATATCCTAAAACTGCTTGTGTTCTCGAGAAACCTCGTGGCCTCAACGGTTTGGCAGCTTTTAAAACTTATAGTCCCAATGGATAAGAGCATAAGATACACCAAACATAAAGACAAGTCAAACCTCCATTAAGTGAAAATATCACCATAAATTAATTGACATGTAAATGATGGACACATCCAAACCCAAAGCTTTTTCAGGTTCATATTTGGGGAAGTGTCTTGCCTTGTCAGTTATCTTAGCTTGGGCTTCTTAAGTAATACAGTTAAATCTTAAGCATGCTAAATTACTTATGTGAGATTATTGGAGTATTTAGTAATAAAGAATGCTTAACTGTATCACTGGAAAAACTGAAGAACCCAGAGCTGAGGCCAAGTCATTGACAAGGCATTGCTAGATGGTAAAAACAAATGACAAAATGAACATTTAATTCACCCATAAAGTAAACTATGTATGATACACACTTTCAATCAGCTGTAAACTTTCTGTCCTTTGATATACAAGCATGATATATTTATATCATGTATGTGGATATATCCATATACAAATACAAGCTTTATTCATAAACAACGTAAACCACCAGAATGAAATCTGAATTGTGAACACTGGAGATCAAAGTGCTTAGCAACAATACCCCATTTTTAGCAAAGTACTAATGGCTCTTTTAAACACCAGTGCAGTAAACACATCAATCATAAAGCAGTGGTTATTAATTTCATTCATTGGAGTGGTTTACTGCATTGCTTTGGTAATATGTCAAATCTGTAAGTCGAAACGCCGTCCATTTATGTTCTTATTTGTTTTTCTAATTCATCACTCATCATCATCACAGAACTTTAACAGTATCCTACATCCCAACAACAGTTTAAAACTGAATCGAAAGCACTTCCATGGCCTCATTGACATAAACAAACTGCACCTCTGATGATGGATTTTGTTGAAATGACACACGGGGGGGAAAAAATGACACAGAAGACGAAAAAGTTCAGAAAAGAAACAGTCAGCAGAAAGAAAAAAAAAGGTGAAAGAGATGGAGCTGGGAGGAGGTGTGTGGTGTGTTTTTTTTTAAGCTGATATAAAGAGCCATCAGTCTTCAGCTCCAAATGTTCCCATCAAGTAAACATCAATAAATATGTATGAAGGTAGAGGGAGAGGGGGGGAATGAGAGGGGAGAGAAGCGTTAAGAAATCAAGTAGGGAAAGAAAAGCCAGGCTCCTTTATTCACAGAGCAGCCATACTGGTTTAATGTCTAAAGACTGAAACCTGTCTCTTCAAAGATAATACAGATATGTGACTAATAAAGTACAAACCAACATAGTGTTAGTATGGTTATAGCTTTAATGTTCAACCATCTAAAAGACCCCTTAAACTTCCTTAAGGTCCAGAACCACCTAAAGGAAATCTAGAAAGGACCCTAAGAGTGTCCTCAATTCATGTTAGAACTAAGGCAGCATGATAGTGAAAACAAATGACATTACAATACTTTCTTTCCTGCAATATATTTTGCAATATTAAATAATAGCCTGATAGGGACTGTCCGAGACTGACAGGGGAGGCCAGTTGGTTTTACTTTACTTGAGGTCAAGAGAATTATTTATGACACCGTTATAAAAGCATTTGACAGTGTAATCAAACTTTATGACATCTTTATGACCAAATCATAAAGATGTCAAGTCCAAGTTGTTTCACTTTACTTTAAGTCAAGGAAAATATTTATGCCACAATTATAATGGTCTCATGTCATGACAGTGTCATGTCAGTCTTATGCACATCCCTTTAAATAAAGGGTTACCCTTTACTTGAAGGTATCTACATAAGAGTGACATGACACTGTCATGAACGTGTCATAAACATTATAAACAAGTCATAAACATTTATGACATAACGCTTCTTTTAGTAAATATCATTCGGTTTTTGTCATGACAAGTTATGGTTAGGGTTAGGGTTCAGTGTCATGACTATGTCACGACAGTGTCACGTGTTCATGACAGTGTCATGTCACTCTTATGTAGATACCTTCAAGTAAAGTGTTACCCTTTGCTTTTTTTACTCTTGAGCTGCTGTAACAAGTGAATTTCCCCGGTGTGGGATCAATAAAGTTCTTATCTTATTTAAATGGAGATGACAGCAAAAAAGGTAAGACCAGCAAAGCATGGCAAACAAAGTGGGGTCAGTGTTTCAAGGCGGGTCGGGTGGGTTACTCATATCGCCGCAAACCCCTGACGTGTGACAATGTGACTATATATAAGTCCCTCCTCAGTGACCACGAGAACCTTTAAACCACCACTAGAACCACCTACAGGACTCCCACACACTGGCCTATACGACCTCTTTAGGGGCCAGCAGAACCAGCAACAGGACCAAGAACCTCCTTAATTACCACTATAACCACCTATAGGATGTAAGATGAGATAAGATAAGATTTTATTATCCCAAAGGAAATTTGTCTTAGACAAAAAAAAACAAAAAAAAACTGCTGTTTAAAGAATTCAACACAACATAGTGCATACATACATACATACATAAAGTACACAGACACAGACTGCTGCATCACTCTGCATGGACATGCTCATGTTGCATGTAGAGACTGCCACTAGGCAACAAAATTGCACACTGCCCGTTGTATGACACATCATAATAGTCATCGTAATATGTGCAGTAAGGGTAAGCCGCCTTATCAACATAAAATCCTGATGTATGTCTGATGCTCTGACTGACAACATGAGGTTTGAGTCAGATGATCTTCAACTGCGAATTTAAATCATCAACATTCAGAAGGAAGCTCTAGAAAATAGTCTGTCTGAAGCTACAGGAGGTGAGCTTGAATAAGGGGGCAGGACTTTGGGCAGAGTGATGCTTGATGGACATGCTGGTCTAATCCCAGTCCACATGAGTGTGAGGCACAGTGAGGCCTTGGAGCTCCAGGACTCAGGCCTGTTTGGCTTGTTCAGCTGAATTTTATCTGCTCCTCTATCCCATAAAACCTTCCTATTGACAGGCAGCTCCACATCGACCCTCCCTCCCCCCCTCCATATCCAGCCCACATTTTTCTTCCCTATGAGTATTAGTTTATTGAATAAGTGGCATCTGTTTTCCTGGCCCCGTCACCGTAAGGCGAGGTATTTCTCACTGACGCACAGCGTTGATTTATATGCCGCTCTGACTCTCCCTGCAAAAAATAAAGCTAAGCAAAAAATTTCCAATACATCCTCCGTCCCCCCGACACACATACACAAATACAAAACACACACATCACATCTCCTCTTCCTCCCTCCACACTGTATATAATTAGGTTGGCAGATGTTATACACACTCAGACATGTTGACACTCTCTTCACTCCTATCCACAAACTCCCACTTTCTGTCACACACAAACGGTGTGATGATGAAACAACCAAAGTAATAAATTACTAAACTAAATGTCTGGTTTGCCGGCTTCCTCTGAAAAACTGCAACAACAGGTTTTAACTTGAATGCTGTGTTGTGTTCATCAAGTTAATGCAAATACAAGTGTTCCTGGCTATATTACAAAAGACATACAAACACTGACGTTGTATCAGTGTCATTCTTTACCCTCCCAAAAAAGAAATGAATGGAAAATTCAAAATGTATTCTTTTTTAAGCCATCAGAATTTACAGGAAACAATATTGAAACAAGCCAGTCGTGAAATAAACTATTTGGAAATCTCAGGACTGTAACAGCGCCTATCAATCTCACACTGGAGACGGCACTTCAGCATCTTGGTACACAACAATTCATGTAATTAACACAGTTTACTATTCTTACGCTTACAAATTCTTTTTAATATTGAATTGCTTGTGGTGGGAAGAGATGGATGAAAAACATCCGGACAACAATCTTCTAAGAAACTTTTTGGTAGTATTTGAGTATCAGTAAGGAATTAGTAAACTCTGTAATAGTAATAGTTTGTGACATTCCATGTAGTGGGTTTATCCAGCATTAACATTCATACAGAGATAACATGATCTCAAACTCTTACATTAATAAAGACATTTGGACTAGAGACCAAACATCTTTATAGATGCCTGCTTACCTGTCTGGATTCTGTGGACAGACATGCATCTGCAGCAGGATCCTCTGGGTGAAGGTTTTGAAGCACTGGCCACACTTCCACAGGTGCCAGTCGCTGAAGTCACTGCTTAGCTGGCTGGTGGAGGTCGGGCTCGCCAGGACTCGCTGGTTCTTTGAACCCAACTGGCTGAAACTGGAGTCCGACTGAATCCCAACCCCAACCTTGTCCAACAGGGAGAAATTCCTAGGGCAGGGAGAATGGGGGAAGACCATGGAACGCATGAGGCTGGTGGAGGGAGTGGAAGAGGAGGAAGACGAGGAAGACGAGGGTTTGCCGTTTTTGCTGGATTGGAGTGATTCCTGCCTAGTCATTGCTTCCATCACCGTGGTTGGGACGTTTACTGCAGACACACACAAAAAAAAGACAGAAATGATTTGGTTATGCAGGTATTTGGTGGTTTCAAGAGAATGAGTTTTGAGACTTTCACAATAAAAATCACACAATATTATGGGTCATCAGTCCTTTACCTGCCGCCCCAGGTGAAGCACACTGAACCCTTACATATGTCCTGGTCTCCACCAGTCTGAGGCTAAGGGCGAAGCTCTTTATTTATCGCTAAATGCCTGTGGACGTATTCTGGACACATCCAACTGGGGGGGTGTGAGTCCACTGAGGCAGTCCCACAACATACTGGAGTGATTACATATCTGACATGGCTTGGGAGAGTCCAGGATGCAAAGGAGGAGCTGGAGGACGTGGCTGAGGACAAGGCCAGCTAGGCTAACTTGGCCTTCTGAAATCTTTAGAGCGACAGCACACTAAATACTATGAATATACTTACAACTTGAGTTGTATCTATCATCCGGACAAATTCTCACGTGTGCTGTGTTTGATGAATAAACTCAATTCTGATTTTTGCTGTTGTGACAGAAACAGAAAGCCAGCCACATTGTCCTAACTGAGGCCAGATCCGCCTGGCTAGCCCAGGGCAAACATGCAGCTCCTGGTTCCAGTGAATGGAATAATGGGTCTAGTTAGGCTGGTTGGAGTCTGTTCGTTAGTACAGTTACAGAGACATGCTGTTCCTTCCTCTGACCGCAGAAATGTTTCTCAAACTTTGGCTGAGGGCCCAAACAGGGCCTTCAGCCTGTTTCTGGCGAGTTACCACATGATGGCAGTCCTGGTGAGTTTTCATTTACTTGGATAATATAATAATACACTACAACTGAGGCTCAGGAGGTAAAGCTACCACTATGCTACCACTAACTGGCATTTTTACAACTACTCCCACAACTTCTACTGATTCTACCAGCTATAAGAACATTAAATTACAGTCTTACTTTACATTAAACTTCATCTGTATTTTATTTCAAATAGTTTTAATTATTATTATTATTATTATTATTATTATTATTATTATTATTATTATTATTATTAATAATAATTATAGTGCATTCATCCTTTGTGTAATGTACTATTAAAGATTTGTATGTGTTTTATGTTTTATATTAGGCACTTTGTGTCTGTTTTGATAAGAGCTTTAGGCCTATATCACAAAATCTGAACTTAGAAGCTGGCAAGATAGATGAATGAGGCATATCAACTGGACAGATTTACAATAGGATACAGAAGTGTTGCTGGTCAAGTACAATGGCATTAACAGGAAAAAACACATTACGTAAAAGTGTATAAATTAGATTTCGGGTGAACCAGCTGGTGCCAGCTGTCCTCACTTGACCCAGAATTCAGCAATGTTCCTTTTCTGGGGTCTGGCCAACTGACAGACTCCATAACCCTTCATTATGTGTCACATTGAAATGGCATTAAAAGGGCTTGTCTTACTTTAACTCACGGTGGATGGTTTTACTTTTCATTCTGTAATACCAGTTTGTTTGGAAAAACTTGGCATAATCAACTGGCAGAAAATCCAATCAACTGACTTCCTCTCTGACACCAGAGAGAGTCATTTGTGCCAACAGTGAATGTGAGTTGAACCATGACAATGATTTATCCCGAACATTAACTAAGTCATTTTATTTCCCTAAATTTAACCAGATATTAAAGATGGTGGCCACTGCAAATTACCGGTACTTATTTTGTTGTTTAGGTAGGAAGACATGTGGGAGTTAATTGTGAGGGGCCAGCATTAAAGAATTATTGTATTTCTTCTTTTCTTTTTACCTCTGCCAAGGAGGTTATGTTTTCGGTTTATTTTTTTGTTTTTTTTCTCTGTCAGCATGATTACAGAAAAACTACTGGCCCGATTTTCATGAAACTTGATGGAAGGGTGTAGCATGGGCCAAGGAAGAACTCATCACATTTTGGAGGAGATCCAAATCACAGGACGGATGCAAGAATTATTTTGAAAATAAGTTCCAAACTGGGAAAATTCACACTGCATTAACATTGTGAAATAGGGCACGCCTTGGCGGAGGTCTGCGCTCTCCGAGTGTCTTTCCACTTTAGCCATGTTATACCAGTCCACCATCTCCTTGGGTATCATTTTCCTTCTCTAGCATCCACAATACATCTGAATCAGAATCAGGTAAATTGCCAAGTAGTTTTTCACAGAAAATAAAGATAAAATTCTACATTTGAATTCTAAATCAACATTTTCTTTTTGTTTTGTTTAAAGCCCTTATTTCAGCACAGTAGCAGATACAGATTAGGCTACCCTAATTAGTATTCCTATTTGTAGAATTACATTCCAGTAGGACGGTTTCCGACTCATGAGATCCAAACATTTCCAATGAAGAAATATTCAGCTTCAATTAGGGTTGCACGATATTGACAACATGTGATATTGCGATATTGATTATGAATATTACGATATCGATATTAATTGCGATATTTTTAAACATATGTCAAATTACAATATATAAGTTATAAGTTAAGCCATCGTAACAACATTCATAGATTCATAACAATATAGTGCACAGTGAGACTTATATACGGCTCCGTATATGGACCACAGATGAAAAATATTATATTTATTTGACTCCAAACTCTGCCTGCACCACCTTTTACAAAGTTGCGGCAAAGCTACCTGTGAGAAATAGGTGCGGGATGTGATTTGGTACCGTTTGTGTAGTTCATTCAGAAGCCTTTTTTATCCACTGTGTGGATGGGCATCATATCTTTGGCCAAATAGTACGTTATAGCATTGGTGATTTTGGTATGTCTCTTCGAGTTCTTGTCGTACTTTGTGCCACTAGCAAAGGACTCGCTAGCGAGGCTTGTTTGGCTAGCTCTCGCATATTAACTGCAACAGGTTGTTTTTTGTTGGGATAGTATCATGCACTCATGGTAAAGTGGCTTGTGGTGGTTTTTAAGATGTGAAAATAGGTTTGTTGTATTGCCTCTTGCGCGGTTTATCACCATTCGACACGTTTTGCATAGTGCATTAGCCTGTGAAACATCTGTTGGCTTAAAGCCAAAGTATTTTCAAGCTACCGAGGAGGCATTACTTTTGTTTCCTCTTCAATCTCTGTTATTTTGTCTTCTCCCTGAGCAACACTCATTTTCTTACTTTTGTGTTCTTTCTTTTGCTCCACTGACTCTCTTCGCTCTCTCTTTAGGTCCTTTCTTTTCTTTCGCTTCTCTGATTCGTTCCGTTTTGTTGTCTCTATCTATTTCTTCACTTACACGGTCACTCTGTCGAAATATGCACACAGGTCACATGGTACGCTCCATAGGGTTTGTCACGTAGTGGAACTGTGCGCTGACGTGCACTAACATGTGCAAGTGGCACGGCAACTGGCCAATGAAACATGATCATTATAGTGTTTCAAGCGGGCTCTAAATCAAACACAACTAAGCCATGGAGCCAACGGATGGGACGCAACACTCCACAAAATAAACAAAATATTGTACACTTATTGTGACACTTTCAATATAATATTGCGCAACGTGATATCGCGATAACGATATTAAGTCGATATATTGTACACCCCTAGCTTTAATCCATAATTGTTGGCATTTAGTCTTTCAAAAACAAAACAACACAGGGAGGCACAGACCTATATTAATGAAGTAGTCTAGCAGCAATCTAACAAAACCATAATTACATTTATATAACCAAATTAGGATTTTCTTTGAGGATATTTTTTTGTGACGTTCGCATGATGTTTGTCATAAAACACAATGACAGACATTTTAAGCTTTGTTGTAAACCCTTAATTGAAGCTTTAAATGTAAAAAAGGCATTTGGTAGAGCCCTACAAGAAACATAAAATATAAAAAATATGTACAATACACCGGTTTTAAAATGAAAAGAGCTGTACAGTTCCTGAACATACCATTCACTAATCCAAGAGGATCATGTGTCTTTTTTCCTGCTCTCTGTAACATTGCTGTGCTGCCCCTCTGCAGTCAGGTCATCATAACCATTTTCCATCCTTCATCAGCTCACCTCTGTCATCAGGCCACCAGGCTCCATTGATCCTCTAATAACCTTATGAGGAGATAATTACACCATTTGTAAGTTTGCCCGACGGCACTATTGACGCCCGCGTTACGTGCTGCTCGCCAACACTTAATTCATTTTGCTACAAACATCGCATATACAGAAAATGCAAGTCAATACGGTTTGGGCTGCGTATGAAATGCATCAACAAAATGGGAGAATTATGCAGATAGAGTTTGCAACACTGCAGAGTCTGTCTTTTCTTTCTTTATAAAGGGGGGTGTTCTCTTCCAGAGGGGCATGACGTGAGTACAAACTGATTACAGATCTTAATGACGGTGCAAAGTGCAAAGTTTTAAAAGCAACTTAAAAGCAAAATGAGGTAAGAATACAGGATAAGTATCACCTTCTGTCTCTGTATCAGTCTTCCTGTTCATCTATCGGTTCCAGCCTCATTTCAACACTCCTTCCTTCTTCATTATGAGAACCATATGACAACCCTTCCCAGTCATCCAGTTTTTTTTTCCTGTTTATATCTCTTTCTCTTTGTCTTTCAGTTTGACAGTATGTACATTACATTCAATAGCATGCAGAAAAAAGTCTAACAGCTCCACAGAAAACAAAAAATGATTCCACAAATAAATTTAGGAATGTGGGATGGAACCACAAAGCCCCGAAAAACATCTGTGCATCCAGACTGGAGAATATGAGCAATGATCTAGAAAGCAAATTCTGAGTTTAACTCAAATGATCTTAATTAATTATTTAGAGGCACAGACTTAGGTATGTTACATATAGAAAATGTTGGAACACAATCACTTTGTTTAGTAATCTATTATATATAGATAGATATAATAGTATTTTTGTGCTGACAAAATTATATTGCATACTGAATATTGTTTTACTCAAGGCTGAATTTATTTTATATTTCTATTATTGTTAATATACCCCATGAACTTCTTTCTACCTTTCAGCTCAAAGCTCATTGGTTCCCATTGGACCTACAGTATATTTTCAAAAACACCTCACAAATATATAGTTTCATTTTTAAAAAGGCTCAGTAATTTCCTAAGATAGCTGGACATTGTAGTTTTTAGCAAACATTACACATACAGGAGGAAATAGTGCACTTGCTGGGGACTATTTTCCGCTTGGTATTAATCCCCATTTGGTGCTTTGTTATTATTTGGAGCAGCAGGGGGTGTATGTTTACCGTGTAAGGGTGCTGGATTCTGGAGAAATCACATAACACACAAAAATCCAACTTGTCGGACTTCAAGTATTGCGTTTGTGTCTGAACTACTAAATTATCAAACCAATAACTATCCGGTAAGGAGCTACTGGCAGGTACGGCCGTGGCTTACGGTAGGTGTGTGTGATGGCTGTGACTTTTCAATACAATACTTGTCAGTAGATAGTAGGGCTGGGACAATTCTGCAAATGACACAAATCACTCAATAAAATAAATAAATAAAACGTGCATGCAAGTTAATTAATGTAATGCGGAACTACTGTTAGATACGTGGGTTCTAGCGACACCTAATCTGTAGCCCCACCTTAGCTCTGAAGCTAGCCGAGCTCCTCCGCCTACATCCAGTTTTTTGTCAGGTCGACGGACCAGTGAGTGAGACAGGGATAGCAGCACGGAAGGACGAGTATGGCGAGTGGTGGCGACCCACAAGAGGACCCGCTGGCCTCTTTAAGATCGCACGTTTGGGAAAACTTCGAGACTATAAGGCTGCAGCCTGGAGCCTCCCGTGTCATGTCCTTTCGTCTCATGCCGTCGTCCCCGCCTCGAAAACTTCGGTCTTCGGGTCAGTTACAGTAGCAGGCTACAGGCGAGAGAGTGGTGGATAAGACGAGGCCTGTGTGTCGGCGTTGTTCAGCAGTTGTTGGGTATGTTAGTGGATATACATCTAACATGCTAACGCATATCCAACGCCATCACCCAGATGTGCCAATCACTAGAACGAGACAAAGAAAACTGTCCAACTTCTCCTCCCTACAGTGCTTAACCAGCCTTTAGATACAAATAATTAAAGTTAAATTAAAGGAAGAAGAGCTTATTCATTATTTTACCTGCTGTTAAAAAAAGCAAATACAGGCTACCCTTTTTGCACTTGCTCTGTTTACTTTATTTTTGTATTCCTCCTGAAAGTGACTTTATTTAGTGGCTGGATTGATAGCATACATCTGGCTTCAGGTTGCACTACAAATTATTTTTACTTGAACAGCGCAGTGTTAAACAATTTTAATAAATAGAGATTTGAACCTTATTAAAATTTGTTTTGTGTAAATTGTTAATAATTAAGCAATGGGAAAATAATCGCTAATCGAAAAATGAATCGTTAGATTGGTCGACTAATCGAAAAAAGAATCGCTAGATTAATCGTTTAAAAAATTATCGTTTGGGACAGCCCTAGTAGATACACTAACTGCTGGTTTCACTCTGCACATGGGACTTTTACATTATATATGTTTTGTCATATTTACGTCGATAAAATATAACTAACTAAATGGGAAGAAAGTTTGATTTTGACTCCAGAGACTCCCCTGTTTGTATCTTTGCTTCATCTAAAGTGTCTATCTGTCTTCCTCTCTTTACTGGTATGAAGTACAGTTTAGATTTTGTTGCCAACGCTTTGTTAGCAATCAATAATGATAAGTTACCAGAGATAATAAAGTCTTATAAAATCAATAGAGGCAATTATAATTGTGGTAATAATAATATGTCATATAAAGAAGAGATGTGAATATACAGTACAAAGGAGTTTACTGCAGAGGTGGAGGGAATGGAAAACACCTTCACTTTCTTCATTTCTTCTGTCCTACTTTTGCAAATCTTTTTACTGTATCTCTCTCAGTTCTCTACTGAGCCCTTCATCTCTCTCTATTACCTTGAACCATACTCTTTTTCTCTTC
Source organism: Perca schrenkii (assembly GCA_025617405.1). Lineage (NCBI taxonomy): Eukaryota > Metazoa > Chordata > Actinopteri > Perciformes > Percidae > Perca > Perca schrenkii. Next base: position 6,048,116 of record CM046791.1, on the reverse strand, counting down.
TCACCTCTATCTACCCGTCACACATATTGTTGATTCTCTTTTTATTAAATTTTTTTTTTGATCATCCTCTTTTCCCCTCTCCTCCTCTACTTCTACTTTTCCTCTTTTCTCCTATTCTTGCCTAAAAAATATGTGTTACAAAGAGGGAGCAAGAAGAGGAGAAGGAGTAAGAGAAGCAGAGGAGGAAAAAGACAATGACAAGTCCCTGTGAAGTGATTTTTCCTTCTCCGTCGGGGCACATGTTGTTGTTGTTAGGCGGCGGCCGGGCTGTGGAGCGTCAAGCCGACAGGCTGTGATTGGATGGAACGTGCATGAGTAAACAACCACAGGGTGTGTGTGTGTGCTTTGATAGTGTGATGAGTGTGTGTTCGGAGGGTGCGTGTCTTCTTTGCTGTGTGTTGCTGTGTGGTTTGCGTGTGAGTGAACATGTTTCTTGAGTGTGTGTGTGTGTGTGTGTGTGTGTGTGTGTGTGTGTGTGTGTGTGTGTGTGTGTGTGTGTGTGTGCGCGCGTGTGTATGCAATTTTTGCACAACAATTATTTCTTTATCTGGGCTTAAATTGTCACAAAACGGTTTTCATTGATACACTAATCTGTGGGTTCTGACAGCTTACATCTCCTTAACTGAAAGATTGCACATTGCAGTAACTAATTACAGAAGTTAGATACAGAGCTACAGGGAACTGTGGCTGTACTGGCCAGTTCCCAGTCTGAATGTGCTCTGCCGGCGCTATCTGCAATAATAAAGGTCAAAACTTTAAATGTCTGTTCCACTAAGAACACAAAGTCACAGTCCTGCTGTCTCCAGTGCAGTTTTGACGTCACATTCATCCTTTGTGGTCAGCAGATAACGATGCCATGGAAAGCCCAAATGCAGTTAGTTGCAAACTGTCTTTAATTCAGAGCAGAGTTGCTGTCTTTCAGTTTGTATAAAAGAAGCGTAATCTAATTTCACGTCATTTGGATGTGAACAAACTTTTTTCACTGCAGGGTGGAACAAAAGCAAATCCTGCAGTCTTTGTTTGCCCTCTGCCAGTGTGTATGTTGGTACACAATGTATCTGTGGGTTTGGTACATCTGAGGACCAAATGTGTTCACATGGATAGAGACAATTTAATTAATCTGAAATCTTGAGTTTTTGTTAAGCACAGGACTTTATTTTTCATTTGATTTTTTTTTTCAGATTTCTGTTCTGGAAATGTGTGCAAATGACTCATGCCTACTTATTTAAACATACAATTTCAGAAAACTTATAATACAAAAAAATAAAGTGTCTTAATGTTAGTAATCAACCGGGGAAGATTGGTGATATCTTTGAGTGAAAACGTTTACCCTATTCACCTGCAGTGTCTTGCCTTCATGATTTAAAGGCAGGAACATTTCAGACTCCTATTTATCCGCTGGTAGTATTAAAGACACTGCAGACAGCAAGGTGCACTGCTATACTAAGAACCTGAACATATTAGCTTTAATCTGGAGGCCATGTCAGAAAAAAACACAGATAATATTTGGGATGTATAAATCACTTATCGAGATCTGGGCACATTAAAGTCAAAGAAAACTTGACTATTGTCTCAAAGTTCCACTACTCACCCAAAGAGACAATGCAGCACTGTAAGGATTTGTATTAAAACAACAGTAACTTTGGAAAACACCCATTTGTCTAACTTTGACTGCTAATGCCATTACTTTTAGACAGGGAATCCTGTAATAAACTGCTGAAGAAGTGGAGATTTTGCCCTGTTTGTGTCACTAGATGAAAAGTCAGAAGATCACCAAAGTCGTTGACCATGAACTGTCTGTTATTAGATTTCATGTCAATCCAGTAATTGTCAAGATATTTTGCTTTTGGGCTAACATGTTGCACCATTGAACAGACATGACGATCACTTCATACAAACAGCTAATACGGTTTAAAAAAAATGATATATTATTTTTGTTAAAATCTATGAAAAAGCATTTGTAAGGAATATACACGCAAAACAGGTCCTCATAAACATAGTAATACAAATGTGTATATGTGACTGTGTAGAGGCTGCCACAGTCCTGTCATGGTGAACGATGTCATGTAAAAGAGTCGTTCCATCTGTAAAACAAACCAGTTTGTGGCCAAACGTCTGTAATTTGCAATCAGCGCGATCTCATTTAACTGCGACTATGTGAAAGATGAGCTCCAATTTAATTCATTTCAATTTGGATTCCACAGATTAAAACTCCTTATTCATGTTTTGTTTTTTTGCTCTATAATTGTGTAAAAGAGAATGAAAAAAAGAAATGTCAAAGTTTGTTTTCCCCCTTCAGGGTAAAGTTACTCTGTCAAATCCACAGAAAAAAAAAGTTTGAATGGAAAATATATATATATATATATATATATATATATATATATATATATATATATATATATATATATATATACACATGCTGACTGAGCAGAAAACTAGAGGGGATGTAAACAAAAAGAAATTGATGACAGAGAAAAAGAGAGGATAGATGGAAGAGAGACAGAGGGAGAAGGGAAAGAGGTGGACACTGAGACTGAAGGTGGAGGAAGGAAGAAAGAGACAAAAGCCAGGAGAGACAGAAAGAAAGTAGAGAAAAAGAAAACAGCCAGCATTCTAATATGTAAACCTACAATATTCTGTGTATTTTAATGAGAATGGTGTGTTGAGGACATGGACGTCACATCCTAGTTTGTCAAAAACATTTCAACCAGCTGAAATCACAAAACATGTCAACTTTGTTGTGACTTTCACCAAACAACGTTACTTAGTGCATCATGCTCATCTGTTTAGCCTTTTAACCACAATGCTTACCATAACACTTTTGTTTTACAAACAAAGAAAAGGAAATTTTAGTCTGATTAGTGAGAACAGTGATTTATATAAAATGTTTTCCCCAATGAATGAATGATTAATGTTATCATGGGTCTGTTTTGTCAAAGAGCAACACATTTTCACTCCCAACTCATCACATACGGCAGCTTGGTCATTACCCTTTTGGTGTCAGGTTTTTAAGGCTCTGGGTACCCCTTTGGTGTCATTTTTCAATATGCAGGGTATAGTTGGGTTTCGGGAAAAAAACGACTGTTGAATGGGTTAAAATAAATGTTTTTTACATAACTTCCGTAGGTTATGTACGTAACGTAAGAGTAAATAAGTCAACGTAGACTTTTGGTTGAAGAATCCTGGATAAAAGATTCAGAAATGTGTATATTTTTGTTTGCAGAGAAAGAAGATAAAACATTTTGATGGTAAATTTGTCTATTCTTTAAAAAAGTGTTAAAAACTAGTGTGGCTTCAAGAAGAGTTACCAGGGAGAGAGAGGCAGCGGGTCGACACAAGGCCACAGAGTGCCTACATTTTAGCAAATAAAAGACTTCTTCCAGTCTTGTTTTGACTGGCTCAGTTTGTCAGACAAATAAATCAGAAAGCAGCAGGTTTGTAAAAAAAAAAACCTGTGTTCACTGCGTTGTTTTAGTGGCGGGCCAAAAGCTTTCTTCCAGTCTAAGAGTTTAAATACTGTCGGTAATAAAATTAGAGTGACATCCAAAGAAAACTGCTGTTTTGTTTCCTGCAGACAGAGCCGTCGCAGAGCCAAGGGGTTTGGCTTAAGTTTGGAGCATTTAGATGTTACAGTCACATTTATATATGAAACATTTAGCTGATGATTTTATCATCTTTATAGCGAGGCAGCTGAGGGAACCTAAACCTGTCTCCTTCTAGTTAGAGGATATTAAGCAAGTGTAAATAGTTTACTTTCTTGCTTAAGGACATTTTCTTGGACAAGGACAGCAGTAATCTGTTCTGGGAATCAAACTTGTGATCTGAAGAGTTTTAGAAGAGACAATGTATTGTTACAACAGTAAATGTTTTTTTGTCTTAAAAATCCAGGATTATTTCTGTTATTTTAAAACTGATCTCATCAAACATTCAGAATCCAGCATAGAAAAGCCCGAGAGACAACGATAAAAGAACAGTAAAAAAGAAAGAAAGAAAGAAAGAAAGAAAGGTAAGTAGTGTTCTCTCACAGTTTTCGTCCTGAGCGATGCACTGCAGTGGGATGCCGAAGAAGGAAGTGTAGGAGTCATTGTACCAAACCAGCAGCTCTGTTCCTCGGGGGATATCCATACAAGCTCTGTAGAAGATACAGGACCTGCAATAAAACACAGACACAATTTAATTGAAAAAGTGCCACACAAATAGGGTTTTAGTCTTGTTAAAATCTTCTGGCTATCATCAAAGTGCACCGTCCTGAAAATAGTCTGAAAAGAAAACCAAATATCAAGTCATTTCAGTGTGAAGATGCAGGACAGGAGTGATGGGGGTCCAGTTTAGAGTCAGAGGGCCCTATCTTGCACTCAGCGCACTTGCCTTTGTACACCGGCGCATGTTATCATTCCTATTCTGCACCCGACGCACAGCGGACTTTTCCCTCCACAGACCCACGTCGGTAAATTAGGGAATGTATTTGCGCTGCAGGGGGCGGTTCAGCGTAAAGAGGAAGTGTGTTCAGGCGCAAACGTTCCCAGGTGCTATTTTGCAGTTTCAGAAAAAAATTCTGCCACTGACCAGGAAAAACCTGGTCTAAAGTCAGTGGCGCGTGGGGCGTTATTCAGATGCTATTTTAGGGGCGCATGCTTGGGCATAATGTAGCGTGTGCACAATGCGCATACACCTTGCTTCCCTCATCTACACGGACGCAGCAATTTCCATTTTTGAAAACCATACATAATTACAAAGAAAAATATTACTGAAAATGCTATTCAGGTGTTTGGATAGATCAGGAGGCACTTTACAGTACAGTCCTTAAAAAGTCGCAGCATTCTTTGTGGCTTGTTGTGTTTTACACAACATTTCCATGAATCATGGATGTGTTGATGACATAAATGAGGAAATATTAGAGGACTTACGGAGACGTGATGTTGAACTACGGTGGGATTGGATACTTGAGGGTCCAGGAGCGGCAATTCGCGATGCGCTCCTGGTGGAGCGGGTGGACGGAGATGGAGTGGGGGGGGCAATCATGGGGGGGGCAATCATCTCCAGACGTGAGGAGATGCGCCCGAGAGGCCACAGCAACATCGCCACCCGGTCAAGACGGCATTTATTACTTTGCCGCATCCCGGACAGCTCCCGCTGGCGTGCGTCAGGCAAATCCGCTGTTATAATAGCAATCCGCCATGGAACAAGCGCGCCTGCTCTTAAAGGGAAAGTGAGATGACGCTCTGATTGGTTTATTGCACGTTACGCCCAAACCACACCTAGCTACTTCAGACCAACCCATTTTAGATTTGTGTCGGGACGCAAGAGTCATTTATCCCGCCGGTATAATAGCAACAGCGCCCAAGATCCGCCCACAAAGCTACTTGCGTTTCACGTTTGGCACTTGCGTTTCAGATTGTTAAAATAGGGCCCTGCATGTGTTGCTTAACTCTTCAGGAATCCAGGAAATAAGATGCTCCCTTCACTTTCACCTTACATTCAAAGAGCATGAGTATTTCACTACAGTTCTTTGAATTCCAGATTATCGACAGAGATGGTAGGTAAAAAGCTAGATTCTTTTTCAGAAAAAAAACAGATCTGCAGACGGGATAGTGTTACTGGTCAGTGACTCTGTCCAGGTCTGATTTTGGAAATATTTCCCATCTGATAACAGCTAGATTTCATAACTGACCAAACCCAAATGATTTATGGGTAATACCTGGTGTCTCTCACTCTGTCTGGACCAACTAATGACAGTGATGTTGTTCAAACACACAGCCTGTGAGCTGGCTGGTTAGGGTTCCACCCAAAAACATCATTCTAACAACATGAACAAACTCTGCGTTCAAAACTACATTTTCATATCCAGCCCAGACTATTTTAAAACTATTTCCCACGTTTTTTCTCCCACCAAGGTGGTAGGGTGTCAGACAGACCAGATTGTAACTGAGAGGTCACTGGTTCAACTTCTACACGACTCCCATGTTTTCTTGCCAAAGTGCCTTCAAGCCAGAAGACTAATTACTTTTTGCAAACAGCTTGAGACAACCACTTAAAGTGAAAATAAATGATATTCAATCCAAAACCATAACTGCTTTTTAATATCCAGTTAATTCGAAGCACATTGAGTTTCCCTAATGTGAGAAATGTTCAACTAATGAAGTTTGACTTGACATCACTAAAACACCTTTTGATGCAATCAAAATCCCCATTTAACCATTGGACTGTTAAAATTCGTCCAAAAGCAGCTCAGTCAAGAAATGCACAAAGTTTTTTTTTAACAGCTCATTACTTAAAAATCATACTGACATTACTGCTGACCATTTTCTAAATCAAATTGATATATATATATATATATGTACACAGTATCTCACAAAAGTGAGTACACTCACACTCACATTTTAGTAAATATTTCATTATATCTTGTACTGGGACAACACTGAAGAAGTTACACTTTGCTACAATGTAAAGTATTAAGTGTACAGCTTGTATAACAGTGTAAATGTGCTGTCCCCTCAAAATAACTCAACACACTATTGCCATTAATGTCTAAACCGCTGGCAACAAAAGTGAGTACACCCCTATGTTAAATTCCCATAGAGGCAGGCAGATTTTTAAATTAAAATAGCCCCACATCATCACATACCCTTCTCCATACCTAGAGATTGGCATGGTTTTATGTCGGTTAGCCTAATAGCTGGTTTGATTTGCATTGAAAGATGATCTTATTTAAAGTACCCCATGCCAATCTCAAGGACAAGAAATTTGAGCATTAATTAAAACATGAACGGATGCTGACAGACACTACACTACACAAGTTTTACACACCTGCTTGTGTTTATGTGTTTTTTTAGTTGCATTACACATGCATGTTTTTGCAATGTCCAACAAGGTTACAGTTTATAAATCCAAAGCAAAAACATGGTGTGAAGTAATTTAATAGTATTTCAGCTATGTTTGATGAAAACCGCGACAATACCATTTATACTATACAGTATTAGTTTTGGCCACAATAATCTTAGTGTGAAAATTTAATACTGGCACTAACTTATAATTGTGGAATCATGCATTTTTCCTGGTAATAAGAGTGATTGAAAGTACTGATAAAGATCAGAAATATTTGAGGAGAGCAGTTAGTACAGCCAGACAAGTCGAACTTAGCCGGCTGAAGATCTGTGTTTAAGAGAGAGAGAGAGAGAGAGAGAGAGAGAGAGAGAGAGAGAGAGTGTGTGTGTGTGTGTGTGTGTGTGTGTGTGTGTGTGTGTGCACGTGCGTGCATGTGTGTGTATGTGTGTTTTATTAATTCTTTCCACCGGGGAGAGGTGGGGTGGGGGCTGGATCCATGTGAAAACATAGCCAGGAGGGACCAGGCTATAAATCAAACATACCCCAATGACCTCCCAGGATAAAAAGAGAAAATATGAGTCCACAAACATGCAGAGGCTTGTATGCATTTAAAACAAATGTATGTGTTTAATACACACACGCTGCTACATTCAGGCGGGGCTGTGTTATAAATCAAACACATCCAACAGGCTCTCAGGTATGAAAAATAAAGACCCCTGCTGCGTTACAGCAGCGTGGTTGAGTTTAAAACTGTTCGTCTGGCAGATCAGTGGGACGCAGTATCGTCAGCTCTCTGATCTTTCTTCGGTTCTCTGTTTTCATACAAAGCAAAAAAAGCTTTATGATCAGCTTTTAAATAATAACATACATACCAACGGTGTGAGGTTATAAATCAAGGTGTAATAATGTGTCTACATGCGTCCAAACATGTTGATCTAAAACATTCATGCTGACAAAGTGTCACAAAGCCAGTCCACAATTTCAGTGTGGTCTGGCCCAACTCAGCGGCCATTTTCTGGGTTTTGGAATGTCTACGACCAAAATGACGTTACAAGCAATATAAACCACTACCAACAGTTAATAGAAGAAACACATCTCCTTCAGTCCATTCTTCAGTTTCAAACTGATCTTTGAAGTTTTTCACCAACTTTGCTTTATATGCTTTGTAGGCCAAAGGAGAAGAAAAATAAACCAGGCTATAATAAAGCTACAGAAAAGGCTGGAGTTTCAAGGGTCACTTCTGTGAACGGGGAACTTGATGTTCATTATCTGTACTGATAAAGGAAGCAGAAGTTCAGAATGTCTTTGTTTTTCTTAAGTCTGAAGACTGAAGACAGTTGCACTTCAACTGAAGAGGTAACAACCTGACCCTCTTTGAAAGGGGCAGGACATTAATGTTCATCAATACTTTCCTGGTGCTAGGCTACATCATTGTATGAACAAGTTTTACCAGTTTTCACGTACAGTCATACACCTTTTACTGTCTCCAGGGAAATTCCAAATTCCACACTTTGCAGGTACAACTTGTAGAACAACTGCTCTCCAAGTAACTTGACATTTTAGCATCAAAAACCTGATCCTGGTCAAAACACTAAAATCTTTTAGTCAAGATTGTTTTGATGCAAATGTAAGCCAAAACCCACCACAGTTGACACTAGATCTAATGATCTATCTAGAATAAGCTGTGTCTGCCAAACACTAGCAGGGCTGTTTCATTTTTTTCCATACTTGTCATTGACAACATCAACATGTTTTCAGCCTCCATTGGTTCCCAGGTTTGTGGGCCCTGCCCATTTATAGTTGTCACACCTAAATCTGCTCGCAAAAAGAGATCTGAGTGTAGAGTGGCACAGCAAGAATTGTATCTAGTTAGTGGATTAAACAGATAATAAATGTAACTAATAACCAAATAGATTCATTAATCAAAACAAGTGTATTGATCATTCTCTGGTGTTGACTGTTCAGAATGTTCTGGCCTGATCTGTCGGACCAAAAATATGATTCAACTGCAATAAAAGATACAACTTCAGGTAAGTGCAGTAGTTTTGACTGTGACAATTAAATACTGGAAAAAATTGAAATAGTCCAACCATTTTATTATTGTAAAGTTGGCCTATGAAAACTTAATTATTTTTTCTGTTTAGAATTCAGCTCAAATTATTCACATTTTATATTATTTATGTTAATTATGTATTATGTAATTATGTATTATGGCACAAAAGTTATTTATATCTCTATGTCTACTATATTTAGTATATTTAAGGCACTTTCATGTATTCAGATGTATTAAACTTAAGCCATCTGAAATCTACTCACTGTGTTAAAGGCTGTAAGTGACTTACTTATTAGACTAATATTCTTTTTATGTATTTTTATGGTTACTTTTGGCAACTTAAATAGTAAATTATTATATATAAATATTGCATAGTATACAATATATTTTAAATGCACTTTATATACTTGTCAAGCAATCTCATTTTGTATATTTTCTATTAAATACTTGCCAAGTCACTTAACACATATTATTTAGATAGCTGCAGTGTGGCTATAATTGTAAAACTATGCCAGCAACATGGTTGACTGATTGACTGATTGTGAATTATCCAGAGTATCCAAACCATTGTTTCTGGAAAGTACAGTGCTTGACTTATGGGATATATTTACTTATATATATTATATATATCGTTTTTTTTTTTTCAAATCAACAGGTACCAAGTTTAACTACTGAGGTGGAATTTACCTAACATAAAATGGCATCCGGTAAGTCAAGCAAGGCCTCATATCATACCATTTTCATTTTTTTAAAGATTATTTTTTGGGGGCTTTTCCCTTTATTATAGAGTGATAGTAGATAGTCATGAAAGGGGGAGAAATAGACTGAAATAGACTGAAATAAAATGCAAGACAAGGTCAGAAATAAAATCACGACACAAAAGAATGAAGGTAGTGTGTCAAATCTATTATAAGACAGTTGCAGGATAAGAGAATGGAAAGTTGAAAACCTTTAAGTTACTATGTATAACATTTTAATGTGATAATATCATCTTTCAAATTATTCTGATGCCGTAAAACTTTGCTTGTAGAAAATGTAGCGTCCCTGTGTCTAATGTGTTGGTGTCAATGTCATTGTTGATACTACCACAATGCAATTCTTAATACTGCCACCAAATGGCTGCAAAGTAAGGACTGTTGAAATCCTACACAATTCATTTTTTCATATATATATTTTTTTAGTTTTTTTTTTTTTTTACGTCAAACAGTGTTTGTGTGAAAATCTGAGGTTTACCCAACTGACAATTAGGGTCTTTTGTTTACCCACAGATTGGCTAAGGAGGTCACCTTAAATAGGATCTCCTTGTACTCAAGTCAAAGTGGCCTTAGTTTTCATGTTTCCCATGACAACAAACATGGAGAAAAGACAAGTGAAGAAAATGGTCAGTGTAGTAACAAGTAGTATTAATTGTAATGTCACTCATCTGGCGATAGCAATGTACTTTCCTACGCTGTGAAAAGAGTGTGTGGATGAAGCATTATTTTGTTAAATTTGACTAATCAAGCGCTTGGTTCTGTATGCCTCGTAATGTTACTCCATTGCATTTTCAGCCGTTGCATATGTCAGTTGAAATTGAAGTTAGTCCGTTGAATGGCAACATCACAAATAAAAATGGCTGCCGCCCCAACCATTCTACAACGTTGATTTGAACGGGTATATCCTTTGTATCCATTTTATTTCTATGGCTGTAACATATTGTACTATGAATATGTACTAAAACCTGCACTTAAGCATTAATCAATATTTTCAATATTGACACTGACTCAAATGGATCTTTGTAATTTAAAAGGGGTGAATGTTGCAATTGTGAGTGTTGCAATTAAAGTATTATAATGATTACTGCGACTTTACAGACCAAACTCTGCTTCCAGAAGCAGCAGGCAGCTGTTTTCAGCCAACACTCACTGTACACTGCCTGCCCAGCATCAAACAGCAGTCAAAGTCAGTGACAAGTTAAAGGAACACGCTGACTTACAAGGTTACATGAGACACAGCCATCTTATAACCGTATACAAAATGGGAACTATATTCTCAGAAAGGCGAAGCACTGCTACTTGGGCGGAGTAATTTGCTTGCAGCACCTGAGAAGCCCCTTGGTGAGGAGCAGAGAGTAGCAGTGCTTCGCCTTCTGAGAATATAGTTCCCAGTATGTATACGGTTAGAAGATGGCTGTGTCTCATGTAACCTTGTTATTTGTACACGCTGTGACTATACAAAACACAACATGTAAATAGGAAAATATTGGCGTTATTTTGTCACTTATTCGGAGCAGCAGGCTAGTTGGAGCCGGTTACCTCCAGGATCTGTGCGTCAGACAGAGTTACAACACGCAAGGAAATGAGAAAGGGTATGTCTGGACTTATCTAACTCTGGGGCATACGGTGATTAAGCTAAAGTCCTAATAAGTCGGCGTGTCCCTTTAATAAAGAAAGCTAATAGTCAAGAGTTCTGATGTAGCCAGGTTGATCTCATTTACTGAAAAGAGATTAAGATGGACAATCTTAAGGGCAGCAGGTATAGATTTCTAAATTTGGACAAATGGCACAACATCATCTGAGAAGGACATTTAATTAAATATTGTTATAAAATTCAGAAGCTTAACTTCATCATGACTTCATATGACTTATGTAAACCTTGGTGGGTTCCTCTCTCCAATTAATAATCAAAATGATTTTGTTCTCATTGTTTTACAGCATTTGAACTCAGGATTGTGATATTTGGAAAAAGCCAGAATGAGAATATGACACTAACTCACTTACTGACTGGAAAACAAGATTTTTCTCATCCAAGAACGCGTGCACAATTTGCACATTTGCACACAAAACCCTTTACAGTAGTGAAAACACCAGACGTCTTCAGTCTGCCTGTGCCAAGAGTGAAACACGAGATGAAGAAGTGTGTGGCTCAATGTCCTCCTGGACCAAATGTTCTGCTGCTGTTAGTGAAGCCTTCTAATTTCAATGAAGAGGACAGAAAAAAAATTAAGTCAATCATAAACTTCTTTGGACAAAATGCTTTTAAATCCTCAATGGTCATCATACCACAAAATGATAGGGTTGGGAATTCCACAGTTTATCAACTCATCCAAGACTGCAGACAAAGACAGCATAGGATGAACTTTGATGAAAAAGATTTTCCTGACTCTGATTTTCAACAGTTGATTGAGAAAATGGAGAACATAGTGGATGAAAACAGGGGACAATATTTGACCTTCACTGAAGAGACTGATTGCCAGGGTGGACCTGAATGTGCAAAACCTACTCTTACAAGACGTGGATCAGAAGCTTATCAATATCAGAGTAAAGGATTTCACAGGATGGTGCCGGGTACAGCATCTCTCAGAATGCCGAAAAAAGAGCCTCCCCGGATAGTGCCAAGAACAAAGTCTCCCAGGATAGTGCCAAGTACAAAGTCTCCCAGGATAGTGCCGAGAACAAAGTCTCCCAGGATAGTGCCGAATAGAGAGTTTCCCGGTACGGTGACGAGTAGAGAGTCTGCAAGGATGGCGCAGATTAGAGAGTCTCCAATGATGGTGCAGAGTAGAGAGTGTCTCAGGATGGTGCTGATTGGAAAGACTGGTTGTGGAAAGAGTGCCACTGGAAACACCATTTTGGGCAAAGAATGCTTCAAATCTAAACCCAGCCTAAAGTCAGTGACCGAGTTTTGCCGGACAGAAACAGGAGAGATTGATGGGCAGCCTATCGTCATAGTAGACACCCCTGGCTTGTTTGACACGACTCTGACCAATGATAAAGTTCAACAGGAGCTTGTGAAATGTGTCAGCTTGTTGGCTCCAGGACCTCATGTGTTCTTACTGGTGCTGCCGATCGGTCGCTTTACACGAGAGGAAGAAGAAACTGTGGAGCTGATCAGGGACTTTTTTGGCAAGAAGTCAGAAGACTTTATCATTGTCGTATTCACCAGAGGAGATGATCTTAAAGACAAAATGATTGAGAGTTACATAGAAGAAGACACTGAGGGATTGGTTTCAAGGAGCTGAGGCAGCCATACAAAAAGAAAAAGAGTTCATGATGTTGAAGGAACAACAGATACAGAGGAAACAAAGGGACCTTGAAAGAAAACATCAAGAAGAAATGCGAGCGAAGGAAAGAGAATTGGCAGAGCTAAGAGCTAAACTTGATCAAGGCAGAGAGGAGCGAGACAACAAAAAGGAGGAATACACCAAGAGGCAGCAAGAGGAGGAGAGGAAAAGAAAAGAAGAGAAAAGAGACAAGAGGAGGAAAAGAACAAGAAAAGGCAGGATGAATTCCAACGACACGAGTTGGAACAAAACCTTGAAGTTTTGGAGGAAAATCTAAAATATGTATCAGAAAGAAGTGCTGTCGCTGAATGGGTGTTAATATTAAAGGCTAGAGAAGACACAAAAAAAGAACGAGAGGCTTGGGAGCAGGAAAGAAAGGAATGGTGGAACATACGATATCAAGAAGAGCAACAGGAACGAGAGGAGGAGCAGAGACGACTTGAAAAGCTCAGACAAGAGCAGGAATTGGAAAGATACGAAAACAAAAGAAAAGAAAAAGAAGAAGTGATCAAAATAGAATATGAGGAAGTAGAACTCTATCAGGACATTGATGAAATAAGGAGGAAACACGAAGAGGAGGTCAGAAAGCAAGCTGAACAATGCCACGAATTCAGACACAAGTATACACAGGAAGTTTTAGCTGAGATGGAAAAGTGTGGGAAGGAGATGGAGGATCTGAAGCAGAGGCAACAAATCCAAAATGCCTCAATGATAAAACAGTTGTGCAGACACAAAGTATACCAGAAAGACTTTAAGAAATTGAAGAAAAACCAAGAACAAGAAATGAATGAGCTGAAATTGAAACTTTTAAACCTTGAGAAACAAAATCAGAGCAATGAAATCCATGAGCTCGAGAAAATACATGAGGAGGAAATACATAGGTGGATACAGGAACATGTGAAGAAAGCCAGCGAAAACAAGGCTTGTAACATTTTATGAGATGTTTTTTTTTTTCTCAAAGAGGCACAGTTTCAGCTGATAAACTGTGAGCTTTTGTTTGAAGACTTTTTGTCATGTTGACTGGTGTATATAGTTAGCGTATATAAAGTTGTTCAGGTACCATTAGTATATTTAATATTCAATGTCTGACATTAAAATTACAATATGATAAATGATGCTGTATAGTTGTTTAAGTGCAAATGTCTGTAAACAGATAACAATTATAGTAGCCAGTGCACTGTAGCACATCATTTGTTTAACTTGTGTTAACTTTAAGAGCTGATTAAGTTTAAATGCATGCATGTTCATTAGCTGTAAAGTTCAGTGTATCTGTGTAACAGACTGCATGTTAGTAAACTAGTCATATCAGCTGCAGCCTGCATTGTCATTTAATATGACTTTGTCTTTTTTTGCAAGTTAACAATTAAACTATTTTACTTTAAGACAGGTAAGAGAGTAAACTAGTGAAACCTGACAAATAAATTAATGTGGAAAAGCAATCTGTTTTTGTGTTACAAGGAAATGTCTATTTCAAAAAGTGTTTATAAAAGATTAATACATTTTTGTATGTGGTTGCACTCTGTTTTCCTCGTAGACCTACATTTAAATTGATATGCATGTTCTACTGTGACAATGTTGGGAGCCTACTATCCACTGAAACAATAGTCTGCAATGTGAAAATATTTTTCAGATTCAATGATTGATGTTTTAAACCATATTTAACATTTATTTCTAATAATGAATATCTACTTGTGCATTATTTAACAACATAATCTTTGCTGTCACTGTAGACTTTCCAAAGTGTCAGATTTCATCTTTATGTGAACGGTCTGAACATCTGAACATCCTGCTGTGAACAAGATTAACCCGTTTCCTTATTTACAGTTAACGCTGTACAGCACAGCAGACTTTGCTAAATTAAAGATCTGTTCGTAACAACATAGGGGGTAAAAACTTATTTGGGTCTAATATAGCATTATTAGCAGTTTCTCATTACAGCATCATTTAGGTAGGCCTAAATGGTGTATAATTAGGGTACAACTGTCTAATAAAGACCACATTATTTATAGGTGTTTGTGTCATTACAGTGTGGTTTAATAGATGAACGGTGCCTCCATTGCACTTAAGGTTAACTTACATGACAAACTACATAATCTTCTCAACAAAAATGAGAGTACTTACAGTGTGCTCCAAATGTACCTTTTATTTACATTCATTTACCTCACTGTATTTACCTTACTTTTTAAATCAAATCTTTTTTTCCTTTTTGGCATTTTAGGCCTTTATTTGATAGGACAGCTTAAACATGAAAGGGGAGAAAGAGGCGGGTTTTTGGGAGATTGTCTATAGGGGTGTAGGAAAAGAGTAGAATATATCATTACTGAGTTGATCAATAACCTGTCCAAACTTGTAATAAATAGAAAATAAACCAGTTCAACACAGGTAACCACTTTTGCTTAAATCAATTTGATGACTCAACTGTATGCTCTAGTGGATTTTGTGTTTTGACCGTTTGTAAACTAAACCCTGTCTCATTTACCATTCTTTGTGGGTGTGACTTTTTTGCAACGTCATCCCCACTCATTTCTTAACATGTGTTAATGATTAAATTGCTTACAAGAACACAACATTGTTTAAAAGAACACAGATTGTTCATAGATATAGTTGTCTTTTAATTAACAGGGTTTCTGCAGGTATCAGCAAATCTCATTTCATGCTTTTTCATGCCCTTTTTCATGCCACTTTAAACTAATTTCATGCCCATGTCCAACTGCAGATTAGGGCTGCAGCTATCGATTATTTTAGTAATCGAATATTCTACCGATTATTCCATTGATTAATCGAGTAATCGGATAAGAAATACTTAGTAAGAAATACTTACTAAACAGCAATAGTAAATATTTATTATTGCTGTTTACTAAAAAAAAGGAAACCTGTCGCTTGTATATCAGGGCTCCACACTAACTTTTTGCCTTGGTTGCACTGGTGCGTCTAACTTTTTTTGTATTTAGGTGCACCAGCACAAAATTTAGGTGCACCCAAATTTTTTTCTTGCATCGCCGTAACGCTGAATGGCGATACACGATATTTAGCTCTGTATTTTTTTACAAAGTGGGCTAAATGTTCAGTTTTAAGTCAAAGCCACTTTTCACAAGCTCTTTTATTAAAACAGATTGTGATTAAAATAAAAAATCAAGGACAGGATTTCCTTTACCAGTTTGAAAATATACAGCTGCAACACATGTAAATGAAAGTTATCTAAAATAAATAGCCTAGGATATATATAAAAAATATATATCTGAGAAAGCTCCTTCATAAGCTTTTCAACAACAATAACAGACTGATTAAAAGAGAAAGAGGACGCCCGGATAGCTCAGTTGGTAAATATAGAGGTTTGACTCCGACCTGCGGCCCTTTCCTACATGTCATCCCCCCCCTCTCGCCTTTCATGTCTTCAGCTTTCCTATCAAAATAAAGGCTGAAATCTTTAAGGGAAAAAAAAAAAAAGAACGACCTAAAGACCGAGGGAGTGCGATGGACTGAAGCAGGCTATGCTAGGCTACTCAGAGAGTGACGGCTGACTCATTAGCGGCGTTACACCCGTCTTGTGTAGACTATGAAATGTCTGTATGGTCACTGCGCTGCATTTTTATGAACTATGATCCAGCAGGCTCCGTCTTACACGCTATTACTCAACCAACTGAAGTTAGTTGCATTTAATAACTTCTAATGTGTGTTTCGCCGTGGCGGCCGCAATAACAGAGAGTTACCAGCGGAAACACTGGTACCAATACACGTTTCCCTCTCATACTTAACAATATACAGCTGTGTTAATAATACAGGTTTCCCTCTCATACTTAACAATATACAGCTGTGTTAATAACAATTCAAACTGTAGACAAATGTCGGGAGTTTGGACCAGCAGCGCTGTGTCTCTTCATGTTGCAGGTGAGCCGGCCGGTGTGTGAGTGAATGGGGGGGGGGCTGTACGGAGGAGAGATCAAAACAGGCACGGCTTTCCAGAAGGAATGGGTCATGTACCGCAACATGAAACCATATCGATATAAACGACATTGCTTCATTAGTGGAGAGGCAGCGGATGCAAGGACGTTAGGTGCACCGGTGCGACCTAGGAAAAATGTTAGTCGCACCCTTACACATTTTGGTCGCAGCAGCGGCTACATTTCCAAAGATTAGAGGCAAACTAATAAAAAGTTACACTACAAACCGACAACTTTCATTTTAGCTTGGTAAAAACTTGCTATTAGCAGAGTAGCATGCTGTAGGCTAGTTGTGTAAACAGCGCGGTGGACGAGAGCAGCAGCGTTAGCTACCTTCTTGTGTCGGGTTAGCTCCGTGGAATGGATGAGTACTCTGGATGTTTGTTACAGAGGTGATGTAGCAGCATGTTTGCAGCTTAAAATGATCCCAAACTTTCTGTTGTTTTCTCTCGCCTGTCTCGTCAGTCAGTCTTGTGTTTATGTCTGGTCTTGTCTTGTGTCCGCAGAAGCACACACCTCTTGTGCGCTAGTAATAATCATCCGTGCGGAAGATTTACGACTTTGTGCACCAGCCGTAAAAAAAGGCAATTAAAAGGTTCCGCCTGTCAACCATTACGCTATACTTCTGATCGAAATTAGATTTCGATGTTTATATAATCAAAATAAATCGTGAAAAACAATGGTTTTTATTCCATCAAGTTTACATATTTTTTAATGCCTTTGAACATCGAAGTTAATGCTTTTTCATGCCATTTCAGGCCTGAATTTTCACAAAATCTATTTAATTACTTTTCATGCTTTTTAATGACCCGCGGAAACCCTGATTAAGCTCTCAATGTTTACCAAATTGATGCCAGTTTTGCCAGTTTTTCTAAGCCTTGATCGGAAATCACTTGTTATCAGACACATGTTACTGTCTTCAGGGGAATTCAGAATTTTGCAGGTTGTTTTTTTTTTCTCTGTACGTACACCTTGAAGCACAACTGCTCACTGACACTTGATCTTATAGCATCAAAAACCTGATCCTAGTAAAAGCACTGGATGTTTAAATCTTGCAGAGTGAAGTTATAGTCAAGATTGTTTAGTTTCCACATTTAAGCCAAAACCCACCAGAGTTGACACTGGATCTAATGATTTATTTATAACTAGCTTTAACAGAGACTTAAAATTGAGCACTTAATTTGTCAGCCACACTCTGGTAGGCTGTTTAATTTTGTAATACTTCAATGACAACATCGTGTTGAGAGTTACATAGAAGAAGACACTGAGGGATCCTGAATGTGGAGGAAGATACCATGTCTTCAATAACAATGATCAAGAAAATATTTCTCTAGTCAGCCAGCTGCTGATCAAGGTTGAGGCAGCTGCTGATCAATCTTAACCAATCTGCTTCAGATTGGTTCAAAGAAACTGAAGCAGCCATACAAAAAGAAAAAGAGATCATGATGGTGAAGGAACAAGAGATACAGAGGAAACAGAGGGACCTTGAAAGAAAACATCAAGAAGATATGCAAGAGAAAGAAGGAAACATTGTCAGAGTTTTTTAACTTTCCATCTTTAACGTCTTAAGATGGAACAGACCAAATTTGAAGTTGTTCGGATGAAATCTCTAGGAGGAGTTGGTTAAAGTATGACGTGGAAATGGCCAAAATTGCACTAATTTCAAACTTTCAAATTCAAAAGTTGCGGACATCCTGTTGGGTTTAGCGTATGGCTGCAATTTTTGTTTTTTGTATGTCTTGACATGCTTCATATGTGTACCACGTTTCGTGAGTCTACGTTAAACGTACTGCAGGGGCTCAATTTATTTAATTTTGTAGGGGGGCGCTAGAGAGCCATTTTTGTGCGTCTATTCCCGAAACCCTTAAAATACATACATTTTCACCAGACTTGATGCACCCGCCAATTTTGGTGAGTTTTTGAGTATGTTAAGCCCCTCAAAAAGGCGATTCATTTGCCAGGAGGAATAATAACTCCTTCAGTTTCAATAGGGCCTACGCCACTGTCGCCGCTCGGGCCCTAAATATCGATTTCTAGCCCAAAAGGAGAAAGAAATAAACCAGAACGCAATACAATGCAGCTACAGGACATGCTGGAGTTTGAATAACTGTCACTGTTTTAACAGGAACATTATCTGTATTGATAAAGCTGAAGTCTAGAAGTCCTGTGTTTTTTTTTTCCAAGTCTGAAGATTAAAGACTAATCAGTTGCAGTTCAACTGAAGAGGACAAGGACACTGAACAACATGACCGTCTTTGGAAGAGGCTGAACATTTATGTTTATCAACACAAAATTAATATATTTCATGACTTTGCTGAAATAAATCTGAATTTATATTTACGTGTACACTACAAATTTTCCATACAGGAAATAATAATACTGTTTGGATAACTAACTGTGGCTACATCCTGGTATGGACAAGTTTCACCAGTTTTTCTAAGCCTTGATCGGAACTCACACACCTGTTTCAGTCTTTAGGGGAGTTTCAAATTCCAAATGCAGTTTAAGTTGTCTATACGGGAAGGAAGTCCCATTTCTCTGAAGGAAACTTATTATAATACATGGACATCCCCTTTGTTTTGGAGGTGTGCTTCTTCTGGTCATGCACTTTGTAGCACAACTGCTCTCACTTGACATTTTAGCATCAAATACCTGATCCTGCTAAAAACGTTAGATGTTCAAAGGTTTTAGGCAGGATTGTTTTTTTTCCACATTTATGGCAAACCCCACCACAGTTGACACTAGATCTAATGATCTATTTAGAACTAGCTTTAACAGAGCCTAAAATGTTCAAGTCATGAGCATTGAATTTGTCAGCCAAACACTAAGGGCTGTTTCATTTTTGTCATACTTGTGCAATGACAACATCGTGTTTTCAGCCAATGAGTTCTTGTCGGTGTGTGGGCGCTGCCCTTCATTGTTTTCACAACTGACTTGAGTTCACTTTATTTTAGAGCTGGTACTTAATTTAATACACGCTTTGTTTGGCAAGAACTGCATGTAGTAAGTAGATCCAACAGATACTAAATGTAAATATTATCCACAAAGATAGAGAATATTTAGAATATGTTTACGTAGCTTCAAACCTTCTTATAATTCTCAGGTATTGACTGTTCTGAATGGTCTGGACTGATCTGAAGGACCAAAAACCATGATTCAACTGCAATAAAAGATGCAACTTCAGGTAAGTGCAGTAGTTTTGACTAAGTGACTAGAACTAGGAAATACTGTTTAAAATTCAGTTCAAATTATTTTAATTATGTTCACTGAAACAAAGTTATTCATGCATGTAAACTAAGTTGAAAACCTAATTAAGTAAATTGTTGCTGTTATTTTTTAACAATATAACATATTTATTTAATTTAAGACACTTTCATATATCTGTGTATTGAAGGCTATAAGTTAATTTTTCTCTTCATGCATTATTATTGTTACTTTTGGCTACTAAAATAGTTTTTTTATATTATCTGATACTAAAATATGTATTGTATATAATTTGAATGCTCTTTATGTGATTGCCAAGCATTTTAATATTTTACATTTTCTAGTAAATACTTGCCAAGTCACTTAACAGCCGCTCATATTATATTGATATCTGCAAGTGTGGCAATAATTGCAAAACTATGTCAGCAACACGTTGGACTGATTGTGAAATTATGCAGAGTAACATGAACATTGTTTCTGGAAAGTACAGTGCTTGACTTATGGGGTTTTATTTACCATTTGGAAATTTGTCTTGTTTCCTTAAACCCAACAGGCACCAACTTCAGCTACTAAAGTGGAGTTTCCCTAACACAAAATAGCGTTCGGTAAGTCCAGTAAGACTTCATATCATGAATATTTTCTGTCAGTGAGGGGAAAGACTTTAATTAAATTCAAGACAAGATGACAGACAGACAGAAGCCACATGACAAAGAATAATTAAGGCAGTGGGCCACACCTATTAGAAGACAGTTGCAGGGAGAATGAAAGGTTGACCTTAAGTTGTATGACATTTTATAGTGATAAAATCATCTTTTAAATTATTCTGATGGCATAACATTTTGCATGTAGCAAAATTAAATGATTCCAGTCTAAACTGCTGCAGTGTGCTGCCAGGGCTCAAAATAGTTTTTAACTAACTCTCTTACCAGAACAAGATTTTTATCCATTATTATTAGTATTTATTTATGTCTTGTATTTTGTTTTATGCCGTGTAAAGCACTTTGTGGCTGATGTCTATGAAAGCACCTTAGAAATACATTTTATTTACTTTTTTACACTACCTGCCCAGCATCAAACAGCAAAGTCAGTGACAAGCTGATGAAGAAAGCTATAGTCAAGAGACGATGTAGCCAGTTTGATCTTATGAACTGAAATGAGATATGTGGTACAATCTCAAGGTCTCTAACTGTCTTTGAAAAGAACCATTGTCTGACATTTAATGACATTAATTAAAAGAGGATAGTTCTTCATGAAATTAGGGTAATGATTTTGTTCTCATTGTTTTTTAGCATCCAAACTCAGGATTGCAATCTTTGGAAAAAGCAAGAATGAGAAGACGACACTAACTAACATACTCACAGGAAAACAAGATTGTTCTAATCCAAAAATGACAATGATTTTCAAGAATTGATTGAGAAAATGGAGAACATAGTGGGTGAAAACAGGGGACAATATTTAACCTTCACTGAAGAGACTGAGACCATGGTTGAACCTGAATGGGAAAATCCATCTTTTGCAAGACGTGGATCAGAAGCTTATGAATATAAGAGTAGAGAGCCTCCCAGGATAGTGCCGAGAAGAACGTCTGCTAGTTTGGTGCAGAGTAGAGAGTGTCTCAGGATGGTGCTGATTGGAAAGACTGGTTGTGGAAAGAGTGCCACTGGAAACACCATTTTGGGCAAAGAATGCTTTAATTCTAAAATTTGTCAAATATCAGTGACCAAACTTTGCCAGAAAGAAACAGGAGAGATTGATGGGCGACGTGTCGTCATAATAGACACCCCTGGCTTGTACGACACAACTCTGACCAATGATGAAGTTCAACAGGAGCTTGTGAAATGTGTCAGCTTGTTGGCTCCAGGACCTCATGTGTTCTTACTGGTGCTGCCGATTGGTCGCTTTACACGAGAGGAAGAAGAAACTGTGGAGCTGATCAGGGACTTTTTTGGCAAGAAGTCAGAAGACTTCATCATTATCGTATTCACCAGAGGAGATGATCTTGAAGACCAAACGATTGAGAGTTACATAGAAGAAGACACTGAGGGATCCTTAAAAAAACTAATAACTGAATGTGGAGGAAGATACCATGTCTTCAATAACAATGATCAGGAGAATCATTCTCAAGTCAGCCAGCTGCTGATCAAGGTTGAGGCAATGGTGAAGGAAAACTGTGGTGGCTACTACACCTCAGATTGGTTCCAAGAAACTGAAGCAGCCATACAAAAAGAAAAAGAGTTCATGATGGTGAAGGAACAAGAGATACAGAGGAACCAGAGGGACCTTGAAAGAAACAATCAAGAAGAAATGCAAGAGATAGAAAGAAAATTGGCAGAGCTAACATCTAAACTTGATCAAGAAAAAGAAGAGAGAGACAAAGAAAAAGAGGAAAACCAACGACACGAGTGGAAAGAGAAAGTAAAAACTATGGAGGAAAAACTACAACATGTATCTGCACAAAGTGCTTCCTGGGTGTTATTAATACAGGCTAGAGAAGACATGAGAAAAGAACAAGAGGCTTGGGAGAAGGAAAGAAAGGAATGGTGGGACAAACGATACCAAGAAGATCAACAGAAACGAGAGGAGGAGCAAAAACGACTTGAAAAGCTCAGACAAAAGCAAGAATTTAAAAGATGTGAAAACAAAAGAATAGAAGATGATACAATCAGAAGAGAATATGAAGAAAGAGAATGTAAAGAACTAGAAGAACTCTATCTATCTAAGAAGAAATTAAGGGAAATGAAGAAAAATGAAGAGGAGGCCAAAAAGCAAGCTGATGAAGTCAATGAATTCAGCGAGATATATACCGAGGATGTTTCAGCTGAGATGGAAAAGAATGAAATGGAAATGGAGGATCCTAAGCAGACGGAACAAAACCAAAATGCCTCAATGATAAAACAGTTGTGCAAACACAAAGTATACCAGAAAGACTTTAAGAAATTGAAGAAAAACCAAGAACAAGAAATGAATGAGCTGAAATTGACACTTGACAACAAAAAAGAATATCTCAACGAAGAAATCAATGAGCTGGAGAAAAAACATAAAGAGGAAATACATAGCTGGATACAGGAACATGTGAAGAAAGCCAGCGAAAACAAGGCTTGTCACATTTTATGAGATGTTTTTTCAACACCCGCACAGTTTCAGCTGAAAAACTGTGAGCTTTTTTTTAAAACTTAAAATATAAAGGGATTTTTTTCATGTAGAACTGGTGTAGCCTTTAATGCTGGCCTATGTCAGGTTGTTCAGATACTATACGTTTATTTAACCTATGTCTGACAAAAAATTTAACAATATAATACATTATGTTTTATAGTTGTAAGTGCAAATGTCTGTGAACAGATAACAATTTTAGTGGCCAGTGCACTGTAGCGCATAATTTGTTAACATATTACCTTTAAGAGCTGTTTACATTTTAATTTTAAATTTAATTTTATACTTTTGATTGATCCCCAGTGGTGAAATTACAATTACAATGTATGCATGTTCAATAGCTGTAAAGTTCAGTGTATCTGTGTAACAGAATGCATGTTAGTAAACATGTCTTATCAGCTGCAGCCTGTATTGTCATTTAATGACTTTGTCTTTTTGCAAGTCAAAGAAATGAGACAATACAGTGAATGTTAAGTAAGCTAGTGAAACCTAATACACATAATGCAGAAAAGATTTAGTTTTACAAGGAAACTTTTATATTTACATGTACATAATCTCAGTCATAAAATGTTACTAAACGTCCACGCCCACACTGAAAATATGTTGCATTCTTCTGTTCAGTTGTGTTAAAATTACAAAAGGTTAATACTGCATTTGTCACCACATTAGGAAAGTTAAGATGGCTTAATTAGTCATTCAGAATATTTCTCCTCTGCACATATGTTCTCTTGTTTCTTGTCAACACACTTTTTAAAAACAATTCACTATTTTACAAATGGATATAGATGAATGAAGTGGTTGAATCTTTACCCTTTTTTCCTTTTACAGCTGATATATGAAAAACGATAAGCATGTCCTACTGTGACAATCAATTGGCCTTTAAACAATGGTCTACAATGTGTTGTTCTGATTTTGCTAGAAAAAAAACAAGCGCAGCAGACTTTGCATGGTTGTAGCATCAACCTTATAAATTGTGTTTTTTACACTGCATTGTACATTGTATTGCATTGTACATTGTATTGTTTGACATTAAAGAGCCGTCAGTAACAACAGATTGGATTTTTGAGGATTTTTTTAAGAGTGTGTGTGTCTGTGGTTTTATACAAAGTGTGTGTAAAAATTAAACGAGAGAGTATATCTTTTGCAACAATAGAAATAAGTATAATTAGTGGTAAGTATTTTAGGATAGTGCACAAAGTGACATTTTAACAAATGCTTGTGTAATAGATGTCCGACAGAACCTGCTTCAGCCTCCAGATTTTGGTGAGAAGTAATGTATTTGATCATATGCACAGCAACTCCAGTGAAGCAGTCATTGACAATGTAATGATTTGTTCTCAGGCTCTCTCCAACAATACTCTAGAACTGTACTTTAGAAAAACAATTTCAGTTGTTTAAGTTTTCAGTTTTTGGTGACCTAAACTTTTCTTTTTATCTTGGGCAGATTACCACTTATCTTTGTACAATATAAGTTTATTCACTGGACTTGACCTGCTTAAATTTCAATAAATACTAGAAAAATTAGGTTTTCTAAAACATTTGATCAGTAGTGTAAAGCATAACTTTGCTCCAGGGCAAACTAGGCTAACACCCATCATTAAACCTGGCTGCTGGTAAAAAAAACTATGAACTCTGCTTTCGAGAAGGTGTAGCATTTCTTGTCATACTGTACATTCATGGTTTACAACTAATGTGATTCTGCTCCAACAGCTAGCACACCTCCCCCTGGATTTGTTTAATTCCGTATTATGTTGACTGAAGCCAAAGTGCCCACATGACCGATATGGCATCTTTTTTTTGTGTACCAGCTATTTCTCATCTGCAACCTCCCCCAGCTACATTTCTCCACCATCTGAGTGGTTTTGTCTCTTCTAGTTAGCCTGGAACCGCATGGATAATGTTGACTCAACTTATAAAATGAACCCACACAGCAAACTCTGGCAGTGTACTTAAATCTATAGAGTTGGATTTCTTGCTGTACTTCCACAGTGTAGGCAGCAGTGTGTGAAGGAATTAATTTATTGAACAAACTAATGTGAGGTAGATTAGGCTAGGTTGGTTAGAAAGTCACAATATCAGTTTGTACATGTACTTACAGGAAAAAATATATGAAGAGGCGCTGATGATGTGCTCGGATGATTTATTTATCGTAACATTTAATTGTCAGTTTCATTATATTGCACTAATAACATATTCATCTTTGGTTCCATCCTGCTGTGGACAAGTTTTACTTTTGATTTCCCTTTATGGGAAAGCCCACACCTATTCAGTCTTCTGGGAAATTCTAATCGGCAGACGATAGACCCAATCACAATGTTTGTTTACAATAATTCCCGGGTAGAAAACCCCTGCATCCAGTAAATACAATTTAACGAAGCTAAGCAAACTGGGACGAGGAACAACTAGATTTGGTTTATCAAAAACGCTAGCGAAGCAACATAGTACAGAAAATAAGCACAGCAGAAACGTCAGACAGCTGGCCCATGTTACGGTTACAGCTAAAAAATGAAAACAGAAATAAATTTCACATATTTTTAAAAATCAAATCAACTGCCATTTTTCTACCTGAAAGCGTGGTTTGAAAGGGTTAACCGGACTCGCCTTCACAACCCTGAGGCCGGACGCGTGCTTGATTTCCTAAGCACTCTAAAAACACTGCCCTTGTGGCAATAAAAAAAATTCAGTTACAGTTCTGGTTTTACTAGGTTGCTTCATTGTTGTAGGTGGGGCCATGCCCTGGCAACAAAAAGGTGTGCTGGGTGATTTCATCTCATTGTGGAGCGGCTACTTCGATGTGCTTTGTTGAAGATTTCCACAGCAGAAATTTGACTGGTAAGTAGACAATCAGAAAATAAATGCAAAAAAATGAAGACGTGTATAACACATGTACGGGATGTATACGTATTGCAGAAAATACTTAATCTTTCAATAGACTAATTAAAGCAGTTTATTAATAATTCTCAGGTGTCGACTATTCTGTTAAGAGATAGCCCAGTACTAAAGTTTGAGAGATTAGCAAAAACTACAATAAGAGATAAACTACAATAAAAAAAGCAATAGAAAAAAACCTAAGGTAAGTGCAGAATGTTTAGTATGTGAAGAGGAAATAGAGAAAATAAATGACACCTAACAGCCAGCAAGAAACCTGATTTTATGTTTTTAAAGTTTGCATAAATGCTGTCAAATTAAACAAATATTTGATCAGATCAGTTGCACTTGGGTTACACTTTAAAACATTAAATGCATTAACACTTTCACTAAACTATGACTCAAATTAGATGAAGATGAAGTCTACGTTTTATACATTTACGCAGACTACACTTAGAACTGTTTTCTGGAAAATACAATTATTGTGATTGTTTACTTTATCGCTGTATGTCATTATTGTAATTTTGTTTTGTGTCCAAAAACCTAACAGACACCATAAAGCTTCCCCGTGTGAATTTCTCTCCCACAAGTTTGCAGCGAAGTGACAAAATGGCAGGATCAGCATTCGGTAAGTGTTGTCTGTTAGCGAGAAGGTATGTGTTCACTGAAACCCATCATGGCAAGATAATTTAGGTCAACCACACTAAGAGGAAGTGTATAAGCTGGCCAAGGGCCAACAGAATGTGGTGTGTTCTTGACACAGATTTGATAGCTAACCTGTTTAGTTTCAGTTGGCTCATACACAAAAATGTTGGCACTGAACTTGCAAAAGTTTGCGAGGAGTTGTGGTCCATATATACTGTATGCATCTACTTTGAATGTTTTCAGCTGATTGAATGGGCATTATTAGTTATCGCTACCATAGAAATGAAGCGGTCATCCTCTACCTCCAAGTTGGCTCCCCATATGAATAGATAACGGCCTTCTAAACCTACTACTCTGTGTAGCAGGCCCCTTCTAACCCATATATATATATATATATATGAGGCTGATAACCACTGATAACACCCCTTTAATGGAGTGATAACATGAGAAAGGGGGGTAAATGCTGAGCAAAGTATAGAAAGACCTAAACATTTTTCTAAGGGGTTGGTGAAGCCCAATCCAAACCAGAACTAAAGTCAAAGAGCCAAACGTGGGATCACATCTGCCAGGTGGCCAGAAACTTCAAACAAGTGCCAAAGTAGCCTGGTGTCTGATAGAGACGTAATAAGCAGTTAATTAAAACAGTACTGAATGATAACATTGTAGCCAGTAGTAAGTGGCTGTATATCTGTCATGTTGTTTTGATGTTGATGATGTTCTGCCCCTCTTAAAGCAAAAGACTGATTAATGTAGCTTTATGTTCAAATTTTGACTTCTTTTTTTAATTGAGGACCAAAAACAAGTACCCAACAAGTAGCCAATTTAGTGGAAAGACAATTTAAAATTTGATTGAAAAAATATTTATTTTTCAATATTTATTATTTAACACATAAATTCTGAGTCTAAGTCTCAAAATACCTTTCATATATTAATGTATAAACCACTGAAAAAATTGAAAAGGGACAATAATTGTAATGCTTTGGCTTTTGTTTTTTTACAGCATCTGAACTCAGGATTCTGGTGTTTGGAAAGCAACACAACGAAAAGACAATACTAAGTAACTTCATCACAAGGGAACAATATGTTTGTGATATAAAAATATCAAAGCAATGTAGGCCTACAGTCATCTATAAAGAATGGAGGGGGAAACAATTAACAGTAGTAAAAACTTCAGATGTCTTCAGTCTGCCTGAGGACAAAGTGAGACACGAGATGAAAATGTGCGTGGCTCTTTGCCCCCCTGGACCAAATGTAATCCTGCTGTTAGTGAAGCCTACTGACTTTAATGAAGAGGACAGACAGAAATTCAAGTTCATCCTGAGTTTCTTTGGTCAAGATGCATTTAAATTCTCAATGGTCATCAAAACACAAAATGGGGAGGTCCAGAATGCTTCAGTAAACCAAGTCATCATAGACTGCAGACAAAGGCAGCACAGCATTAACTTTGATAAGAAAGATCTTTCCGAACATGATTATCAAGAACTGATTGATCAGATGGAGAACATAGTGACTGACAACAAAGGAGGACATCTAAACTGTACTGAAGAGACTGATCCAATGACTTCCAAACCTCCTCTGAACTTAGTGTTGTGTGGGAGATTGGAAACCTTGAAGATGTCAGCAGCCGATGCTATTCTGGGAGAAAGAACATTTGGTCCATTTGCCAAGTCATCAGAGTGTGTTAAAAAGCAGGGAGAGGTGTGTGGACGTTGGGTTTCCCTGGTGGAGCTGCCTGCCTTGTATGGAAAACCTCAGAAGGCAGTAATGGAGGAATTATCCAGGTGTTTCACCCTCTTTGATCCTGAGTGCATCCATGCTTTTATCCTAGTCTTACCTGTGGGTCCCCTCACTGATGAAGACAAGAAAGAGTGGGAGACCATCCAGGACACATTCAGCTCTCGAGTCAATAACTTCACCATGATTCTCGTCCCTGTGGAGTCAGATCCTAATTCTCCAGCTGTAGTAAGATTTCTTAAGGAGAATGTGCACATACAAGAGCTCCTTCAGAGCTGTGGAGAACGATATGTTGTCTTTGACCTTAGAGACAAGCAGCAGGTCTTTAACGTGTTGCACGCTGTGGAAAAGATGAGAGCGGGTGACTCCGGAGGTTTCACAAAGAAAATGCTGGTCAATCCACGGGTGAAAAACGTTGCAAAACAAAAATCTGTACTCGAATTGACTTATAAGCATCAGAGTAGAGAGTGTCTCAGGATGGTCCTGATTGGGAAGACTGGTTGTGGAAAGAGTGCAACAGCAAACACTATTTTGGGCAAACAATGCTTCAAATCTAAAGCCTGCCCAAAGTCAGTGACCGAGTTTTGCCGGAAAGAAACAGGAGAGATTGATGGACGGACTGCCATCATAGTCGACACCCCTGGCTTGTTTGACACGACTCTGACCAACGAAGAAGTTAAACGGGAGCTTGTGAAATGCGTCAGCTTGTTGGCTCCAGGACCTCATGTGTTCTTATTAGTGCTAAAGATCGGCCGCTTTACCCAAGAGGAGAAAGATACTGTGGAACTGATCAAGGAGTTCTTTGGCAAGAATTCAGGAGACTACATCATTCTTATATTCACAAGAGGAGATGATCTGAGAAATCAAACATTTGAGAATTACATACGGGATGGCTTTGTTGAAAAACTGATAAATGACTGTGGAGGAAGATACCAGGTCTTCAATAACAGAAGTTCAGAAGATCAGAAACGTGCTCAAGCCAGAGAGCTACTGAGCAACGTTGAATCAATGGTGAACAGAAATGGTGGGGGCTGCTACACCTCCGAGATGTTTCAAGAAGCTGAGGAAGCCATACAAAAGGAAGTGAAGAGAATCCTGAAGGAAAAGGAAGAAGACATACAGAGAGAGATGATGGACGTTGAAAATAAACATAAAAAAGAAATCCAGGCAAAGAAAAAAGAATTGGCAGAACAAATAACCAAAACTGAACGAGAAAAAGAACTGAAAGCTAAACTAATTAAAAAAGAGGAGGAAATCAATAAGGAGCAGGAAAAGATGAAGAGAGAAGAAGAAAAGAGAGAAGCAGAGGAAAGGAAGACAAAAATGCAGGATGAACTTGAACAAATGCAGTGGGAAAAAAGTCTTGAAGAAAAAAAGGAAACTGCTGACACAACATGGATAGAAGACAAAGAGGCACTGAGAAGAGGACAAGAGACTTGGAATAAGGAACGAAGGGAAAAGTGGGAGAACCAATATCGAGAAGATCAACAGAGACGAGAAGAGGAGCAAAAACGACTTGAAAAACTCAGAGAAGAATATGAACAAGAAAAAAAAGAATATGAAAACCAAAGAAAACGAGATGAAATCAGAAAACAACAAGAGGAGAAAGAATTAATAAAACTACAAGAAACCCTTTTGAAAAATCTGTCTGTAATCAAGAAAAAACATGACCAAGAGGCCAGAAAGCAAGCTGAAGAATTCAATGATTTCAGACAGAGATACACCGAGGACTTTGCGGCTGTGGCGGAAAAGCATGACAAGGAAATGGAGAATCTGAAGGAGAAGCAACAAATACACAATGACTTGATCGTACGCCAACTGACCAAACACAAAGCATATCAGAAAGACTTTGATAGATTGATGAAAAAACAAGAACAAGAAATGAATGACCTGACAGGGACACTTAAATCGCCAAACATTGAAAATCTGAACAAAAAAATCAATGAACTAAAGACAAAACATGAGGACGAAAGAAATAACTGGATACAACAACACGTAAAGAAAGCCAGAGAAAAGACCTGTTCCATTTTATGAGCTGTTGTGTTGCCTGTAAGGCCCTCAGTTGCAAAGTGACAACATCACTTGTAGCCTAAAAGCATACTAAGGGGGGGAAGGGTCCTACTGTCGTTTTACTATGATAATTAGAGAGTATAACAGGCAGTATTGTGTGAATTTAGTGGAATCTGTAAATAGGATTAGGAAATAAGTTGGGCTTTACTGACAGCAGCAGTTTCAAACTGTGAAACTAAGATATTAGGATTTAATTTTGTTTGTTTTTCCTTACATACATACATCACAGTTTTAACAAAAGCAGATATTGTTTTATTTTGTCTAGTCTGTTATCTTTGAAATTGAATGGCATGCATCATTAGTCCCTTCTAACGTGTCTGCACCTATATTTGTGAAATCCTATTGATTCACTATACACAGTAAGGAGAAATGAGGAGAGGTAAGGGGAGAGTTGTACTTTGCAAACACTAAAATGACACAAACTGTGTTGAGTCACAGTTACTGTAGTTGAATGTGCATAAGATGAAACATGTGTTATTATGTCAGTCTACTGTTCCAGGCTTTTAGACAAATGTTTACAAGGATCAACTGTCTGAGCTGTTTACATGTTATACCATAAATCACTGAACATAATAACTGCTGAAACTTTAACTGTGTCTATACTTTAGCTATTAAGTTCAGTACAGCCGGTTGCTTTTTGGAAGCTGTATGTTGCTGTCCACTGCTCCTAATGCTTAGGATGGGTTAAATGCAGGGATGGAATTTCACTACATTGTACTGTATAATTGTATGTGACGATTAATAAAATAATAATAAAATTTCTTCATCTTATTGAAGGAAGGTTTCATTAGGTGCAAAGTCTGGTCGGTCATTTGAAAAAAAAGTTGTTTAACCTTTAAACCGACAACTACCTGCTTATATAGGAGGCAAGTATTAATCACATTAATTTTATTTTAACATGAAATGTATATTTTCCTCATTTACATTAATAAAGTGCAGTAATACAATTCAATTGTACATCTAGTATCCAAAGGTAAATGTGTTTTTTTTGTTCGTTTGTGCTAATAATTACAGAAGGTAATTACTATATTTGTTATGTTCAAGATTTTGTAACATATTTTGACAGTAAGGTGGTATGCTTGTATTAGCCATTTAGAATTGTTCTCATTTGCACAATCTGAAACTGTATTCTCGTTAAAAATAAACTATACACCATTAATAAGACTTTTCTTGTGTGTCATTTTTCATTAGAAGGGAGATATACTATAAATGTCAAACTACATATGACAATGCAATGTGTCCCAATGTCATGAAATAATACATAAGT
Source organism: Perca schrenkii (assembly GCA_025617405.1). Taxonomy (NCBI): domain Eukaryota; kingdom Metazoa; phylum Chordata; class Actinopteri; order Perciformes; family Percidae; genus Perca; species Perca schrenkii. Next base: position 6,016,317 of record CM046791.1, on the reverse strand, counting down.
TGAATTCTGTGCCTGCATTAGTGGTCCACAAGTATCCATGTATCAAACAAGATATGTTGTACCAAGCATAACAACAAACATAATTCTACATGATAGAAATCTGAATAAAAAAAGATAACTTCCTTTTTTTCTTTTTTAACCAGCCAATTGATTAAAAGTCAGCTGCTTTTCTATAAAAAAAAAAGTATATTTAGCATTAAGTAAGATATTTCAATAGCAGCAATGATATTTCAGCTTAAGGTTATAATGACAAACTGCTGGTATACAACATCTGACGATGTTTTGGCATCTAAATGATGACACCTAAAGCTACTGATGACAGTTATGTACTTTAGCCACTTGTGTAAGTTCAACAAAATAAGAGGACCTTTCCAATCCAACCTTGAGATGCTTAAACGTTTATGTTGATGCAAAATTGTTTATGTAGAGAAATACCCATCACTTTGTATTTCTTTTAATAGCATAAATATACAGTTTTCAAACATCTTAATGAAATGAAGTTACTTACATACTTATCTTTTGCTGGTGAAGCCACAGGCCGTAATAAAAAAAGTGCTACCTGTGCCAAGACAGTAAGGACTGTGTATGTATTTTTATGTGTTAATACATGTGAGTGTGTGCATATATCGTTATATATAGTCTGAGGAATCTGTACTTGTTTGTGTGCATGTCTATAAAGAAATGTGTGCAGAATGTGTGAGTGGCAGTTGGTCCGTCTCAACTCACAAACATGAAACACATTTTTCGAGTAATGTGATAACATTCCAAACCACAAAAACAAAAAGCTGACTGGTTTCAGACTGATGTGTCCAAGGCAATAATAATCTAATACTCTATTTTCTGGGTCAATCACTACATGATTTATCGTCATATATTTTGTTTTACATCCCAACTGTGCTAAATGACTCGTGTCGAGGACACACCTGTGCAGACAGCAGACAGTAGTGATCAGAGACTTTGATAAGGTTTTCACATGCCACAATCTGCTGATTTCTGAGTAGTCCACCCATACTTGTTTCTTAAAACAAGGAAAACTAACTAATTCAGATTTCTGAAACCATGCAAACACATGACCAATGTACTCCAAAAACCTTATTACTGGAGAATACTATATTGCATATAACACACTCATTATTTCCACTCATATTTAAGCTCAAACTTACCACAGCTGATCCCACAGTTTTAACTATATTTGCTGTCTGTAAGATATCAGATAAAATGAGATACTATGCATCATAGTAATATCATAATAGTTACAACAACTTAATGTTGTTAAAGCTACATTGTGTAAGAATTTCTCCCATCTAGCGGTGAGATCATACTGTATATCGCAATCAACTCTCTCTCGCCACACAGTTCAAAGTGCGTATTGCAGCTACGGTAGCCTTCATACTTAAAAAAGCAAAGGTGTACAAAAGGCCGTCTATCAGCCGTGGTTTTTGGAGTGCATGTTGGAAAGTGGCGCGGACGCGTCCAAAGCAGCTCCAATGTTCACTCTTTTTTCTGTTGATGCCAGTCTTTTGCTCTTTTCAATATACGTTTTCTTATTCTGGGTGAAGAAGAAGACTCCTGTTCCTGAAATTTGGATTTTTAATACGTGTGGTCCTCCATGTTTCTTTCTTCAAAGTTGCCGGGGCCGGGAAGCGCCGATACCCATTAGCAGCAGCTGTAAGTCGAAAACGTGAAAGGCGGAGCAGCATAGCCTGTATGTCCCTTATCGGCTAACGTATTTCAAGATGGCGCATGACTATGGAGAGTCTACCCCAGTTCATGCAAGCGCAAATATAAAATTTCAGGAATACTTGAAATTGATGGTGGTGGTAAATTTTCATAAAAAAGGTCAAGTTTGTGAAGGGCAATACAGATTTTGAACAAGTATAAACGTTACACACTGGGGCTTTAAAGCTATAGTGCGTAGTTTCTGTCGCCCCCATGAGCATTCTAAGACAACAAAACTGTCGGCGCGTCCACATGATACAAGCCTTACGTGATCGCGCACAGCCCTAACTCCTCCTCCATGCAGTTGCTAGTAGCCAAGGAGGACACGGAGGATTAAAAAAACATGATGGACTCTTCAGAAGAGGTAATTATCTTTACATGAGTTTCTGCGCACAAAAGTCCCCGGAACACGAACATAGCCATACTGAGAAATACAGAGAGAGTTGTGTGCAGCTGTAAGTCTTAATTAGCTTTGCAGCAAGTAATTTGGCAAAGGCTTTAATGTGACATTCATTAATATCAAAAAGTTATGCACTAAAGCTGTAATAACATTATGTTGACTAAATAAAGAAAAAGGTGGAACTCTAGCATGTGGACAATCACTTCATTACACTACTCCCACTACACCTTTCTCTCGTTCGTACAGTGTGTTTTGTGTTTTATTAATTTACTGCTTTTATAACTTGTATTACTTAACTGTCCCCACATAACAATACTCATTACTCATTACTTCTAAATGCTCTCACAATAACATATTTAAGATGTGTAAAATAAATAGTCTAAGCTCAAGGTCCACTTACAAGCTTTTCTGAGCCTTCAACCACATATCACAATTGAAATTAATTTACTCCAAAGCCGAGTCACAACAGAGAACACGCAACAGGAAAAATATGGGGAAATGTCCTGATAAAAACTAAGGATCTAATGCAAGAACAAGAAACATAATGATGCAATATTTGCCAGAGTCACCAGAGTCTGACATGTAATTGTACAGTATGTTATTATGAGCAATTCAACAATATACAAATAGCCTACCATATTTGGTGGAAAGAAGTTGATAACTATAAAATAACTAAATTTTAGATACCTGACATACTCATAAATTCATAAAGATAAGATAGAAACTTTTGATAACTGCTTTATGTGCTCTGAAATAGTTTTATATTGGGTGTCTCTACGACAGTCCATCCTGGGACTGTGAACACATTTTTCCACTGGAGCCTAGTATGCTGGAATATGTGCATTTTCATGGTATTACATGGTATAGGTATACATTAGCTGTATTCTTACACATTCCTGTTGACTATTGGATGACAAAACCCCACCAAATGTCATTTATAGAATTAGACATGTTCTTACCTGTACTGTACAACCATCATGTTCTGCTCCCCACAGTGTCTGGCACAGCGGATATACCTCATCCAACTGGATTTACTGGGATCATTGCCATCAATAAAGTGCTGTAACGTCCCCTCTGCATCGTAGATCTGGAACACACATATATACAGAGTCAGAACTGAAAGAAGTAGGCCTACATATACAGAAAGAGTGCTCTGCCCATTAGTTAAATAATAAAGTACTGTAATTACCTCAAAGCCCTGCGTAGCTGTATTTCTGTACAATTACTAATCTACAAAGAGCAGTAACATTAGATGCAATTACATCTCCTGATAAGAGCTAAAAGTATCATCACAATCATTTTCATTATCAATTAATGTCACTTATTGCATTTGATTAAAATCCACTGTGCTTGTTATGATAAACTGACAACATATGATACATTATATACATAATATAAATATGATAATAAAAAAGAATGCTCATCAAAATTTCCCAGTGCCCCAAGGTGATGTCTATAGATATTTCCTTTACCAGCAAATCTTCACATTTGTAAAGCTGGAACTAGACATGAATGGCAAGGTTTTCACATAACGTTACACATAAGAATTTGCCTTGAGGTTCTGGTGCATAACAATAAACAGTAAAATTAAATAAAAGGATAATTCCTGCTTATATCAACTAGTCAGTAAATCATTTTTTTTTACATAAAAATAAAGTTAATTGTTTATCCAAATAGGAACAGTATTACTTCAGTTGACTTGTACTAGTCTACAGATGAAAATATTGTAGTAAAAAAAGGTACTTTTGTTACCAGGTAACGTTAGCCTGCTTGGAATGGATGCAAATCAGCACATAGCATGCATGCTAACAGCCTGTCACAAAAATGCTGTGGTAATGTTAGTTAGAATAATTTAGTTGTAGTTAATTTAAAATGAGTTAATATTGACATATTATGAGCAGTGTGCCGAAACCACTAAGTTAGATTAAGAAAACTGGAACACACATTTATTTAATGAAGCTAATGTCGAGGTAGCATTAACGTTAGCTACTTTACGTTAGCTAACATGTATTTGAGTAGTCCCAGTACTTTATAGCACTGTGATAAACATTAAACATCTCTATGTGACAAGCGAATAGGACAATAAGCTGTAATTATTTTAATCACATATGGGCTCTTTTCAAGGTTACAAACCTGAGGAAAACAGCTACCAATTAACGTTAGACGAGCAACAAGCTGTTAGCTAACTAACCTAGCTAGCTAGCCAGCTAACTAGCTAATCTTCTGTCAATTTGCGCCATTACCAGGAAAGCACTGCCATCTTGCGGTGAACATTTAAGCACACCTTTAACCAGTAATTTTCGAAACTGGAGCAGTATTAACACGTCAACAAGTATTACTGAACATATAGCGTTAACTTGTTTGAGTATTACAGCAAATGTCGGTCTTCAAATAAAGCAAACAAAAGTCCGCCTCAAACTTAAACAAGAAATCTGCGGTCAAACGACACTTCACTAATGTATCACTCCGCCACGCTGAACAATCACTACATTACAGAAACAGGCGATGTAGAGTTAAGTAGTTCCTTCCATTAAAACATTAAAATAATGAAATTGTAAATGTAATATATAGAATGATTGTGTTTAATTTATGTCCATTATCAGTAAATAAATAAATGTCATTTGATTAATATACAAAAAGAATCAAATTTTACAAAAATCAAATTTTATGCTAAGTAGATAGTATTATTACTATTGAGGAAATTTTTTTTTTTCTTCTGCTAATCAATGATTGTTTTCCATGTCACATAAAGTAATAGCCTAGCATGAAGATAATTCACACTGGCAACATATTGTTTTTCAATTCCACCCAACTAAGGGGACTGGGCATACAACATTGGTGCAAAAAAGGCGGCTTTTGGGACTGGAATCAAATATTTAAAAAATAATATAAAATGGAGAGTTTACCCATGTAGTTTGAAAATAGTTAAGCAATAATGAACAGTGCATTAAAGTGACATTATGTCATTGTTCCTGGGAATGCTCTTGATATATTTTGTCTGTAACTTAAAAAAACAAGATGGTAGGCTATATTTCTGTCATCTTCATGTCAATTAGATAATTGAAAAAGGACTGTAAAGCTCCCTTTTTGTGGGAAATGTAACAATTGTGATAAAGGGAAACTGGATGAAAAATAATTCAGATTAATTAGATTTTGGTGGGGGATTTCATATAGGTAAAGTATGTTTTCTCTTTTATAATTATGTGTGTGACTTCAATGTGAAAACAGACAGAATATTAAAGCATTAGGATGCAAATCTAACAGACGGTCAGAAGTTTAAATGATAGGACGAGCTAACCGGTAAGGATGCGCAGTCTGGGATGAAGGCCCTGCAGACAATTCACACCTGAAATCCTTTGAGATTTCACTCCTGCAATATTTATGTCCATATTTAGAACATATTTCATGACAGCAGCAGTTACACTTTAAATTGGAAAAAAGGTGAATGGAAAGTCTCACGTCAAGAAATGTTGAGGAAAGAGAAGATTTACAAAGCAGTTTATGTCAAGGAGCTGAAAATATACAACTTCCAGTTAAATAAGAATTTATATCCACAGAATAGTTTAAGTGTCTAACTGTAAAACTGTAGGTGGTATAGGAATATTTATGGTTACGCCAAGTATCTGTATATCTTTTAGAGATTCATCACATAATTGTGTGATCATGTTTCCGGGTTTCCTTAAGAACAATCCTTTGCAACTGAAAATGATTACGAGTCCTGCACTCACAGCTCAAACAAAAAGAAATAACTCCAGTTGATTTGAAATGTTTAAAACAAGCACCGGCAACAAATCATATAGGCTCTTATCCGTAGTCATGCTGAAGCTGTGATTATTACAGGCCTGCTGGGTGTTAAACGTTAAACAAACCTGATTTACACCTGCTTAAAAGCCTCACTGCTCCGCCTGCCAACGCTTTAGTCATAAAAACAGGTTCTAAAAGGTCTAAAAATGCTTTCAAAACAAGATACATGAACATGAAACATAAACCAAACAAGTCTCCATTTAGAAAAAGAAGCTGGAAATACTCAAGTAGAGTACAAGTCCAAATTGTACTGTGCAGTACTTGAGTAAATTGTCATATGAAAATGAAAAGAAATCAGACTTTTACATCTGGAATTTACCATAAAAATCAAACAATTAAAAACTTGGATTCAGAGCTACACAATAGGCAGTTCAAAGGAGTCGATTTCCCCTCGTCCTCTGTGTGTGTTCATTATTAATCCATCCCTCTATCCATCCGTGGTGATGCCGTGTGACTGTATTGAGGAGGCGTTCAGTGCGTTTATAAGGTGATGACCTGAGCCAATAGCCGGCCTCGCTGCTGTCCATACAGCCGACAAACAATCAATGCTGTAAATGACTGTGAGAATCAAAGGAAACAGCCTCATTTATTATTCTCTGCATGTAAGCACTTTAATGTCTGTCTGTCTGTCTGAATCTTTGTCTAATATCTGTGTACACTTTATACACACATACTTTTCATGACTTTCTAGTGTTAATGTATATGAACCTGTTCTCACTCCCAACTCGTCAAATACGGCAGCTTGGTCAGTTGCCAACAGTGTCCCTTTAGCGCCTGTATGAAACGCACCTGGATTGCAAACTGGAAAAGTTAGCGTACAGGGTTTTCTGCCATTTTTAACCTAGTCTATATCCACGACGTTCCACTTCAGGGATTGCTCTATTGCTGCCTGAAATTCTGCTGGATGTCACTCTTTTAGGCCGGATGGCCGTTACCTTACGCTTTCTTTGTGTTGGCGTTCTAACCTCCGGTGAATTTATGAGGATTATGGTTAACTGCTCCTCAGATCTCTGCAGGGTAAATCCAGACAGCTGGCTAGACTATCTGTCCAATCTGAGTTTTCTGTTGAACGACTAAAACAACCTTTGAACGTACACATGTTCCAATAAAACAAGTTCCTACCCCAGGCTATTTTGCAGCTGCACTGTGGCTCCGCTCTGCGCTTATAGCACCACCCAAGACGATTGTGATTGGTTTAAAGAAATGCCAATAAACCAGAGCATGTTTTTCTCCCATACCGGGATGCTGTGTGGACTAGACAGACCTTCCTCCGCGGCGCTGTGGAGGAGGGTCTGGCAAAGCGAGACTAATATTAACCCAAACCACTATCTTTTCCTAAACTTAACCAAGTAGTTTTGTTGCTTAAACCTAGAAAGATTTTTTGGCAGAAAGTCCTTTAGGCCAATTACTCCCATGTGATTTGAGATGACTCAGTGAAGAGCGACAAAGTCCGTGTAGGGAGGAGATCTGGTAACCTGACGAGCCAGATGGTTTGAAGCCGTCATTGGCAACTGTGTAGAAAAGGGCAGGCACTATCAAAAAATGCCTGGCAGGTCATCTGTCTATCATGTACGCCATTGTTGTTTTCAATTATCAGTCACGGCAGTCACACACGCCTAAATCACGCCCGTAGCTGCCAGAAGCTCCTCACAGGACGTTGATTGTTTGGTAAGATTCAGACACAAATGCATTGCTTGAAGCCTGACAAGATGGATTTTTGTGTGATATGTGAGCCTGCAATTCTAGCGTGATCTTGTGATATTGCGAGAATCCCGCTGACGTGCAAGGTAAGAGGTCCGGGCGGATGAATGGGTCAAGCAAACACAGGACTTTCACCCAGGAGACCGCTGTTTGTGTGAAACCAAAGAAGAACGACAACATGTTAATGGAAACTGTACACAACAACACAGTTGTAGCCTCGAAATTGCTTAGGAGACAGAAGCAATAAAAATGCATGACTAAAATGAGACTAAACCCTACAAAAAAGGACTAAATTTGAATAAAACGTTTACATCTTGGTCTAAAACGTCCACCAAGATTAACACCAGACAAACAACCTTAAGCACTGCGGTACCATACAGAGCAGTATGAAGCACGGGAAGGGGAAACCCAAACTGTTCAGCTTTGTGTATATATAAGGAGGCAACAGGGCTGATGGGAAATGTGGTCCTACTTTGGAGACACATGAGAACTTATTCTCATGCTGTCCTTTGTTTACAGTAATTTTACAGATGAAACAAAAAGTCCTTAACGTATTCCTCTGTCTGCAGCACTTTCCTTCTAGCCTGGTCCTACCAGACTCTCCAGGCCTCTCTCCACTGACAAGTGTTAACTTCCTTGAAGGCGGGTACTCTGTTGAAGTTTAAAACTATTGGATCTTCCCAGAGCCACTCTGGATCCGCCATAACCAATCGTTAACGTTTGGTCGTGATGTAGGCTCAGCATTGCTAGCGTTAGCCTTAGCCAACTCCTTCACCACTAATGGAGCAAACTGGAAAATCAAACTGTTCCCGAACCCCCGTGGGGAGGAGGGCCACAACATCATGGCTTTTCCCTTTATTCGATAGTGACAGTGGATAGACAGGAAAGGGGGAGAGAAAGAGAGGATGACACGCAGCAAGTGGCCGCATTCGAACCCGGGCCGCTGCAAAGGACTCGGCCTACATGGGGTGCACGCTCTTACTGGGTGAGCTAGAGGCCGCCCCAGCAAAGACTGTTCTTGCTCGGGCTTTAACTTCTGGATATTCAGCAGCGTTGCCACAACAGACCGGATGGCTTCGCTCGCATCTTTCTCCGCCGCCATAACGGAACTACAACTCAAACTAGTGCCCGGCCTCAAAGTCATCGTTCTCAGCCACTCCCTCTGTTCCCTGATTGGACCGCCAAAAATGTGGCTGGAGAAAACCCAAGACTATACTGTCGGTACACGATCCGTTCTGTCTGTACGATCCGTTCTGCACATGCGCAAAATGTTCGCGCATGCGCTGTTGTACGAGGATTTACGACACTGCACGATCTGTTTCACGCTTCTGGTTGACAGCCAAGCTAACGTTAGTTACGCTTCCGGTCGACAGCCAAGCTAACGTTTAGCTAACAGCTAATTCGGCTAACCGCTAGCTGAGACAGCATGTAATAACTTTAAAAGACCCTCAAAATAAAATGTAAAAATAAACATATATAACATATATAACAGCTGTTACATCAGTTCTACTTGTGCTCATTTAAAATACAATCACTCAATACTTGTCTTTATTGTTATTACTGTAAAGTCTTAATGTAGCTGTAGCCTGCTTTTCCCATTAAGTTTGACTTAACGTCATTTTAGACTGTATCTAGCTGTCAGCTAGCGGTTAGCCGAATTAGCTCTTAGCTAAACTAACGTTAGCTTCCCGGTGGAGGCTAGCCATAGGCTAGCGTGGAACAGATCGTGCAGGTCGTAAACAGTAATATCTTGCGCATGTGCAGAATGGATCGTGCAGGCAGAACGGATCGTGTACCGACATATACCGCAAACCCAGACGTAGTCCTAAAGGGAAATGAAAATTGAGCGGAAGTACGTAGGAGGGCGGAGCCAGGCTACTTTCCTTCACCTCTCCACCTCTGTTTAGGGCAACACATCCTCCTGTACTTGTATAGTTATGAGGACCAATGTGAGAACCTGAGAGTGAGGCCTTTTTGTCTGGGCCTGGGTGTTTTAAAAAAAGTGTTGGTGTTAGGGTTAAGGTTAGAATGAAGTTTGTTTTGGGTAAACAGACTAAAAGGGAATTCTTGCGTCACAGAGGGTCCTCATAGCAGTAGGAACATGTGTGCGATGTCTTATGTTCCCTGCAGCCTGTAATGAAACTCCAGCACTCTGCTGTTGTTTAAAGCTTTTGTTACTCGCAGCCATTTGTCACTGACGTCTATTTTAAACAAATCACAATACGTTTAACAGCCTCCTGCGTCGTCCTGCTCCACTATGCTCTGCTTTCCAGAAAGCAGGGTGCGAGCACCCAAAGGTGGCCTGACACAGTAAAGTTGTCTCTTCATTGTGTTTTTTAGATATTATGTATTATATTTATATTTATGTAAAGCATTTGGAAATGCCTATAGGTGCTGTAAAAGAAACAGCCCTTGCTGTGCTTTAAAAATAAATGAATAAGAATTTCAAACATATGCATAAATGTATTCAATATTAAACATATATATTTAACTATTGAATATAGGGCCTAAGTATTGTGGATTTGAATGTTGTCATGATGCCTGTGGTTCGAAATTTGTCCCGACATGTTTTGTTTTTGATGATTTGTTCCGTGGTCAGTTTCAAACCGTATTTTTATAACCTGTTGTAATATTTTGAACGTAACCCTGATCGTTTGCTCCATCATGTCTTCATTAACAGAACCACCTGTGTGCCCTTCTGCTGACTGCACAGTGAAGCTGCATTCAACTCGCGCCTCCGGGACCAGCAGCTGGTTCCTAGCTTGATGCTGTTCTGTCAAAAGACATTTTGGCCGCGAGTGTTTATCGAATCCATCACTGTAAAATTCCATCTGCAAGACAAACGGCCAAATATAACATGTTGTTTAGTTCAACAGCTAGAAAATGTTGCAAACACTGCCAGGCTTCCGGCTTCACTTCACAGCTCCGGCTGTCATTTTTTTTCCATCTGAGCACAACAAATCCTGACAAAAGGTTTTTTTTGTTACAGCTTTGGTTTCTTAAAGCTCGATAATGTATCCTTGTCCAAAATATCCTGAGTTTGTGCGGGACAGATGACCCTTTCATCACCGCGCTGCTTTATATTCACACACTGAGACCACACATCATACGAGCTACAGCTGCTGGAGGAGCAGCTGAGGCTTCAGCGTTCAAAAGAACTTCAGCAACGTGTTTTTACATGTTTAAATCTGCCCTAGGGCTGTATTTGCATTTATTAATTCATCTTCCAGTTATTTTCTCAGGTGAATTTTCTGTAAAATGTTTGGGAAAATATAGTGGGAAACAAATCACAATTTCTTAAAGTCAAATTCGTTGTCTTGTTTTTGTTCGAGAAATAATCCAAAGCGCAAAGATATTCAGTTTAGGAAAGCTGCAAATAGT